>CM055278.1:55270568-55498405 GCA_029237695.1 Conchocele bisecta
TTTCGTTGGTCGAACGACGTTACGTGGCGTTACCGAATGACGTCGCTTTAATATAATGTGAACAAATCCCTGTTTTTTTCGACGAAATATATATCTATATATAAGCATCGGTTACTATTCCTGGTAAATATAATACAGTGAAACATCTCTAAACCGGACACCAATAAACACGTGTTATCTTATTGTCATGAGTTCCTTCGTCATTTATCCCAGGTGATAATGAGTGAGTGAAGATGTTAACATGGGGACATTTTTCTGATTTCAGAAATAGTTGACCGATTTTCAAAATTGAGTTAGATCATTTCCAAGCTATCTAGCCAGGTTTCGGAGCCAATTTCCGATATATTTCGTTGTTTGACTCCTCCAGCTTCTCCACCTCCTTTCCCCCATGTTAATTTCCCATATACAAATCGATTTTTCGTAATAAGATTAATATTTGATGAAATTTAACGAAATAAAAAGAATGTTCATCAAAATTTAATACATGTATTATCGAAAAGAATATTGTTTTGCGTTGTTTATATGGCCATCTTTTGTGAAACAGACAGTAGTGTATATTGATATAGAGTTTATCATGCTCGGCTCGGTAACGAGCCTCGATATTTCCTAGCATTGCCTGATAAACTTGATATCGAGAGACACTCGTCTAGTATTCTCTATATGACCTTAACTGAACACCGTAGGTCTCACCTCAGTCTGTATTAACACGTACCGACCTGAACGTTTCTTTATCGCTTACAAGCAATACTATACCGTATATACACTACTACAGCTTGCGCTAATCTTTCCAATATTTGTAAACAAAATTATTTCAAAATTTTGCTTAAAATTAATCATCTTGACTGGCCGAGTCTGAGCTGTGCTACAGATCAAGCTCTGCCATTCACATTGTTTGATTACCATTTTTCGTATGTTCAGAATCGTTTATAATATGTGCAAGATTAACCCAGGCGGCTGTGTAAGTTGGTTACATAACTTGGAAAATCACGTGTTACTACACTTAACCCTTTCACCGCCAAATATCCGAAATTGGTGGTTCTATTTGAAGTTTTAGACTTTTCCATTTATCGGAAACGGGATGTTGATCAAACACTCTTGAAACACTACCAAACACTGCACTGTAGTGTTTGTAAAATATCCTGATGAGACGGCTCGTCTCATCTGTATCTGTAGTGTCAGGTGACGCATTTAAATAGTATAAATAAGTAAAAAATAGGATTCTCCATTTGCATATGAAAATAGCCTGATGCAACCGCGAGTCACGATCAGTAAAATAAATATTACTAAATGATTATATCTGTATAGCAGGCACTTGTAATTTTCAGAACTGGTGGAATAGTGACACAATTATACACTGATTTAATTCCTATAAAGAACATTGTGTGCCTACTGAGTGGTTATGCACCTTTAATATGTAGGCACTGTGTAATATTTAAGCGTATTACACATAATTACCCAATATATTCAATACAATATATGAATAGAGCTTAAAATAGACAAATAACAACGTTGTATACACGCATATACAGTTTACGCGTGTTTAAATTCTATAAACTGTTTTGATATATTTACCAAACATGTATCGAGTCTAATTGGATATAAACTGAACGAGCATTTCTCTTAACCATGCAAAACTTACTACAGTTGTGCCTATTATTTCTGTGTTCTATGTTCGGACGTGCTAGTAGTCGGATGGACTGTTCTACTGAGTCTTTTTCTGATTCTGACACAGATTCCGGATATGTGCATTGTTCACCCGCCTATCATGAATGTGGCCATAATCCGCGGGCTTGCTGTCCAGAGTAAGTAGATATCCATCCGTCCGTCCGTTCGTTCTTCTGGGCTGACGAATGGGTAGTTATGTGGCTAAGGGGCTAACAATGGTACCTGCAAATTATATAGTTCCGTTCTGGCTGCCATTTCACTAAACTTCGTACGACAAAAATGTTCATAAGTGCAAATTTAGGATCGTCTGGAAATTTCAATTGATAGATTTACATTTATTGAGCATAGGCTGCATATGCAGCCTATGCTCAATAAATGTAAATCCAATAATTGTTTACAAGAAAACATTGTTAATGTGAAATTTACAGGCTATTATAATTTTGTACTTACGAACATTTTAGTCGTACGAAGTTTAGTGAAACGGCCCCCTGTTGTGTAGCTATATTCTCCGTTTATGTGGCTATTTTAAACAAAATAATAGCCACTTATCATTCATTCGTGAGAACGTCCGTTCGTCCGTATATGGACACAGTCGGATGTTAGGGATACAGAAAAAAGTGAAAGGGTTTAGCGTCACAACAACATTTAACGTATATATGTCGTTGTCATATGAGACAAGCCATGTGATTTTCTGCCTAAGAAGATGTGTATAACATATTTACAGAAACGGTTATATTATTGTAAATGACGTGGAATGTTGACAACATTTTCATAGCAAATGCGATATTCCGTAAATACCTGCAGGAAAATACAGTCAGCTCTGAAAATCAAAAAAACACCGTCAACACAGGCCATTTATAGAAATTGCATTTAGTGACGTTATTTGGTTTTAGAAATGGCCTTTCATGACGTTCCTTTTGGTTTTCAGAGCTATGTGTATGTTTTATGTTGTTTGCTTGTTTTTAAACATAGCTATGTGAATTGAACATATTTCACCATTCTACTACGGGTCATTGACATGTGCCTGTCCGGTTTCCCCAGCTCAGTTGTTGTTAGTGACGTCCTTGTGATCACCGGGGTGGGGTCCCTCATGGTCCCTGTAACCTCTCCAAGAAGTACAACGTGGTTCTACAAACATACTTTATTAGCATCCAATCGATCGTATATTGTTACATGACTATCGTTGTTCGACACCGCTCACAGCCGTGTTCAAATATACAGCGCGTGCTGTTTGACCATGGCTGTAGACAATGCTTATTCCGGGGCAAAGCCAACACCTACGTAATGCGTGTCACTCGTGACGTTACTAGAACGCGCCATTACGCGCCTACGGCCTCAGGGTTCAAACATTTCCCTCGTGCCACGGCAAACGTTTACCCACGGCTGTACATGGTCGAACCTTATAGTGGATCTGTTCGAAACTACATGTACATGTAGCCTAAAACCTGGCCCCAGGTCGGCATCCGGGCCCGGACTACCCGACCACAAGGCGACTCAGAGTGGGCGAAACTCTTTAATCGGCCATATCGGGCGCATAGCCTTTAGCATGCACTTGGTACCCTGCCAGCCATAACAAATAGGCGGGTGTATATCAAAACCATTGTATCTCACCAGTACAAACTTGATTTTACCAGTTGCGCTGTCACTTTGTTTCGTTTCAGCGTCGCGGCGTCACCCGTACAACTAGTCCTGTAGCCTATTTCATCAACATTGCAAAGTATACTTTAGTAGCAAAGTATACTTTCAGGGAGAAATTTTCAATTTTATGATAAATTTATTAATTTATATTATACTGAATTTATTACATTATCACAGCCAATTTGGCTGTGATAATGTAATAAATTCAGTATAATAAATCTGCATACTTGTAATCATGAAATATATGCATTTGTTAGTTCTATATGAAATAATGCATTTCAGGAAAAATAAATGATTACTCCCTCAAAGTATACTTTGCTAGTAAAGTATACTTTGCAATGTCGATGAAATAGGCTACTGGTGATAATGGGGCCTATGCAATGACCTTGTATTACAATACTCGTTGTTTCGTTTCAGCGTCGCGGCGTCGCCCGTACATCGACATGTAGGTGATAATGGGGCCTATCTCAATGACCTTGTATTACAATACTGGTTGTGTCGTTTCAGTATCACGGCGTCGCCCGTACAACTAGCCCTGGTGATAATGGGACCAATCTGAATGACCTTGTATTGCAATACTGGTTGTGTCGTTTCAGTGTCACGGCGTCGCCCGTACAACTAGCCCTGGTGATAATGGGACCAATCTGAATGACCTTGTATTGCAATACTGGTTGTGTCGTTTCAGCGTCGCGCTGCATCGCCCGTACAGTTAGCCCTGGTGATAATGGGGCCCATATGATTGACATTGTATAACAATACTCGTTGTATTGTTTCAGCATCGCGGCGTCGCCAGTACAACTAGCCCTGGTGATAATTGGGCCCATCTCATTGGCATTGTCCTTGGGCTTACTGGGATTTGTGATCTATGTCGTTATGGAAGTACGGAAAGAAAGTAAGTACATTTAACAAACCACCAGTCTGAGAAATTAATATTAATACGTATAGATTTGTTTAACCCTTCCTACGCTGTTGACGGAAATTTCCGTCTGCTGTTTTTCATTTTTGCTTTAATTCTTAACAAAAACCTGGTTTTGACAGCACATGAGAATCGTCTCCACTGGAGACGATTCTCATGTGCTGTCAAAACCAGGTTTTTGTCGAGAAATATTGAAAATAAAACATTTCCAACAGACGACAGAATTTAATATAGCATAGTAAGGGTTAATAGTGTTGCCCCTAAATCAGCACGCTCTTGCATATTTGTTATGATAAGCGGAAAAGGTTCGGTTACAGGCAGACAATTTATCCCGTCAACACAGTGCGTATGTGCCGTGAAACACGGTGCCGTGAAACATTTTGTATATCCTGTCAATACGACCTAATCACTGCGTTTGACTATGTAGGGTGACTGGGGTTAATATTTTTGCATTTTAAAGCCATTTGTAATGTTGACGGGATAAATAGAATAGTAGGTTAGTGCCGTGAATGGGAAAAATATCTGGCGCTGCACGGAAACGGGATGTGCTCGGCAGAGCCTCGCCCATCCGTTTCCTAAGCCTTGCCAGATATGTTTTCCCATTCACGGCACTAACCTACTATTCTCTATATGTTCACTAACCCGAATTGTCTGCCTGTGATGCAGTCGCTCTGCGCTACAGACATAAAATTCGGCGGGTTATATGTACACCTACCCACAAGCAAACAGTGTCCGTCTGTGAAGGCAGGCATGTGGCTTCTTAGTCGCGAACAGTAGCTCTTGCGATCTACTCCCACACAAATCCCATATTGAATATCTTAGACATTGTCAGACATTGTGCCTTTAAAGTAGAAATGAAATATCATTTTTATTCTGTGAGGCCAATTGTAAACTGAACAAAATGTTGAAAACCACATATAAAAAGTCCAATAACTAAAAGACGAAAAGTTAAAAATGTTTAAATAGTTAATCATCAAAACGTATGCATGAACAAAAAGAAGAGACTGCTATGACGTCCAAGAGGTGATTGAATATTGTAAATTTATTTATTTTAAATGGAATATCATTTTGAGTATAATTTGTTTTCAGTAACATTGTTGCACAGTTTAAATAAAATGTTGAAGTGAAAAATAAGAAAATTTTCCTTCTGCAATGCCAGTTATCGTATTCAAGAATTAGGAATACTTATATTGGTAATTATGTAAAAGGCTTCTATGACGTCATAGAGGTAATTTCATAATACATGTTCCATTATTTTATTTATTTTAAATTGAATTAAATTAAATTTCAAAATAATTCATACATTTTTGTATTAATATAATTGTATAGGTGATATACAATATTACAATTAGCCAGCACAAACTTTCATTTCGAAATAACTTTAACTTTCGTTAGGAACACAATTTGCATAATTTATTTTTGTATAATTATTTAAACATGTATAACTTTTGAATTATGCGGAATAATTGTGTGTTTTCGACATTTTGACAAATAAATAGAGATTAGTAGGTCAGTGCCGTGAATGGGTAAACATATCTAACAAGGCTCAGGAAATAGGATGGGCGATGCTCTGCCGAGCACATCCTGTTTCCGTGCCGCGCCATATATTGTTTCCCATTCACGGCACTAACCTACTATTGTATGTATCCCGTCAATACCTACAAATGACTGTAAAATGCACAAATATAACCCCAGCCACCGCACATATTCATACGCAGTGATTAGGTCGTATTGGCGGGATATCAAAAATGTTTCACGACACCGTGTTTCACGGCACATACGCACTGTATTGACGGGATAAAACATATTTTACTTCTACTTCAATGCGATTCTGTTTATTTTTATCCCGTCAACACAGTACGTATGTGCCGTGAAACACGGTGCCGTGAAACATTTTTGATATCCAGTCAATATTATTTTTGCATTTTACAGCAATTTTTAGGTGTTGACGGGATAAATAGAATAGTAGGTTAGTGCCGGGAATGGGAAAAAATATCTGGCGCGGCACAGAAACGGGATGTGCTCGGCAGAGCCTCGCCCATCCCGTTTCCTGAGCCTTGCCAGATATTTGTTCCCATTCACGGCACTAACCTACTATTCTCTATCTATTTTCCTTATTTCTGAACCAACGTATATGTTGTGACCACTCATTTGAACCGTCTCGGCGAGACGGTTCAAATGAGTGGTCACAACATATACTTCTGATGAGAAATAAAGAAATTATTGAGCCTTGCCAGATATTTTTTCCCATTCACGGCACTAACCTATTATTCTCAATTTATTCCAGATAAACACAACGCCAGCTCTATGACCAAACGGATCCGGGTGACGTCTGCACAGCATTGATATACCATGTGATGCTACTTAATATAGTCGGCTCGAACTACCACCGAATACAGACTTTAAATATCAGAAAATGTTTTTGGTGTTAATGTATGTTCACAGTGTCATCCAACATTTCCAATAATGTAAGAATGCATTATTAGAATCCGGCGGTTGACATTTTCTGCAATCCAAGATGGCGTACAAGATGGCTGCCAAAAACTACACCAAAACACATACTTGACTATTAGCAGTATTTATTTTATGAATACATAGTTCTATGCTATATTATGTATTTCTTTGAATATCGTACAGTATACGTTATATATCGGGTGAGTCGAATAAAACGTTCCAAAATTTAATTTCCTATAACTCCTACACTACTCAACATAAATAATTGAAACGTTGCATCATGGTTCATCAGGATGTTGTAGATAACTTGTATAAATAGTCCATTGGATTACAGTCATCTTGTTTGATGAACTCATGGCAGCATCCTACAAATAAGATTGTATTGCCCTGCTGGTATGTGATGGTGCACCATCCGGCTACAACACATACTCATCATTTGGGTACAGACGCCGACAGTCACGTAACAAACCGCTCCCTTATAACCACATGTAGCTATCACTGTTCACGTTCACCTTCTCTCCGTGTTGAAAAACTAAATATTCGTCTTTCCATGCCAGGAAACACCGGCCAAAACCACCAACTTCTTGGAGAACCTACATGTGTCGTGATAAAGGCCTAATTTTAGAAATGTTTCATTTCGGCTGACTGACACTGACATATATCATGCCGGGACCACAGGTTAGCCGGCAGAGAACATCTACTAGAGTCTTGCATCAATGATATTGTCAGTTCCAACCTGAAATTGTTCGAGATTAGTCATTTGTATAGTATTCGGTCTATCATGATCGAATTGCTAGGAATTTGTGACAACATCCTGAACTATCAATATGTGAAATTGCAAATGTCTTCATTCAAAGCTGTCTGAGTTACAGAAACTTAAATCTGGGAACGGTTTTTTTATGAAGCACCCGATATAGTAGGTCTCATAATCCAACGTGACGTTCAGAATGGCCGCCAATACCACACATATAATTCACAAAGCGGTTTTCATGAGTAATATACCGGTTGGAAATTTAATGTGTGCTTTATAGTCAACTATTGAATTTCATTGTATGGTTTGCGGAATACACTTAACGACTATTCATTCAAACATAGGCTTCTCATATTGCAGTTGAAATAATGTGTACAGAAAACTGTTTTTTAGTTTCCTTTTTACTGTGATCTTTAGAAATGTATGTTTGCTGCTTTACATCTAAAATCCAACATTTGTTGACTTGCAATCTCTCATTCTGTCTGTCACAATTCATAACAATATGTTTTGCTGAAATATAGTATGTAATCGTACATCAATGTATTTCCCTTAGCACACGTCTAATCGGAGGTAACAGCATACAGTAGCGCTTGTCTGCTCTTTACCTATTTCTATATACTAATATCGTATACATATCGTAATCGTATAGTATTGGTATATTGAATGAGCATATCGTATGATCATATAATATTGGTATGTTTGTACCGTATCATCGTATAGTACAAACGTAATATACGAATATTATACAAATTTACTACATGTATATCCGTTCGTATATACGATATATCCGTCCGGATATGGTATGAATATATCATACCCGAAGTGTGGCTTTTCATTCTACTGAAAACACCTCTCATTTTAAAGAAATTCTCGACTCCAAAGAGGACCAAATATTAGGGCCGGACCAAATATTAGGGCAAATAGTACACGGCAACACCGTTAATATATCGTATACATTTACGGTATTCTGGTACATTTATACCGTACACAAATCTGGTATGTTTGTACGATACAAACGTACCAGAATTATACACATGTATAAAAATCGTATAAACTTACGATTTGAATGGTATATCTATACGATATTGGTTGGTATGTACATATTCATGATCCATATTGCGTGTTAGAAGTAGGATGAGTGGTTCATTGATGAAACGGCGAAAAATGTAGATCCTGATAAAATAGCACACTTCTGTAGCATGATAATGATTTATACCGCAACTATTGCTCCATGTATGATACTAACGAGGGTTGAATAAATGCTGTTTATATCTGAAGTAACCTAATATTTGTTTAGCTTATATTTAACGGCGGCACTGGCTCTAGGACCTTGCATGCCGTCTCCCAAGAATGGGAGAAACAACGGAGGTAGAGATTTTTGAGAGAAGCCGGTAATTCGTACTTACAGAGCAACTACGAATTGTCGGTACCCATTTACAGCTGGTGATCTGGAGCAGTGTGGATAAAAAGTGAATTTGCTCAAGGACACAACGCACGCCGCTAGTCAGGCTCGAACCCACGACCCTTGGATCAGTAGTCCGACACACTAACCATTACGCCACGACCGGAAGTAGCCTAATGTACATGAAGTTCCGTTGTTTGCCTTTATTTTTTCACTTTTGACCCCTAATCGCGGCCTCTGATTGGTCAGTCTCAACAGCAAATTCAAGATGGCGGATAATTTTAAAATCAAAATCGCTGTCGATTCAGCTGAATTTTGTCAATTTTTTTACAATATATGCGACGTAACCTACGACACTGACATGTCCATTATGATTGTAATTATTATTATGACAACTGTGGAGTCTAAAGCCAGCCAATATTGACGCTCATCGCAAACAAAATCGGAGATTTAATCGGATACAATACCGACTCTACCTAGCGTGGACGCCGCCATTGTCGCTAGATTTGTGACGTATGGCGAGAGAATGACGTCAAAACATGACGTTACGCACGTTCAAACAATTAAGTTTAGTATGCGAACAAATTAAATTCATGATTAGTGCCGTCGAATATAAAATATATTCACTTTCGCCCTGAAAACTTTATAGGGGCTCGCTAAAGCTTGCCCAATTAAAGCTGTCTAAGGCTCAACCGAATATATTTTATATTCGACGGCACTAACCATGTATTTACTATGTATATAGCTAGTTGGAAGCATGACGGCTGTTTCGTTGACGGAATGGCGAACAGTGCAGATAATGATCAGACTGCGGTCGCAAAACTCAAATGCCCCATGTATCCAGTCACTGCCACATATGTACATATATGATAAAGTATGAACATGTTCTCATGTTCCAAGCTAATTAGTTTGTCATAGTGTGTATGTATTCGTACAATACAATACAATACATTTTATTCACTCTAAGCCACATGCGTGACACACGAGGTATACAACAGATTACATAATACAACGATGGGTACAAATACAAAATGCATATGTATAAGCTCACTAGTCATTATAACCATAAAGCATTTCTTATAAAAATAGCTAAATTTCTTAATTGCTTTCCAGATTTTTTCTCAAATAGCTGTGCGAATTTTAAAATATTTGGTCTTCTAAAATAAAATGGCTTGATATACCGTTTTCGAACTTCATCATAGAAGCGGCACTCGAAAAGGAAATGAAACTCGTCACCGAGAGCACCAGCGCCACATTTGTTGCAGACCCTGCTTGCTCTCGGCACACCTGTCCATCTACCAGTTTCGACCGCCAGTCTATGATTACAAGTTCGAAATCTGGTCAATGTTTTTCTTAACCTTTCCGTGAGATTAATTAAATATGTTTCTAATCCAAACTCTGTTTTAAAGATTCTATACGTAATTCCACGTGAAGATGAATCGATGCTGGTGAGCTATGACTGAATACACTGGTTCTGAAGCTGAGTCCTGGCGTAGTGGCTCAGCCAGATAGCATTAACATCGTTCTGGCTAAGCCATACGCCAGGAGCTCCAATAAGCGGAAATTTGCCGAGTTCACCATAAACCATGAAATTTGGTGTGGATTTCTTTACCCCCAAAACAGTTTTACAAAATTTCAAATGAATTGTTTCTATAGCCGAAATGTTTTCAAATCCCCAGATTTCACAGGCATAGCAGAGAATTGGAGTGATACATTGATCAAATAACTTAAGCTGACAGTCTACTGGAGTTGACAAGTTGTTAATCTTTCTAAATAGACCGAAAAGAGCTTTGGATGCTTGGTCAATCAAATGTTTCTTAGTCTTATGAAAAGTTCCGTTTTGTGAAAAAACATTTCCCAAATATGTAAAGTGGTCTACAATTTTAATTGTGTTATCGTTATATGCAAAGGCTATCTTTTTTGATGATTTAAGTTTTTTGAAAATCATAATTTTGGTTTTTGATGCGTTTACTTCCAACTTCCACTGAATACAGTATTGATGAAAATAATTTAGAGCATCTTGTAGGCCAGTTTCTGTTTCAGACATGAGAATAGTGTCGTCAGCGTATAATAACAAGAATAGTTTAACATATATATCTAGATGTTGAAACATGTCAGATGTAACCGATTGTAAATCTACAATACCGCATACATTGATAAAATCTTCAAAAACATGGTAAACAAAAATGGTGACATATTTTCACCCTGCCTGACACCCACCATGCATGGGAAGTATTCTGAAAAGTCATTTCCTACTTTAACACAAGATTTAATACATTTATACACGTTTTTAATTATGTTTAAACATTTCCCGTTTATGCGGGTTGCCTTTTACTAAATCGTATTTCTATAATTGCATGCAAAGTAAAAATGTTATCAGCCGTACTATATCCTTTCCGAAAACCAGCCTGTGCCTCAGTTATAAGCCCATTCTGTTCAGCATATGTTGTCAACCTATTTGTAATTATAGAAGTGAATACGTTACCAAGGCAGCTAACTATTGTTATTGCCCTATAATTGTCAGGATCATGCCTTGAGCCCTTATGCTTATAAATTGGTATTATATGACCTTCGAGCCAATCATTTGGTACAATTCCACTTTCAAAAACATGATTAAACAGTTTCACGTAGAGACTTAACATTATGTGTTTAGTGTTTTGAATCATATTCGTTAAGTATAGAATCGCGAGAACAAGCCTTGTTGTTTGACAGTTTGGAAATCGCTGAGAGTATCTCATTTGCTGATATAGGCGTGTTAATATCTTCATTATTCGGTAAATTTATATCTGCTGCAGCATCAATAATATGTTGTTCATTAATATGATCAATGGCATTCATGTCTTTAAAGTAGTTATAAAATTGATTAACATGAATGCAAGTGATATGTTCGGTGTTTTGGACGCATTTTTTATAAAAGCTTCCAAAAGTCTTTAGGTCTTGACTTTTGCATTTGTCGTATTCGTGCACCGTATTTATGTTTATAGTTGTTCGCATGCGTAGTAATTGTTTTTTTTATATATTTTACTCGCACGATGTAAAATCGTTTTATTGTGTGCCGTTTTATGAAAATGATATGCATTTTTAGCCTGCATAAAACGTCTCCTATTTATACTACACTCATTTCCAAACCACGGTCTGTTTATGTTATTTTTACGACGCACCGGGCCGTGACGCGCCTGGCCAAACGTTCTGTATGCGGTCTGTGTAAACAAATGACCTATACGCGACACGAAATTATCAAACGATGATTGGTCGACCGTAGCGCTGCCCGTGCTGTCTGGTGCAGCCTGGTCGTGTGTACTACGAGAGCGTTCATTGACTAATATTGTGTCTAGTTCCGTGTGTAAACTCTGGATTACATGTTCATCGATATTATTTACAAATTCGTGGATTTTATTAGGATTCCAATTTCGCAATATGTGTTCCGGCCTACCGTGTGCTAAAGTTGGATTACTCGAGATATTGAAATCAAATGAAATAGCACAATGTACGTCTGAAAGTAGAGGATTAAATTCATGTACTGTGAACTCGGTTGTCGAGAGAAGCAATAATGGGGTGAGTAGAGCATAATCTATTAGACTCGTATCATTACATGTCACTTTTCCAACGCCCTTATCACATCCCATACGCCCATTGGCAATGTACAGATTTGTAGATTTACACAAAGCTATTAACTTATAGCCCCAGTTATTGGGTTTGCCGATATCACAGGATTATGGAACGCCAAATCTACATAAACTCAAATATATATTGCTAGCAACAAATATTTGTAGCTAGCAATAAATATTTGGAGAGCTCTCGAAATCATTTGGAGAGCTCTCGAAATCAATTAATGATATTTCGAAATCATTTGGAGAGCTCTCGAAATCATTTGGAGCATTATTATGAGCATAAATATACATTTGATTTGGAGAGCTCTCGAAATCATTTAGAGAGCTCTCGAAATCAATTAATGATATCTCGAAATCATTTAGAGAGCTCTCGAAATCATTTGTAGCGAGCATTATATAACTTTGATTTGGAGAGCTCTCTAAATCATTTGGAGCTATCTCTAAATCATTTGGAGAGCTGGAGAGCTCTCGAATTCATTTGGAGATATCTCAAATTGATTTAGAGAGGTCATTATAAACTTGATTTGATGCTAGCTCCAAATACCACTCCACGTGGGAACTGGAGGAAAAAAACAATACGCGCTCCCTTCCCGCGCTTTTAAAATCTCTGTACGCATGTGCACCGAGCCTATTAAAAACTTCGTAACCTTCAATATGGAGTATATGGATGGAGTAAAAACAAATTGTTTAGCTTATTTCTTTTTCATTTATTGATGCTTTTATGCATATTTAATTTATGTATAGACCTCGGTCCGTTACTTCAACCTGTGTTGTAAACATGCTCGACATATGTGTATTCACTACTACACGTGTGACAGGCGACTTCCGGTCTAGGTAAAGTCGCACTAAATTTTGGATGGCACGATTTACCCAAATCTACCCAAATCTTCATGTAATTACTATATTTGTTAATAAATAAAGCTATACACATTATAATATTGATGTTTGGACTGTACTTACATAATATATGTCATTAATTTGCTTATACCAGGGCCTTTTTTAATGTTTTGATGCAAAATGGAAATATTTGTACATGAAATAAAGGGAGAATACCGCGATTCACTTATGCTAGTAAGCAAAGGAATATAATGCACTTTATAATGGCTAAATGGGAATGATGATTTATAATTGAAATACTCATACAAACAGTAGAACCTCTCTAATGTTGACATCCAATGAGACAGTAGTGTGAAAACTGTTATGTCAACTATTTATAATTAATTTATATTTTATTTAATACGGTAAGTAATATATTAATTTTAAATATACTAAACTACCAAATATTTTAAAACAAATACTGCATTAATATATAATGATGTGGCTGTGACTGGATAAATGGGGCTTATCGAAATTGTGACCAGTGTAGGTTCCGATTAAATAGATCCCTTCTGTAGCCTGGTAACGACCTACATTGCTTGTTCGAAGCATGACTGGGTGTTTCATTTATGGAATGACGAATGTTGCAGATGCTGATCAGACTGCGGATGCACATGCTGATCTGGATCTACACTGGTCGCAAAACCCATAAAACACATTTCTCCAGTCACAACCACATTATGGTGCGATATGCAATCATGGTCGATGATAACTTAAAGTTAGACAACTGAGACATAATTAATGAGTCTCGGTAGTCTCCGTTTATAATAATGCTATATTAATCGTTTTCCCGCAGAAATAGGTGCTTTATTCTTCCTATGTTTCGGTCAAAATGTGGTTATTATATGATATACTAATGATATATTGTAGAAAAAGTATATAATATAATCATAAATGTTATTTTTAATGAAGATTTGGGTATATTTGGGTAAATCGTGCTGCGTAATTCAATGCGTAATTCAATAATTCAGGGAGACATCGTTTTCATAGTTTCAAGCGATTTAATGCTAGCTCCAAATAATATATATATTGCTAGCTCGAAATGAATTAGAGATAGCTCGAAATGATTTCGAGAGCTCTCCAAATTATTTCGAGAGCTCTGAAAATGATTAAGAGATAGCTCCCAATGATTTAGAGAGCTCTCCAAATCAAAGTTATATAATGCTCGCTACAAATGATTTCGAGAGCTCTCTAAATGATTTCGAGATATCATTAATTGATTTCGAGAGCTCTGCAAATGATTTCGAGAGCTCTCCAAATGATTTAGAGATAGCTCCAAATGATTTAGAGAGCTCTCCAAATCAAGTTATATAATGCTCGCTACAAATGATTTCGAGAGCTCTCTAAATGATTTCGAGATATCATTAATTGATTTCGAGAGCTCTCCAAATGATTTCGAGAGCTCTCCAAATCAAATGTTATATAATGCTCGCTCCAAATGATTTCGAGAGCTCCCCAAATGATTTCGAAATATCATTAATTGATTTCGAGAGCTCTCCAAATGATTTCGAGAGCTCTCCAAATATTTATTGCTAGCTCCAAATATTTGTTGCTAGCAATATATATTTGAGTTTATGTAGATTTGGCGTTCCATACAGGATGCCCTGTCCATGAGAATATTTGCATCTGCTAACATTTGGCTGCAGCACATGCAATTTGCAATATCCTCATCGTCAATGAATTCTGTGATATAATCATTGTCTTGTAATTGATCGCATACTATTTTTGTTCTACTGTTGAATTCTCCAACTAGACAGACTTCGTCGTAAATGTTGCATAATCGAGAAAGTTAATTTTCTATTTCAATGTTCCAATCTCCGTCAGTGTATAGGGAGCCCTCCGGTGGGATATATACCGTACCAAGCAGAGTGTTGCAATGTCTTCTGTTTCCTATATGAACACCAGCAATATTTAGAAACAGAACAAATTGCGACGCTGTGTCAAGTGGGGTCACCTGTGGGAGTAATGATTGTTTTACAAGTACACATATGCCTCCGTATATGCGGGTCGATTTGTGTTGTTTACGATCGTTACGCAGTATTGTGTATCCAGGAAAGACAACTGAGTCATACTCGTGTAGATGAGTTTCTTGAATACAGACGATATCATAATTCCGTATAAACTGTTCAAATTCTGGAATATTTTGTTTATCCTTGATACCACACACGTTAAGTGATCCAATTCTAATATGCTCATGTGCCACATTGTCCTAATGGTGTGGACCGGGATTCGCGGGTGGCGGTCCGGGCTTCGCGGGTGGCGGTCCGGTGTGCATGGGTGGCGGTCCGGGGTTCGCGGGTGGGGGTCCATGTATTTGGACTGACCGCATAGCTGTGGCATACCTCATACGCATTTGTGTCCATGTCGTTGCCGTAGAACTGTTTGGAAATCGAAACGAACCAGACATTTTCAAGTTCACATATTGATAGTTCAGGATAATGTCACAAACTCCTAGCAATTCGATCATGATAGACCGAATACTATACAAATGACTAATCTCGAAAAATTTCAGGTTGGAACTGACAATATCATTGATGCAAGACTCTAGTAGAATTCGTTCCCTCAAATTAACAATTTGTTCCCTCAAATTAACAATTCGTTCCCACGATAATTACCCTCAGTTTAACAATTCGTTCCCACGAAATGACAATACGTTCCCTCAATTTAACAATTCGTTCCCTAAATTTAACAATTCGTTCCCTCGAATCAACAATTCGTTCCCACGATATAACAATTCGTTCCCACGAATTAACAATTCGTTCCCGTGGGAACGAATTGTTATTTCGTTGGAACGAATTGTTAAATTGAAGGAAAAAATTGTTAATTCTTGGGAACAAATTGTTAAATTGAGGGAACGAATTAATAAAGAACATAAGTATACGTCCCCCGCGGGGCTCCGTAAAGTTGAACGTATTTGCTTGACAATTTAGTATATCATACAGCCAGTCTGTGAGAAAATAGCATTCCACATTTTCCACATTTCACCTGCTTGATATACAACATGGTGAAATACAAGTCAAAACTCGTGTCTGGCTGTGACTGCAGAAATGGTGTTTATGGAATTGGTGACCAATGCTGCAGTTCCTGAACGAATAGCCAAGTCCTGTATGCGGAAATCGAACTCAGGGATTCCGCTGCCGATCGCCACTTTCGCAATTGGCGATAAAAATAAACAATTGGCGATAACACATTTTTGCTTGTTAGAAGCATGGCAAGTGTTTCTGTGATGGGATGGTGCACAGTGCATATCCTGATCAGACTACGCGGTTGCACAGGCTGATTTGGATATACGCTAGTCGTAAATCGTATGCCCCATGTCCCCAGCCACATATATAAGTTTAGAAATAAACTTCTTATACAGTGCGTCGTTGATAGTATTATATTAAGCTGAGACTCCTGGTGTTTGTAACATTTGATTATGTTCAAACTTATAGATAACAGCGAACAGTTACACAGTTATTTTTAACGCGAATGACGGAAATTCCGTATTTATACACACTGGCAATTCTAGATAGTAAAGGTACATGCCCACGCAGTAGGTTATAATATAGTGATACAGATACTTTTGTATATTCTGTACATATGAAATTTTCTGGCAAAATAAACATTCATTCACCATTACCCCATGTATTGATTGGCATTATTATACATTTTATTTTAGACAAAATAATTCACACTGATATCAGGAGCGATAACCGTGTTTCCTTAAAATGTTAACGGACATTACTATTTATTATTTGTATTTATTGTTTGATGTGCAATGATCATACTTTATAATCTGTAGAAAATATTATTTCTTCAGGTGACGCATTTCATTAGAATAAATAAGTAAAACATATCATGCCTCATTTGCTTGATACCAACGCGCGTCACTATCAGTAAAATAAATATTACTAAATGATTATGTCTGTTTTCCGGGCACTTGTAATTTTTAGAACTGGTGGAATAGTGACACAATTATACACTTATTTAATTCATATAAAGAAAAGTGTGTGCTTACTGAGTGGGCATGTACGTTTAAGGTAGATGAACCCTTCTAATAAAACAAATATTATATTGTAATTAAACAACAGCTACTCACTCGAATAAACCATATGCAAATACATATACTACTTTAATCTTCAAATAATAGACCGAGTTTGGTATAGATTATTTACGTCTCTACACAGGTGTGTAGAATTTTACATGCAAAACATGAACATTTTATTTTTATTATCTAACTACATGGAATAATTTTAATAGTTTGCATACATGCTTACTGAACATGACGTTTATTGGTGTAAGTAATTATATTTTAAAGCTGGGGTTTCGCATGCCAGGTTATAATATAGGAAGACATATAGTTTTGTATATTCTGTAGATATGACATTTTCTGGCAATATAAACATTCATTCACCATTACCCCACGTATTGATTGGCATTATTATACATTTTATACCAGACGTAAATGTCCACACTGATATCAGGGGCGATAACCGTGTTTTCATAAAAATGTTTAACGAACATTACTATTTATTATCTGTATTTATGTTTTGGATAACATACATTGTATATGTTGAGACAGAAATCATAACATGGTTACTATCATACATAGTACGGTCGAACTTCCCCGAACGGCCACCTCTCAACAACAACACCCTCTCTGTAACAGCCGCTATTTTATATCCCAAAATGGATGATTTCCTCTGTATCTAACGCTTAGACTGCTGAACACGAACATTGTCGTCTGCTGTTGATTTTGCCTTCTTTCTCAGTAAAAACATGTTTTGACAGCACTTTAGAATCATTTCCATTGGAAATGATTCTAAAATGCTGTCAAAGCATGTATTTGATGAGAATTATCGAAGAAAATAAATAAACAGCAGACGACAGAATTTAATTTAGCGTTAACCTCCCTACAACAGCCACCTCTCTACAACAGCGTCTTACCATGAGTGGCTGTTGTAGAGAGGGTGCATGTAACATAGATTGGGCGGGCTACTGCGGCGCTAGAGCGGAGCCCAGCATACCGTTTCCGTGCCGTGTCAGATATTGTTTCCCATTCACGGCACTAATCTTCTATTTATCCCGTCAACACCTGCACATAGCTTTAAAATGCCAAAAAAAATATAACCCCAGCCGCATCCTCAAAATCGGAGAATCGACTAGTATGACAACCGCACATATTCATACGCAGTGATTAGGTTGTATTGACAGGATAACTAAAATGTTTCACGGTGTTTCGCCATATACGAACTGTGTTGACGGGATAAATATGGTTTTGCTCTTAAATGATTGTCAAAATCATACTACTCGTACATGTACATTATTGACTAACTCAACAAATACCCCTACTCATTGTGACGTACTAAGCTATGGAAAGATGTCAACCACTTACGGCGGCCATCTTGGGATCTATATGGAGCAAAGTACAATAGAGATGAATGTGGAACGATGTATAAATGCAAGTTCCCTTCTTCTAAACGACATGTGTGTGAATATTGTCTTACAGTGAGACAAAACATATTTCGGCGGTGGCCATTTTGGAAATCAAGGTGGTAGTGGTGCACTGTTGTTTCCTAATTTCTTTCCGATAACTAGACACATATAGTATTGTTGGTACGTACAAATATTTGTGTTCATACTACTCTTAATTGTTAAAGTATAGTAAAAATGTATTAAGAGATGGTGGCCATCTTGAATTTTGTTATTTTATGGGTAACGCTCACCTCGGACAGTTCGGGAGACGAGCCTCCCAAATGTTCGTCGGCAGCAAAATGTGGAACAGACAGTAGAAAAGAAATGAAACCTATATAAATAACATGTGATCAACCTCCTAAATACCATTTATAGTATTTAGGAGGTTGAACACAAGTTATTTATATAGATTTCTTTACTACTGTCCACATTTTGCTGCCGACGAACATTTGGCTATTAAACACATTAACACAAGTACTTTTTCATTAATAACAAAAAATGCACCCTCCCCAAAAAAAGAATATTTGATGAAATTCCATGAAATATTTATTTTCTTGCGAAAAAAACGATTTTCCTATTGGAATTTAACATGGGGAGTCAATTTCCAAAACTTTTAGTTTTTTGATCCTGAAGGAAAATGATGTAATTCAGAAAACAAAAGTTAGATTTTGAAATTGCTTGAGTGCTAGCTGGCATTGCCAATAGATGCTCAGAAACGTTTATCATGTTTATAATCTGGACAGGTTTGACACAGACAGAGGTTTTTCTGTTGTAGCCATTTGGACTCCTGCCACATTAAACATACTGTTTTGCAAACCACAGTAAAAGCAACCGCCGATTTTATTCCTTAACTAAACGGCCGAGAATTTATACATACAGGTAGACTGTATATGTGATCAGAGATATTGAGATGTCGATGGCATGGTGAAATATAATCTAAAGTTTGCAGTGTACGTGCACACTAACATATATCTACATTTACAATTGGCATATACAGATATAATAAGCAATAGTACATTCAAAATGACTCTGTAATATGTTACATACACTTTGAGGCAAACCACGGTGTTAGGATACGGACTGATCAATACAGTGGCATATATTTGCCATCAAGATATTGAGATGTTGACATAATTTATTGCAACATGTCGACTTAAATATCACGGCATGTCGTGAAACTATGTCGACATAACGTGATATAAGTTATTACAACAAGTCAACAAAATTTGATAAGTTAACACAACATGTCTATATAATGTGATGGTTTAATACGACATGTCGACATAACGTGGTAAGTTAACCCAATATGTCGACATAACGTGATAAGCTAACACAATGTGTCATAATGTGCTATTTTATCTCAACATGTCGACATAAGGTGATATATAGTTCAACACAACATGTAGACATAATGTGTAATGTTATCGCAACATGTTGACATAATTTACCCGAACATGTCGACATACTTTCACGTTATGTCGACATGTTGTGATCTTTAAGTCGACATGTTGTGATAAATTATGTCAACATCACGATGGCAAATATATGCCACCATAGCTCAGAGATCAAGCTAGGATCGTAGCTAGTAATCTCCCGTTGAACCTACATGTATTTATAAAAATCCGGTCCAGATTGTGTGCGTTATGACCTTATTGCTTGTAAAAAGGGCGAATGTAGTGAAAAGGAGTCAACCTAGTGATTTCGATCAGTGTTGATCCAGATCGGACTGCATTATTTGCCAGATTCATATTTTCACAATCAGTGTATACTCAGATCAGACTGTATATGTGTGCAGTCTGATCTGTGTCTACTCTGTTTGCAAAACTCATTTGTTTGTGCTGTTCAGTAAGAAGTAAATGTTGAAATACACCTAGGAAAGGGGAATAGCTTACTACGATCCCTCATTACGTCCCTTTGAAATACCTCCGATAATCGGTAACATTACATCCTTCAGTACACCTTTACAACACTGCTTACAACCATACCATATTCATTTTAAGGACCCGCTCTATATCTGATAGTTTGATTCAAAGATAATTGCTTCGTAAACGTGATGGGATATATGTATAACAAATATGTGAATACTGCCTCATTACTGTATCCTATACGGCAAATGGAATGAATGGCCAAGTCGGCCATCTTTGTGTGTTCTAGCCATAAGCCAGTTTTCACCTGTTCGGCAATTTGACAAAGAACTCAAAATATCAAGTAGAACATATGACATATGTAGCTAATCACATGTAGAAAAGCCAGGAGAACTGGACTCTTATCAATTATATTACATACAACTGTAAAATATATCAGTTTTCTGGACAGGTTTGTGCCTGTGTTTTTAACAACATGAACCACCATTATAATTACCCTCATACACAGAAAGTCGCACAGTGTATCACTTTTACCTGGCAAACCACACAACACATACCATATACATGTATACCCACTACTGTACTCTGTTATTATATATACATCCAGTGACATGTAAGCAGTTACCTGAGTGTTATGTCCCTGGTGTCTATTCACCTACTATGCGAGTAAATATGGCTGTATATATCAAACTTTATTTTGAGATTGACGGGAGAAATGCTCAGCTATCTCTTCTGTTGTATACTTTGCTGACATAATAGTTATAGCTTGCAGTTGTAATATCTGTCTATTATGTATTGCACCAACTTTTATTTGGTTTACTGTCATATTATTTGCCGTATGTGTCAAACGCACGCATGAAGTGGTGAAAATGTACGATGGCTTGTACATACAAACATGGCGGTGATGGCAACACAATACTCCATAGTACACAGCAACACGACAATATTCACATATGTTATATTCATATATCACATCACTCTTATGAAGCAATTATCATTGAAGTCAAGTGCATCTATTTATCACCTATTTATCTATGTATCTATTTGTCACCTAATACGATGGCTTGTACATACAAAGATGGTGGTGATGGCAACACAATACTCCATAGTACACAGTAACAAGACAATATTCACATATGTTATATTATATTATACTTCACTCTTATGAAGCAATTATCATTGAAGTCATGTGCATCTATTTATAACATAATACCTTAATGCTGGCAGTATGATATCGGCTAGTTTGTATTTTATAATTCAACATAAATTTCGAAATATTTAATACATATATGTGGCTGATACTGAGAGAAATGGGGCTTATGTGTTTTGCAACCAACCAAATGTAGATACAGATCAGCCTGTGCATCGATGAAACACCCGTCATACTTCTGACAAGTAATATAGACCATTATCACGCTACACGAGCGTGCTATTTGATCAGTCACAAAATCCATAAGCCCCATTTCTCCAGTAACAGCCACATGTGTATCAAAAGTACATGTGTATACAATGTCATAGAGCCGGAAATTCATTCAGGATTCAGTGGATTCCAACCTTCCGAAACAGGAAACTTTCATCTGGAATAGAAATAGTACATTTCAACCTCTCTACACCGGGTGAGGGTGAAAGGTGGGAGAATGCGATGGGTAATTGAACGATCAGGGTTCATCCTTACAGGAATTCCGACTGGATACCTGGTTTGGCCCTCACATACGTCTTTGGAATTTTGTATGTAACAGTTGAATCTGGTTATAACCCTTATGTGAGTATTACGATTATTCGTAATCCTATTTTAGGGGAAGGGGTCAAGTCACTTTGGTGTGGTATGGACCTGGCACCAGGTCAGGTTATTCTAATTTCAGGGCTGAATATATTTGTTATCGATGTAAATGTTCCGTTCTGATTTTGGGATCACCCCCCCCCCCCCCCCCCCCCCCCCCCCCAATACAGCAGGTTAAAACGGGATCGAACCCGTTTGTCCGGCCTTAGATGTTGATAGGCCGTTAAACACCAATAAACAAACACACTCCTCTAAACCGGACACACAATAAACACATGTATCATTATTTTTTTATAGCTTTCATTTTTACATATTATAATGCATGTTCATGATCGCAATGTACGCATGTACGTCTTTGATGGAGCATCTGTCTGAATTACAGTGGAGCATCTCTAAGCCGGACACCCTGGGGACTTCCCAGGGTGTCCGGTTTAGAGAGGTTTCACTGTAGTATAGTAGTAGTATATCGCAGTGTAGCACACATCGATGGCTCAGAATTGTCAAATGCCTGAGTTACAGTGAAACCTCTATAGTCCGGACACCCTGGGGACATCCCAGGGTGTCCGGTTTAGAGAGCTTCCACTGTATTCGATATCTTTCTTCATGATCAGGGTACATGTACACACATTGGTACGTGTATAATGTAGGCGAAACTACGATACAGGTGGTACACAACCGCATGCGTTAATCTTGTCATGATATTTCGCAACATGAGTTGGTAAACTCAACTCGCAATCAAAGCAATTTGATCGTCTGAGCCTGTGCTGTAACACAGCTCATGTACATCCAATCAAGCTGGTTGATTGAAGAACAATATTCAAGTATGTTAAAACAATAATAATTACACATTTTGGCAAGATTAAGGTGGCGGTGTAACATTCTAGTTCATTATCTGAGACATTTTCGGGCAAAACATGGCATTGCCATTGTTATATCGTGGAAACGAATTGTTAAATTGAGGGAACAACGGACCACGTGATCCCATGCCCTGAATTCACAGTGAACTGAATAGAACGTTGCACGAAGTCTGTAATAACTACATAGTTGCGACGGTAACTCTTGCAATCTACTCCTGTACCGTCCGTATGTACGGGAGTAGATTGCAAGAGTTACCATTCGCAACTAATAAATATATAGTTGCGAAGGTAACTCTTGCAATCTATCTACGGGACTCCACGGGAGTAGATTGCAAGATTTACCATTCGCGACTAATAAATATGTACCTTTGTCGGCGTTGCAGTACGTGCCACATAATATCAATACGGACAAAACAAGAAGCAGCAATAGGGCGGAGGATGCTAGGACCAGACCCGCTATCTCGGCGTCTGTGTACAGGAATCAATAATCACTGAAACATACACAGAGGAACCTCTCTAAACCGGACAGCAAGAAACTATATGTGATCTTTTGGGAGGGGGCCAAGTGATTTTTGTGTGGCGAGGACCTGGCATCAGATCAGGATTATTCTGATTTCAGGGATGAATATATAGGTTTTTTATTGTAAATATTCAGGTCTGATTTTGGGATTCCCCTTCCCCGTCCCCATCCCCCATTTGTACATGTACTTGAACATGTACATGTACTTGTACAGGTACTATATGGGATTTAGTACTAAGCCCATTGACCCGGCCTTAAATTAACTTAGCTGTTGATAGGCCGTTAAACCCTAACAAACAAACAAATCTTATTTTGATTAGTTTCTTGATCATTTATCTCAGGTGATAGTGTCTGTTCGTGACCGCATAGCATGCAACTATGGCTCAAAATGATCAAATGCCTGATTTACAGCTCCCATGGTGTCCGGAGTGTATAACACACGAGGGTTGGTCAGTAAGTAGTGTCACATGATACATAACTTTAAAAATATATCTAAGATTACACTTATCGTTCTATATTCCGTCAGGGTAGTCTCTCATGGGGCCTACGACATAATATGTCCATTGTCGCCGTGCCTCAACATTCGTTACCGTAACGGCAGGGGCGGATCCAGCATTTTGAGGAACGGGGGGGGAGAGTTGTTTAGTTACGTACCAGGAGTAATTGCAAAAGTTACCGTTCGCAATTAGGGGGTTGTCCTATGTTTGAGCTCTTCGAAATCCCGCATGCGCAGGTATGACGTCACGAGTCGCGTGTGGTGGCACAAAACGTCATTCTGTACAGTATGGATCCCACGTCCAGGGGGCCATTTCACTAAACTTCGTAAGTGCAAATTAACGAGAGTCTGTAATTTTCACATTGACATTGTTTTCTTGTAAACAATTATTGGATTTACATTTATTGAGCATGTACTGCTTATGCAGCCGATGTTCAATAAATGTAAATCCATCAACTGAAAATTCCAGACGATCCTAAATGTACACTTAGTGACTTACGAACATTTTAGTCGTACCAAGTTCATTGAAACGGCCCCTGTTCCTTTAGGCCCTTTCTAGAGACATTATGATTTACAGTTTGGAACAACAATATTTCGTGATATTCTTTGTTGTTGCCTTACCACTGTAACACCTGTCTAATGCATTATAATTGCATAATCGGAATCGTACGAAAATCGTGTCAGACGTTTATATGTTCCCTGTTTCTGCTTCAAATCGTCGCTTTCATTAGACTGGCTTGTTAATTCCATTTGATAACTACATATTTATGCTTCTTCATTCAATGACCTCGATGAAAGACGTGAAAGTGTCTTCTTCATTACGATGTAGTTCGGGCGATTTCTTGACAATTTTAACTTTTTTATCTGAACGAAGATTGGCAGGCACCCACCTTGCGGAAATTGTTATCATTTTTCAAATACTTTATTAACATTGTATAACAATAGGATTGACATTGGTTGTATACATGATTAATCTAATCCCGTTTCATTCGCCCACCTATGTCATTTATTTATATAATTTTCTCAAAATTATCTGCGTCTGTAATTGAAATCAGTAGCCTATTTCATCAACATTGCAAAGTATACTTTAGTAGCAAAGTATACTTTGAGGGAGAAAATTTTCAATTTTATGATAAATTTATTAATTTTTAGCCAGGTTTTTTGAAAAAAAATCCAGGCTATTGGATTGGCGAAAGCCGGGCGGGCGGGCGGGCGGCGGGCGGCGGGCGGCGTCCACAATCAATGTTAAGTTTTCGTGTTTGAGTCCATTTCTTTGTTACTGTACCACCTAGGACCACCAAACAAACGCGGTATGTGGTATCGACATGGTAAATGTTTGTGTTCCCCTCAGGTTAAAATGGGGCAGCAGTGCTCCCAGTAGCGAGTTTATGCCAGGGGTTATTTGACTCCTCTATCTGTATTTGTATGCCCCCTATGCGATAGCAATGCGGGTCACATTGCTTTGCTCTTGAAGTTCTCCAACTTGTAATATCTTCAATATTACACAAAGGTCTGCTTCGATACTTGGACACTTGAAGCACCTGAACATTTGGCGCACACTCGCGTCATCATTAACATGACCTTGACCTTTGTTACCTTCGAAATGTTGCTGAAACACTTAGCCATTTTGTTGCTTCAAAAAGTTTGTAAGAGTTTCTCCAACATGTAATATCTTCAATATTATGCGAAGATTTACTTTGATACTTGAACACTTGAATCACCTGAACATTTGTCACACACTCGCGTCACCATTAATACGACCTTAACTTTTGTCACCATCTAATGTCGCTGAAACACTTAACCACTTTGATGCGTCGAAAAGTTTGTAGAGAGTTTCTCCAACATGTAATATCTTCAATATTACGCAAAGGATTGCTTCGATACTTGGACACTTTTACCGTCACAGAAACACTTACATGTTGCCATTTTTGCAGTCCAGTATGCCGAGGGAGCATATCCATGTTTTACAAACACAGGGCTCCAGATAAGGAATTAGTAATTGAGTATTGTCACTCCATCATTTCTGAAGCAATTGGGTATTTCAAAATTTTAATTCTGTAAAATAGAATCACACTACTGTTTACACATCAGCAGATCGCACTCATTGAATAGTTTTCTTCTAAATGAAAACACATCTTGGTATTTCATTAGAATTTTCTCCTTGGAGACAATTCTAATGAAATACCAAGATGTGTTTTCATGGAAAAATAAGAAAATATGCTATTTTGTGGTATGTTTTTTGTTTTCTGTAGCATGATAAAGATACCACAAATTTTTCATTGCTTTTTGATACTCACTACTTCTGATTTCAATTGGGTTTTTGGCAATTTTAATTGGGTATTTACGCAAATACACACCTTATCTGGAGCTCTGAAACATAATGTCTAGTTGGGAGTCAGAAGTCATTTGACGTCTAATTTCATAAAGAAACTTTCCACAATTTCAGCATTATTATCAAATAAAATTGTCGAACCTAAGCAAATTCAATTTTTTAAAGTGAATGACTGAGAGTCAAAATTACTCCTTACCAATTGAGTTTAGGAGTCAATTCTTAACCCTTAGACCGCTACTCACAACAATTGTCGTCTGCTGTTGCTTTTATATCTTGCCTTATTTCTCAATAAAAACATAGTTTGACAGCGCTTCAGAATCATTTCCAATGGAAATGATTCTAAAGTGCTGTCAAAGCATGTTGTAAATTATTCTAAGGTGCTGTCAAAACATGTTTTTTATGATAAAAATGGAAAATAAGCCAGCAGACGACAAAAAAAATTAAGATAGCGATGTAAGGGTTAAAATTCAACATATTCAAAGTAATAACGACTCCTTTTTGGGAGCTCTGGGGCACTGTAAAGCCAGTGAAAATAAGGGCATAATTAACAGCATTGAAATTGGGGCATATTCAGTATTTAAAATATTGGACAATGACATTTTTATGCCCCCGCCACCGAATGGTGAAGAGGGCATATACTAGTTACTGCGTCCGTACGTCCGTTCGTACATGCCGACCCTTAATGCTCGGGTAAATGTCTGATCTGCTTGATATTTCACACATGCATTGCTATAATGGTCCTCTACCACCCTGCGACAATCCACGATCGAGACGATCATGTCACATACTTGGTGCATTTGATACCTTAACTCTCGGGTAATTGTCTTATAATTTTCTGTTTTCCTTGCACTCATTTTATTGATATTTCACACACTCGTCACGCATTGCTTTAACCCCAACCCTTAGAATTCGGGAAAAAGAAAATCGTCATCTGCTGTTGTTTCATATTTTGTTTTTTCTCAATGGAAATGATTCTTAAGTGCTGCCAAGCCATGTTTTTGTTGTGAGAAAATGAAATTGAAAACACAAAGAGCAGACTATTTAATTCAACACTGTAACAGTTAATGGTCCTCTACCACCCTGTGATAAATTCATAATCGTCTCGCGCCCGCTAAGCCCAGGGTCAATGTCACATACTTGGTGCGTTTGAAACCTTAATGCTTGTGTAAATGTTTTATAATGTCTGTTTCCTTGATTGGATTTTGCTAGATATTTCACACACTCATTGCTTTAATGGACCTCTACCACCCTGTGTACAAATCCACGATCGTCCCGCCCCCGCTAAGGACAGGATCAACTTCACATACTTGGTGCGTTCAAAACCTTAACGCTCAGGTAAATGATAAATATAAAAATGTCTGTTTCATTGCACGGATATTTCACACATACATTGTTCTAATGGGTCCTCTACCACCCTGTGAAAAAATCACGATCATCCTGCCCCCGCTAAGCCCAGGGATCAAAGTCACATACTTGGTGTGTTTTGAAACTTGAGTAAGTGTCTTATGTCTGTTTCCTTGCATGGATGTGCTTAATAT
This sequence comes from Conchocele bisecta, assembly GCA_029237695.1. Taxonomy (NCBI): domain Eukaryota; kingdom Metazoa; phylum Mollusca; class Bivalvia; order Lucinida; family Thyasiridae; genus Conchocele; species Conchocele bisecta. The sequence continues at coordinate 55,298,727 of CM055278.1, forward strand.
GTCACACACGCATTGCTCTAATGGTCATCAACGATCATCCCGCCCCCGCTAATCCCAAGGTCAATGTCACATACTTGATGCATTCGAAACCTTAAGCTCGGGTAAATGTCTTATACTTTCTGTTTCCTTGCACTCATATGCTAGATATTTCACACACGCATTGATGTAATGGTCCTCTACCGCTCTGTGACAAATCCATGATTGTCCTGCCCCCGCTAAGCCCAGGGTAAAGGTCACAAACTTGGTGCATTCACAACTCGGGTAAGTGTCATAATGTCTGTTTGCTTGCATGGATCTGCTTGATATTGCACTCACCCATTGCTCTGAATGTCTGCTTTCATGCTGTGGCAAATCCATACTTCTCAGACCCTCTGTGTTTTCTGCGTTGTTTTCTTTGGCTGCCAACGTGGGAATTTGTGTGCCGACAGGCCACATTTCTATAGTCTGTTTCACGAAAGCTGCCCAAATTTTACGGCCATATAAACAATTCAAAAACAATATTTTTTTCGATAGTACATGTACATGTATTAAATTAAAGGAAAATTTAAGAATGATCCTTCTTTTTATTTCGTGAAATTCGGTCAAATATTGGTTTTATTACGAAAAATTGATTTCTCTATGGGAATTTAACATGGGTGAAAAAGAGGTAGAGAAGTTGTGGCAGGAGTCAAAAAACAAAAACATTTGGAAATTGACTCCGAAACCTGGCTAGATAGCTTGGAAATGATCTAACTAAGAAAACAAAAGTTAAATTTTAAAAATCGGTCCAGTATTTCTGAAATTCTAAAAAATTTCCCCATGTTAAATCCCCATAGACATCTTCACTCTGTGAAGATGTCTATGGGGATTTGGGGATTTAACATGGGGAAATTGTTTTTTCTCAATAAAATAAATATTTGACAAAATTTCACGATATAAAAAGAAGGCTCGACGTTCTTAAATTTTCCTTTATTAAATTTAATATTATCAAAAATAATTGTTTTGAATTGTTTATATGGCCGTAACATTTGGGCAGCTTTCGTGAAACAGACAGTAGTTACATTGTAACGGGTGATTGCCAGTCTGTTTCGGGAATCAAATAATGTCTGTTTGTTTGCATAGATCTGCTTGATATTGCACTCACCCATTGCTCCTGAATGTCTGCTTTCATGCTGTGGCAAATCCATACTTCTCGAGGCCCTCTGTGTTTTTCTGCGTCATTTTCTTGGCTGCCAGCGGGGGAATTTGTGTGCCGACAGGCCATATTTCTAGTTACATTGTAACAGGTGATTCCCAAAAAATCAGAACTGAATATTTACAGAAAGACTATATATTCAGCCCTGAAATTAACTCTTTGCATGCTAGCGGTGAAAATATCCGCCAAACAAATTAGGAGTATATGTTTTATTTCTCTCTGTAAATACATATAAGTCTTGGAATTTCATTAGAATTGAGTCCTCAGGACTCGATTCTAATGAAATTCCAAGACATATTCATGATATTTACACACAAGGAGAAATAAAAGAAAAAATTATGATTTTTTTGTCCGCTAGTTTTGAACTATTTATAGCCCACAAGTTTCCCAGCATGCAAAGAGTTAAAATAACCTGACCCTCATCGTCCTTGTGCCAGGTCCTCTCCAAAGAGTCACTTAGCCCCACTCCCTGAAAGTAATAGGATTAGAACGTGAATGCTCCGCCTAACTCTTTAACCCTTAGGGAATCAAATAATCCAATGTTGTGTTTGTTGTGGAAATTCAAAAGATTTTGTCCGTTTAAAGTCGTGGCAACTTCTCGCAAACAGACCAAATGGTGTTTACCATAACAAACGCAACAGCTTGTTACTGATATGTACATTAGATTTTCTGATAGTATCAAAATGTAAACTAGAAAAAGTCGATGGCGCGCCATCGCAATATGCCCACTTTCCCCAAATGCTAAGTCCGAAAGGGGGAGATAATCCATGATGGAAGGTCGGATCAAAAATCCGAATTCACTTTGCGCATCTGCACATGATAACGAAGCTACATACCAAATATCAGGCGCGTAGGTATGAAGGTGAAAAAGTTTTTCGAGCTACAAGGAAAAAGTGGGAAATTCTGAGTCCGAAAGGGGGAGATAATCCATGATGGAGGGTCGGATGAAAAATCCGAATTCACTTTGCACATGATAACGAAGCTACATATATCAAATATCAGGCGCGTAGGTATGAAGATGAAAAAGTTTTTCGAGTTACAAGGAAAAAATGGGAAATTCTGAGTCCGAAAGGGGGAGATAATCGATGATGGAGTGTTGGATGAAAAATCCGAATTCATTTTGCGCATCTGCACATGATAACGAAGGTACATACCAAATATCAGGCGCGTAGGTATCAAGGTGAAAAAGTTTTTCAAGTTACAAGAAACGTGACGGACGTACGGACGTGCGGACATACGGACGGACGGACACTCGTGACGAAAACAATATACCCATTTTTTCCCACAAAAGTGGGTATAATAAACTGATATGGCATATAAAATTGAATCAACTTTATCTCAGTTTGTCGCAATTCATGGAACAGCGAAAACTCTCTAAGCCAGATGAAGCTCTATAACCCAGACACCGTGGGTGGTCCCCAGGGTGTCCAGTTGAGAGAGCTGTCAAATAATACAATGTAAACTCTACACCGGACACCAATAAAACACATGTGATCTTATTAATGATCTTTGTTTTGATGAGTTTCTTGGTAATTTATCTCAGGTGATAATGTTTTTCGCATAGCACACAACTATGGCTCAGAATGTTCGAATACCCGATTTTCAGTGGAACCTCTCTAAGCCGGACACCCTGGGAATCTGGTTTAGAGAGGTTTCACTGTATACCAGTCGGTAGCAGGTGGGAGCATGCGATGGGTAATTTAACGATCGGGATTCATCCTTACCCGAATCCCGACCGGAGAGCAGTAGCCTATTTCATCAACATTGCAAAGTATACTTTACTAGCAAAGTATACTTTGAGGGAGTAATCATTTATTTTACCTGAAATGCATTATTTCATATAGAACTAACAAATGCATATATTTCATGATTATAAAAGTATGCAGAATTATTATACTGAATTTATTACATTATCACAGCCAAATTGGCTGTGATAATGTAATAAATTCAGTATAATAAAAATTAATAAATTTATCATAAAATTGAAAAGTTCTCCCTCAAAGTATACTTTGCTACTAAAGTATACTTTGCAAAGTTGATGAAATAGGCATCTGGTTTAGAGAAGTTTCACTGTATACCAGTCGGTGGCAGGTGGGAGCATGCGATGGGTAATTTAACGATCGGGATTCATCCTTACCCGAATCCCGACCGGAGAGCTGGTTCGGCCCTCACGTATGTCGTTGGCTTTCTTGTATGTGACAGTTGAATCTGGTTATACCCCTTACGTGAGTATTACAATTATTCGTAATCATATTTTAGGGGCCAAGTGACGTTGCTGTGGTATGGACCTGGCACCAGGTCGGAATATTCTAATTTCAGGATTGAATATATATATTTTCTTTTCAATGTAAATATTCCGTTCTGATTTTGGGAGTTTCCCCTCAATGCAGCAGGTTAAATATGGGATCGAACCTGTTGGCCCGGCCTTAAATGACCGTAGCTGTTGATAAGCTGTTAAACACCAATAATTCCAGCACAAAAATATTTACACAATTCCCTAACATTTGATTGGCCCGTAGCAAGTCTCTGTCCAAAATTTATATTCCAGTAAACTCCCACGCCGAACTACTTTCCGTAACCGTGAGGCGCAGTTAAAATAATTCTTAAGAAAACAGAAAATAAACACATTTTCTTGATGAATTTATTTCAAATGCTGGAATTATAAGGAATGAATGGCCTTTTTGTTAAATTTATCGGGGATATAAACTTGGAAAAGTCGCGGGACTACTGGACGAGGCCTTCCGGCCTTCGTCCAGTGAAGGCCTCGTCCAGTATTCCCGCGACTTTTCCAAGTTTATACCCCGATAAATTCCACAAAAAGGCCATTCATTCCTATAATCAATCAATCAAATCAATCACTGTATATTGTTTACCGGTACAATTCATTTGGACCTATGCAGTTGTGTACTATCTATTTTCAGTCGACCAAAGCAGATATCTCGAACGCGATACGTAGTGGGAATCTAGCCAGACTACAACAATTGAAGACTTGTACGGTAGATTTCTGTGAAACAACCTACAATGGCAAGACATATTACACATGGCCGTCATCCACAATCACCGAAATGTCTACAGTTTCTGCTGGACTGTGGTATAGATGTGAATATCTGCGATTCAGTCCAGAACACGTCGTTGATGGAAATCGTTCAGTGTGAATCAAGAGACGCATCGAATTACGGCAGATTATTAAAACGTTATTGAATTCGAAAGCGGACATCAACGCAACAAATAATCTGCGGCGAACGGCATTGCTCAAGTCGATTATTCTTTATCGCCACAGTGTGGCGGACATTCTTCTTCAGTTAGGTGCGGACGCAAACTTGGGCGATATAGACGGCTGTTACCGTTGCACGTGTGTGCAACTTACTCGGCACTGCCCTTGCTACGAAGGGTCATCAGTGCTGGGGCTCAGATCAACGGTACAGATAAGAAGGGACGGACAGCGTTATATTTCTCCGTTTTATCGGGTCACCACACACATTGTTGAGGAATTACTCAAACAAGGGTGCGACTTGAATGAAGGATCGTTCATGGGTTCGACTCTACAAACTGCGATTGTCAAGTGCCGACTAGATTCCGTCAGATCGCTGTTAATGTACGGTGCGAACGTGTCGTGTACAATTCGCGAGCAACGGTCCCTGCTGAGCAAGGCGACTAACTGTCTAAGTTTAGTGCTGATTATTTTTCACATGGAGCTTGTGGGTTACGGTATTCAGAACATTGATGTGCAGACTACCATACCAGACAGACTTATTAAGGCATTGCAAGTGTTAGAACTTATCGTCCATGCTTATGGATGCCACGTTGATGTGTCCAAGAATATATTCTTCCAATCGCGACAGGCGTTGCTAATTCAGGGCCTAAAAGAATCTTCCTTCGCACAAAGATTGAAACGCATTTGCAGGAGAATGAGCTTCTTGCATTCAATGCACGACCTTCGCGTCTTACCTAACACTATGCCAAAGATCGGAGCAAATATTGACAAGAACTCGCTGGAGAATATATGCCGTGTGAAAGTTCGTCAGCTGTTCATGGAAAGCAAGACAAACGTGATGTGGGCCGTCGAAAAGGTAGATTGCTCTCGTGTTGTTAAAGATATTTTATTGCTCAAAGATATTTAACCCTTAGACCGCTACACACAACAATTGTCGGCTGCTGTTGCTTTTACATCTTGCCTTATTTTTCAATAAAAACATGCTTTGACAGCATTTCAGAATCATTTCCAATGGAAATGATTCTGAAGTGCTGTCAAAGCATGTTGTAAATTATTCTAAAGTGCTGTCAATGCATGTTTTTGATGATAAAAATGGAAAATAGAAAATAAACAGCAGGTAATAAAATGTTAAGATAGCGGTGTAAGGGTTAACAACCCTTTCAACATGAAACAGCATTTCAATGCAACATACCTCAATTTGTGTTCTTGCAAACAGTGTATATCCAGATGAAACCGGCTCGTAACGAGCCGTATCATTTGGACCTGCACTGTTTATGGGCAGAAGCTCCTGAATTTTAGTAATTTACCCCGTTAATGGCAATAATGGAAATCTGAAAATTAACCCATGCCGTGCTGAATTAATTATGTCGTTTGCTGCAATGTTTATGACCACACCACCGAATGGTGAGGGGGGCGTATAGTGTTACCGGCTTCCGTCCCGAAACCTTAACGCTCAGGTAAATGTCTTATGATTTATGTTTCCTTGCACAGATCTGCTTGATATTTCACACACACATTGCTCTAATGGTCCTCTACCACCCTGTGACAAATCCACGATCGTCCCAGGGTCAAGGTCACATACTTGGTGCATTCAAAATCTTAAGGCTCGGGTAAATGTCTTATAATGTTTGTTTCCTTGATTGGATTTGCTTGATATTTCACACACGCATTGCTTTTAATGGTCCTCTACCACCCTGTGACAAATCCACGATCGTCCCGTCCCCGCTAAGCACAGGGTCAAGGTCACATACTTGGTGCAATCAAAATCTTAGCGCTCGGGTAAAATGTCTTATAACTTGGTGCGTTCAAAACTTGGGTAAGTGTCTTATAATGTGTTTCCTTGCATGGATCTGCTTGATATTTCACACATCAACCGCTCTGATTGTCTGCTTTCATGCTGTGACAAATCCACGCTTCTCTGGCCCTCTGTGTTTTCAAATGTGCCTCTTTCTTTGGCTGCCAGTGGGAGCATTCGTGTGCCGACAGGCCACATGTCTATTTTTCATTTTTAAACATGACTTCCGAAGGAAGGAGTGCTTATGGCATACCCCGGCGTCATAGTGAGAGTCTGCACGTCGGTCTGTCCGTCTTCAAAAATTTGAAAACATAACCTTGGGGAAAATTTGTTATAATTTCTGTTTACTTTCACCAAACGTGTTGATATTTCACAGATGCCTTTCTTGAATGATTCATTATCATACTGTGACAAATCCACGACCGTCATACCCCCGTTAATCCCAAGGTCACAATCTTAGTGCATTCATAAACTTAACCTTGAGGGAAATTTGTTATATTTTCTGTTTCCTTTCGTCCCACTTCTTGATATTTCACACATGCCTTTCTCGAATGATTCTCTATCATGCTGTGACAAATCCACGACCGTCATACCCCCGCTAACCCCAAGGTCAAGGTCACAGTCTTAGTGTGTTCATAAACTTAATGTTGAGGGAAATTTGTTACAATTTCTTTTTCCTTTTACCAAACGTCTAGATATGTCACACAAGCCTTTCTCTAATGATTCTCTTTCATGCAACCATAAACTTAACCTTGAGGGAAATTTATTATAATTTTTGTTTCCTCTTGTCCCACTTCTTGATATTTCACACAAGCCTTTCTCGAATGATTCTCTATCATGCTGTGACAAATCCACGGTCCCTAACCCTAACCCCAACCCTAACCCAATAGTCATAACGGCGAAAACTTTACATTGAATACGGACAGACAGAAGGACGCTGAGTACTACGCCGATGGCATAGCTTAAGCACTAATTGCTTATCAAGGCGCGCTAAAATCAAACATTTATGAGAAAAAAACTTATCTTCAGAAAAACCAGTATGACTAAAGGGATGGAGCTTAATATTCATGAGTTACCGTGCAATAAGTAGCGTTCATATAACTAAAACGTATGGGAACTTGTACATTGTATGCACGCTACTTATTGCACTATGTACGGGGTCGACTTTTGAAACAAACACGGGCCATCATCAGGGCAGAAACTTCTAGTGATTTTTTTCAGTTTCGATTAAAATGAGCAACATAAAATTTTCGTGCAGATTGCGTACACGTATGTCCTAAACAAGATTTAAGTTTTAAAATGTCAGTTTAACTTTTATACATGTATGTGTTTTCTTCATGAAATGCTTCATTCAAACCGCAGACGTGAACTTATTGTGTTCAATAAGGGTTAGGGTTATAATTGTGTCGAATTCTAATGTATTTAGTGTACACAATTAAAAACTGTTCTTACCACGATGCCACGCTTTGACCTGCAGTGTTCAGGGACGGTTTTGGCGTTGTCGTTCGCAAATCAGCAACTGTCGTGCTTTGACCTGCAATGCTGAAGGACGGTTTTGGCGTTGTCGTTCACAAATCAGCAACTGTCGTGCTTTGACCTGCAGTGTTGAGGGGCGGTTTTGTCGTTGACGTTCGCAAATCAGCAACTGTCGTGCTTTGACCTGCAGTATTGAGAGGCTGTTTTGTCGTTGACGTTCGCAAATCAGGATCTGTTGTGCTTCGACATGCAGTGGTGATATGCTGTTTTGGCGTTGACGTTCGCAAATCAGGAACTATAATTACTTCATGAGCAGAATATAATGCATCCCCATTTATATGGAAATTCACTGGTGTTAAGTTTGTGAGATCCTTGGGGTATGTTTCATTATACCCCCCGCAACGAGTTGTGGGGGGGGTATACTGGAGTCAGGTTGTCCGTCCGTCCGTCCGTCCGGGTAAACTTAACATCAGAGAAATATTGTTATAACTTCTATTTCCTTCATCTACAATGCTTGATATTTCACACATGCATTTCTGTAAGGCTCTACTACCATGCTGTGCCAAATCCACGACCGTCCAACCCCCGCAGATCCCAAGGTCAAGGTCAAATACTTAGTCCGTAAACTTAACATCAGAGAAATATTGTTATAACTTCTATTTCCGTCATCTAAAATGCTTAATATTTCACACATGCATTCCTGTAAGGCTCTACTACCATGCTGTGCCAAATCCACGACGTCCAACCCCGCAGATCCAAGGTCAAGGTCAAATACTTAGTCTCTTTACAAAACTTAACATCAGAGAAATATTGTTATAACTTCTATTTCCTTCATCTAAAAATGCTTAATATTTACACATGCATTCCTGTAAGGCTCTACTACCATGCTTCGCCAAATCCACGACCATCCAACCCCCACTGATACCAAGGTCAAGGTCAAATACTTAGTCTCTTTACAAAACTTAACATCAGAGAAATATTGTTATAACTTCTATTTCCTTCATCTAAAATGCTTAATATTTCACACATGCATTCCTGTAAGGCTCTACTACCATGCTGTGCCAAATCCATGACCGTCCAACCCCCGCTGATCCCAATGTCAAGGTCAAATACTCTTTACAAAACTTAACATCAGAGAAATAAGTTATAACTTCTATTTCCTTCATTGAACATTCTTATTATTTCACTTGTGCATTCCTCTAAGGTTGTACTATCATGCTGTGACAAATCTACGACTGTCCAACCCCCGCTGATCCCAAAGTCAAGGTCACATACTTAGTCTCTTTACAAAACTTAACATCACAGAAATATGTTATAACTTCTATTTCTTTCATTGAAAATACTTTTTCATATGCTGTGACAAATCCCCGCTGATCTCGAGGTCAACGTCATATACATACCGTATAACCTCGACTTAACGCCCCCCTCCTAATAAACGCCCCCCCCCCCCCACCCAAAAAATAAAAAAAAAAAAAATTTTTTTTTACCAATGACCGCAAATTTCAAACACAAGTAATCCTTAAATCCTTATTTGTGTTTGAAATTGGTGGTCCTTGGTAATTTTTTATTCTTTTTTTTTTCTTTTTTTTCTTTCTTTACTGGCTAATAAACGCCCCCCCCCCCCCTTTTGTAAAATGTAACGCCTGCGGGGGCGTTAATTCGAGGTTATACGGTAGTCTCTTTACAAAACTTAACATCAGAGAAATCGGTTATAACTTCTATTTCCTTGCTCGGATCTGCTTCACATTTGACACACTCATTGCTCCAATGGACCTCTACCACCCTGTGACAAATTCACGTTCATGCCGCTCGCGCTAATCCCAGAGTCAAGGTCACAAGCCCACACACTTGGAAATTTGTACATATTTTAGGGGTACCTGGGCCCACGCGGGGGGTATTCCGTAAGCCTCGCTTACTGACCAATCTAGTTATGTAGTGTTTCTACAATATATACTTGATGGGCGTATGTCTATGCACGTACTGTGCAGTTGTACATGTTGTACATATGATTATATAACTGGTATTAATAATCAACACGTAGACATATTGTGACTAACTAATTTTATTCATCCATACGCAGTGTATGCTACTGAAGCAGGTAAGTGAGTGTATCAGCGCCTGGCTGCGGAGGTGTATATATCTCTGGTATGGGACCAATAGTAGACTTGCTACAAGTGTTATAAGTAAACTTGCTACATCTCCTTTCTTCTGAATAAGTTCATGTTTTTATTGTTTCACGTTGTTCATGAATCATACACTCTGGTGTTGTGTTGATCGTCAAGTGTTAATTAATCCACGGAATTTACTGTTAGCTGGAATTTGTTATTTCTTGATAATGTGGATGTTTATGTGTTTATGATATCAGTACTTGTGGCACATGGCATTTCTCGCGGCTAAGATTACATGTACATGGCTGAAGTATTATTTTCACTTTCACATGAGAATATACGAACTACCAACTAGACATTGTACTAGTGATACGAATAAAACATACATGTTAAAAAACACAATATTATAATATCTTGGTAACAGAGATTATATAGTTATGTTTTTAGCCAGGTTTTTTGAAAAAAAATCCAGGCTATTGGATTGGCGAAAGCCGGGCGGGCGGGCGGGCGGCGTCCACAATCAATGTTAATTTTCGTGTTTGAGTCCATTTCTTTGTTACTGTACCACCTAGGACCACCAAACTTTCACAGCTTCATAATCAAGGGTTGCCCACCACATATCACTATCCAACATGTTACCATTTGTTTTTAACTTGACTCCCATTTTTTCCGCGCAGTCGACTTAGCCATTTTCAATGTTAATTTTCGCATTTACAATGTTAAGTTTTCGTGTTTAAGTCCATTTCTTTGGTACTGTACCACCTAGGAACCACCAAACTTTTCACAGCTTCATAACCAAGGGGTGCCTACCACATACAACTATCCAACATGTTACCATTCTTTTTACCTTCACCTATTATTTCTACGTAATTGACTTAGCCATTTTCACGTTCAACTAACTTTTACGTACGTCTGGTTAAAGCTTTTTGGTTAAAAGTTTTTCGTTATACTATATCTCTGCAACTGCTTCGCCCATTACCTTGAAACTTCACATGGGTGTTTATCATCATCCATATTTTCATTCTACCCCCCAACCGTGCGGCCCCTGTGCCCAATGTCAAGGTCAAATTACTTTGAATTTTTTTGTTAATGTTTTTTTGTGTACTATATCTCTGCAACTGCTTCACCCATTACCTTGATACTTCACATGGGTGTTTATCATCATTGTCGCGCCCGCTTGCGGAAAGCGCGATATTGTCGGCATTTTGGCATACGTCCGTCCGTACGTCCGTGTGTCCGGTTACACTTTTTTGGTTAAAGTTTTTCCATCTACTATATCTATTTTTTTAGTGTCCATGCCTCGCCCGAAGGCGCGACATGCAGGCCACGGCCATCTAGTCTACACAAATATAATTATGTTATCCAAGTGTCTATGCTTGGAAAAAACCTGGCCTTCGTGGCTTTGCCTCGTTTCTTGTTTAGAAACAAGATATATTCAGTTTTGCAATGTGATCTAATACGACCACTGATAACCATTTATCCTACTACAACTTCACTTTTGCCATACAGGGTCACTGAGGTATTTGTTAGGATGTACAGTTCTAAATTTGCCCTACTGCTAAGTTCGCAAAAGCGCTAAAATTTCTGTTTCATCATGTTTTATTGGCTAAGTGAATGCACCGATATTTAATAGATTTAGTCATATACTACTGCACATGAGAATCGCCTTCATATGGTTATCTGGTGCACTGCATTTATTAGAATATTCTCATGAGAATTATAATTCATTGTGATTCAATTTACTAGTGATAATATAATTATCCGCAATGTATGATTGCCGGTGCAGTGTGACTGCGACATGACGATCCGTTGATTACTTGTGTAAACGTTTTGGGACCATATCCCGGTAGGGTATCGTCACATTTTGTATTAGCTGCACAGGATGCACTATATGGCTACACCAAGATCAACAATTGCGCAATTTTATTTACGTTTCGCGCACAAAAACATAGGGAAAACCTGCAGGGCGTTGACGTTCATAATTCGCTATATTGTTATTGAGAAACAATTCTACAATATAACACAAAACAATTACCATAAACTTACATAAGAAGGTGTGTATTAGCAAGATTGTTATGTCACATTCCACGAAGTAGAAATGAAACAAACGCAAATTTGAAAGGTCTACTCCGTCATAACGCTTATGTAATGCAGTGTAATTAAATTCAACTAGAGTTATGTACTCAGAACTAATATTGTATGTTTGTTACCCCATTACACGTGTCTACATACACGTGTCTTATAGTGAAACAAACTAAACTTATAATTAACTCTTAAAAGGCCGAAACCGGAGATTATCGTCTGATTTTTTATTTTTCAGATATGTTTTAACAATGCACATGTTGGACAGCACATGATAATTGTCTACACTGGAGACAATTATCAGGTGCTTACAAACCAGGTTTTGATTACGTACAAGAAAATGTGGCCTGTCCGCACACGAATTCCACAGGGTGGCAGAAACTCCAGCAAACTTGTGAAGGACGGACACAAGGACACACGATATGCCACCGGCTCTACCGAGACCGGAGTAAAACTAAAATTAAAAGGCAGACGACAAAGTGGAATTCAGCATTGTAAGGGTTAGTCATGCATCCAGACATGAATACCCGCGCAGCATTTAATCCCACCCCATCGTTTTTACCGATTAATTAGATAACCGACCCTGACTTATACTTGGCTCAGACTGGACTGACCATGCTAATAGTTTCGGCGTTATGTCTCGCTTTCCGTTTTGACTGCGGAACACTGAATATTACTCAGGCATGTATACGTTATTTAGTTTTTCTCAGGGCCAACTCTACATACAAGTATTATGATAATCGTACCTACATGTATACATACTATAAGGTGGACGCCATTTGCGCGTGATGAATTTCATATGGGTTCTATATTTAAGGGGAAATTCCTTTGTTATTTGGGACTTTCTTTCTAGTTTTCACTGTTTCCGATCATGACTTGTGACGTAATGTTTGTCATACATGTATATATTATGGTCACCTTTTAACTCGTTTGTTTATATTTTCAGAGGATATAACACTACAGGAATACGTTAATCTATTTGATGGAACGAACGTTTTTTTTCTGATTCCTGATGCGTAAGGAAGACAAATGATAGTTGGTAACTACACGTGTGCATACATGTGAATTAGAACACCATGTCCGACTGTTTAAGGTCGATTTCACTGAACTGTTTTGCATGTATGTCTAGACAGTCTGCTTTATTGTGCATGCCCCACATGAAAATACAAGGTTTAGTACTTATTGATTGTTTGCGTATAACAACTGTATTTGTGGACGAGACTGAACAAACGGTGCTTATGGGGTATGCCACCAGCGTAGTTTGCATATCCGTGTAGTTTGATCAGGGTCTACACCGTTCTCTATTCCATGAATGAAACGCCCGTCATGTTTCTAAAGCAACATACATTGTATATAGTTATTAGCCAAAATAGGTGTCATATTTGATCAGGAACTACACATAAATCGCATAAACCCAATGTTGGCAGTCACAGTCACATTTATGTTCCTATTTCTGCTTACATTAGCTGTAACTGTAGCGCTTTTCTGCAGGTCAACTATACGTACTATACCAATACTATACGTATACTATACCAATACGATATGTTTTCTATACGATATGCATATAATCTAAACGTACGGTATGTTTGTACCGTACATACCAACCAATATCGTATAGATATACCATTCAAATCGTACTTTTATACGATTTTTATACATGTATAATTCTGGTACGTTAGTATCGTACAAACATACCAGATATGGATATCATTACCATACCTATCCGTACGGATATATCGTATATACGAACGGATATCGTATGTTTGTATAATATTCGTATAGTACGTTTGTACTATACGATGATACGGTACAAACATACCAATATTATATGATCATACGATATGCTCATTAAATATACCAATACTATACGATTACGATATGTATACGATATTATTATATACAAATAGGTAAGGAGCAGAAAAGCGCTACTGTAGGTCTCGTCACTACGTTCTGACATGTGGTACATGTACATGTATGTCTGGAACTCGGGAATAGGTCCCGTCACTACGCTGTGTGACATGTGATACGTGTACATGTATGTCGGGCACTCTGGCGTGCGTCCCTTCATTTCTCAGTGTGACATGTGACATGTGACATGTTACAAGTTACATGTATGTTTTGAACTTGGGAATATGTGGTACATGTACATGTACATGCATGTCTAGAACTTGGGAATATGTTTTACATGTACATGTGTGTCTGGAACTGGGAACTCGGGAATACGTCCCGTCACTACGTTGTGACATGTGATACATGTACATGTATATCTGGAACCCGGGAATACGTCCCGTCACTACGTTGTGTGACATGTGGTACATGTACATGTATGTCTGGAACTCGGGAATAGGTCCCGTCACTACGATGTGTGACATGTGGTACATGTACATGTACATGTACATTTATGTCTGTAACTCGGGAATAGGTCCCGTCACTCCGCTGTGTGACATGTGGTACATGTACATGTATGTCTGGAACTTGGGAATACGTCCCGTCACTACGTTGTGACATGTGGTACATCTACATATATGTCGGGCACTCTGGCGTACGTCCATTCATTTCTCCGTGTGACTTGTGACATGTGACATGTTATATGTATGTCTGGAACTTGGGAATATGTTGTACATGTACATGTGTGTCTGGAACTAGTGAATACGTCCCGTCTCTACGTTGTGACATTTGGTACATGTACATGTATTGCTGGAACTCGGGAATAGGTCCCGTCACTACGCTGTGCGACATGTGGTACATTTACATGCATTTCGGACACTCTGGCGTACGTCCCTTCATTTCTCCGTGTGACATGTGACATGTTACATGTATGTCTGGAACTTGGGAATATGTGGTACATGTACATGTACATGCATGTCTTGAACTTGGGAAAATGTTGTACATGTACATGTGTGTCTGGAACTCGGGAATACGTCCCGTCACTACGCTGTGTGACATGTGGTACATGTGCATGTATGTCAGGAACTCGGGAATTGGTCCAGTCACTACGCTGTGTGACATGTGGTACATGTACACATGTACATGTACATGTATGTCTGGAACTCGGGAATAGGTCCCGTCACTACGCTGTGTGACATGTGGTACATGTACATGTATGTCTGGAACTCGGGAATAGGTCCCGTCACTACGCTGTGTGACATGTGGTACATGTACATGTATGTCTGGAACTCGGGAATAGGTCCCGTCACTACGGTGTGTGACATGTGATATATGTACGTGTATGTCTGGAACTCGGGAATACGTCCCGTCACTACGTTGTGCGACATGTGGTACATGTACATGTGTGTCTGGAACTCGGGAATAGGTCCCGTCACTACGCTGTGTGACATGTTGTACATGTACATGTATGTCGGGCACTCTGGCGTACGTCCCTTCATTTCTCCGTGTAACATTTGACATGTGACATGTATGTCTGTAACTTGGGAATATGTGGTACACGTACATGTACATGCATGTCTGAAACTTGGGAATATGTTGTACATGTACAGTTCTGTCTGGAACTCGGGAATACGTCCCGTCACTTCGTTGTGACATGTGGTACATGTACATGTATGTCTGGAACTCGGGAATAGGTCCCGTCACTACGCTGTGTGACATGTGGTACATGTACATGTATGTCTGGAACTCGGGAATAGGTCCCGTCACTACGCTGTGTGACATGTGGTACATGTACATGTATGTCTGGAACTCGGGAATAGGTCCCGTCACTACGGTGTGTGACATGTGATATATGTACGTGTATGTCTGGAACTCTGGAATACGTCCCGTCACTACGTTGTGCGACATGTGGTACATGTACATGTGTGTCTGGAACTCGGGAATAGGTCCCGTCACTACGCTGTGTGACATGTTGTACATGTACATGTATGTCGGGCACTCTGGCGTACGTCCCTTCATTTCTCCGTGTAACATGTGACATGTGACATGTATGTCTGTAAACTTGGAATATGTGGTACACGTACATGTACATGCATGTCTGAAATTGGGGAATTGTTTGTCAAAGTACAGTTCTTCTGGAATCGGGAGCCCGTTTAGTGGCTTGTACATGTACATGTATGCTGGAACTCGGAATAGGTCCCGTCCACTTCGCTGTGACATGTGGTACATACATGTGGCGGCTCGGGAATACGTCCCTCACTTCACTACGCTGTGTGACATGTGATACTGTACATGTAATGTACCGGGCACATCTGGCGTACTGGCTAGTCCCTTCATTTCTCCGTGTGACATGTGACATGTCACATGTTACAAGTGACATGTATGTTTTGAACTTGGGAATATGAGGTACATGTACATGTACATGCATGTCTAGAACTTGGGAATATGTTGTACATGTACATGTGTGTCTGGAACTCGGGAATACGTCCCGTCACTACGTTGTGACATGTGGTACATGTACATGTATGTCTGAAACTCGGGAATACGTCCCGTCACTACGTTGTGTGACATGTGTTACATGTACATGTATGTCTGGAACTCGGTAATAGGTCCCGTCACTACGCTGTGTGACATGTGGTACATGTACATGTATGTCTGGAACTCGGGAATACGTCCCGTCACTACGCTGTGTGACATGTGGTACATGTACATGTATGTCGGGCACTCTGGCGTACGTCCCTTCATTTCTCCGTGTGACATGTGACATGTGACATGTGACATGTTACATGTATGTCTGGAACTTAGGAATATGTGGTACATGTACATGTACATGCATGTCTGGAACTTTGGAATATGTTGTACATGTACATGTGTCTCTGCGACTCGGAAATACGTCGCGTCTCCTCATTGTTACAGGTGGTACATGTACATGTATGTCTGGACCACGGGAATACGTCCCGTCACTACGTTGTGACATGTTGTACAGGTACATGTATGTCTGGAACTCGGGAATAGGTCCCGTCAATACGCTGTGTGACATGTGGTACATGTACATGTATGTCTGAAACTCGGGAATAGGTCCCATCACTACGCTGTGTGACGTGTGATATATGTACGTGTATGTCTGGAACTCGGGAATACGTCCTGTCACTACGCTGTGTGACATGTGGTACGTGTACATGTATGTCGGGCACTCTGGCGTACGTCCCTTCATTTCTTCGTGTGACATGTGACATGTGACATGCTACAAGTTCCACATGCTACATCATCTCTTGTTCACAATATCCAAGGTGCATGATCACGTGGTTACAACAACAATAACGTCGCCCACTACAAAGTAAGTATTATTTGATATTTTCCTTAATATGCAACGGATTTTTATGAAATATGGCGCAGCAAACGCGTCTTCATGAGCTGAATTTGGGTGGTCTAGGGAGTTTGGCACAGACTTATGTCTTTTTTGCGAAGAATCTATTTCCGTGTCAGAGACACGGAAATCGATTCTTCGCAAAAATGACAGAAGTTTGGGCGAAAATACAGAGACCACCAAATGCAGCTTAACAAGACGGTTTGATGCGCCATATTTCATAAAAATCCGTTACGCAATAAGGACACTATAACATAATACGTACTTTGAATCGGTACTTGTTGTTGTTGTTAGTACCACGTGATCATACACCTTGATATCTGCTGTGGGATTTCCCGGGGTGAACATCATCTCTTGCAGTTCTTGTTGAGGAATCCAAGGGACTAGCGAGCGTAGAGTACGACTACTCCATAGGAGTTCCACCAATTGATATGGAACAAACGAACCCAGCAGTGGGACCTGAAGTCAGCAGCTATTAGTTTCTTTCCAACTCCAATGAGTGGGGGTGGATAACGCGGGACGAGAGGGTCTCCCCTGTTATATAAGTGATTGTTTGCACCAGTACATCCCAGTGTGTCTGTACTTCAGTCTGTCCGTCCATCTCACTTTTCAACGAAAAACTATTTTGTATTTGACCATCGGCTAGCGTAAAACGGTACCTGATAAATAAAATACCGCGCAAGTGTCTGTTAGTATCAAGTTTTTCAGCTTCGGCTCGGAAACGGTATGAATTCCTACGCGTTGCATAGCCTTGCCTGATAAACTTGATATCAAAAGACACTAGCCTGGCATTCGCTATATCACATGCAAGAAAGACGACTCAGTCTCTAGTTTGTACTTTTACAGTTTTACGTTATCTCCCTTTGACGCAATATTACCTTTGTCTTTGTCTGAGCATAATATAATATTACGTCGTATACTATTACTAATGGTTCATTGTTTGAGAGATTCCGTTGATATATGTTGATATATGTTGATATATGTTGATAGATATATGTTGATATATGTTGATATATGTGGCTGTGACTAGCAAAATGGGGCTTATCGGATTTGTGACCAGTGTAGCTCCTGATCAAATACGTGTAGGACACGCACATAGCCTGATACCGATCTATATTGCTTGTCAGAAGATAATTGCAGGCAGTCACGGATGCATAACTCCCATACCGTTCGTAACATTATATCATAAGCTACGTTTCACTAAACTTCGTAAGACTAAAATGTTCGTAAGTGCAAATTTAGGATCGTCTGTAAATTTCGATTGATGGATTTACATTTATTGAGCATAGGCTGCATATGCAGCCTATGCTCAATAATAAATTTAAATTCAATGCTTGTTTACAAGAAAACAGGGTTAATGTTTCAATTTACAGACTATCATAATTGTGTACTTACGAATATTTTAGTCGTAAGAAGTTTAGTGAAACGGCACCCAGGAGTGTTGCTGGGTTACTGCCCGCAACTAGTTAGAAGCATGATATGATGGATGTCTCACTGCCGGATGGGCGAGCAGTGCATATCCTGATCAGACTGCGCGGATGCACAGGCTGGTCTGGATCTACACTGGTCGCAAATCTCATAAGCCCCATTTCTCCAGCCACACTCACATATTCTGCTAGTGGTTGACCTCTGTGTCCCATAAACATATCTCTAGTTTTAATAGTGTTTTAAAGGTACATGCCCACTCAGTAGGCAAAAATGTTATTTATGGGAATTAAGTAAGTGTATAATTGTATCACTATTCCACCATTTCTAAAACTTACGTAAATATAAATGCTTTGGTTTAACGACGGCACTGACGTTGTCTTGCCCAAGGACACGCCGAATCGGCCATTCGGAGCAGGTCGAAGTGGGAATCGAACGAGTGTCCGCTAACAGATATACTCATTTAGTAATATTTATTTTACTGATAGTGACGCGTGGTGGTATCAGGCTATTTTCATATGCAAATGAAGCATACAACTTTTTTAATTATTTATATTAATTAAATGCGTCACCTGAAAAATTAATATTTTCGACAGATTATAAAGTATTATCATTGCATAAATACAGAGAATAAATAGTAATGTCCGTTAACACTTTGAGGAAAGACGGTTATCGCCCCTGATATCAATTTGGAAATTTATGTCTGATATAAAATGTATAATAATGCCAATCAATACGTAGGATAATGGTGATTGATTATTTTATGTTGACAGAATGTCTCTGATGATGTCTGATATAAAGAACAGTTTGTGCCT
Organism: Conchocele bisecta; assembly: GCA_029237695.1. Taxonomy (NCBI): domain Eukaryota; kingdom Metazoa; phylum Mollusca; class Bivalvia; order Lucinida; family Thyasiridae; genus Conchocele; species Conchocele bisecta. The sequence continues at coordinate 55,318,070 of CM055278.1, forward strand.
ACTGAGTGGGCATGTACCTTTAATGATATTTCCTCGGATCGATCAAAATAATATATCATCAACTGAACGCTTTCATGTTTAGTCTTTACTGATACCTGCATTACGAACATGTATATTAACCAAATTATCTCCCATGTTTACTGCAATTTCCGATATAGTAGATAATAGGAATGAATGGCCTTTTTGTGGAATTTATCGGGGTATAAACTTGGAAAAGTCGCGGGAATACTGGACGAAGGCCGGAAGGCCTCGTCCAGTATTCCCGCGACTTTTCCAAGTTTATATTCCCGATAAATTCAACAAAAATGTAATTCACCTTATAATTCCAGCATTTGAAATAAATTCATCAAGAAAATGTGTTTATTTTCCGTTTTCTTAATAATTATTTTAACTGCGCCTCACAGTTACGGAAAGTAGTTCGGCGTGGGAGTTTACTGGGATATAAATTTTGGACAGAGACTTGCTACGGGCCAATCAAATGTTAGGAATTGTGTAAATAGTTTTGTGCTGGAATTATCGTACCTTAAATGTATATGCTCACTCGGTAGTCACAGAATGTTCATTCCATCATCTGAGACATTTTCTGGCAAACGAAACATCCATTCACCATTACCCCACGTAATGATTGGTATTATTATACATTTGATATCGGACATAAATTTGCACACTGATATCAGGGGCGATAACTGTATTTCCCTAAAATGTTAATGGACATTACTATGTACTCTCTGTATTTATTGTTTTCATGTGCAATGATCATACTTTATAATCTGTCGAAAATATTATTTTTTCAGGTGACGCATTTATTAGTATAAATAATTAAAAAATATCATGCGTCATTTGCATATGAAAATAGCCTAATACCACCGCGCGTCACTATCAGTAAAATAAATATTACTAAATGATTATACCTGTATAGTGGGCATTATTTCTGCAAAATAAAATGTACCATTATCGGACGTGCTTATTGGTATGATTATGCTTCTTAAATCAAACGTGAATTGCCTCTGTTGAGATTAGGGGCGATAACCGTGTTTTCATAAAAGGTTAACGGGAGGAACTATTTATTATCTCTATTTGATTTGCAATGATCATACTTTATAATATGTCGATAAATATATGTTTTCAGCTGACACATTTAACTGATATAAATAATCTAAAAATGTCATGCCTTACATGTATTTGCATATCAAAATAGCCTGATACAAGTCAACCGCGCGTCACTGTCAGTACATTAAAGGCACAGTACGGCTCAAGTCGCCGAATTTGACCTCCTATTGGGTTTTCCCATGAATAAATCAAACAGTTTTCCATTTAGACACTCTTCCAAACTGTGTGCAGTCATTTTGGTACAAAAAAGACTTTGTAGCCGATACAAATATCAATATTTGTTGATCAACGAACAGCAGGTGCGTGTTTCAGCAGGTGCGTGTACCCCGAGATATTTCCCGAAAGCCGCGGGATAACTCCGTGACCAATCCCGATTCTCTCCGGTAATTTCTCTGTAGTTATGTTTGTAACCCCCGTATATATGCACAACTTGATGACGTATTACACATAGCGCATTCCGGAAGCATTTTGACATTTTTGTAAGTAAAATAAATATTGGAAAATATCTCCTCGGATCACCTAACGACGACCGGCATTACTGTGTAATCAGGTAATATTATGTTCCGCTTCACATCCTCGGACACATACGAAAGTTTATTCGTTTATTTCACAGTGTCAGGGTCATTTCGTACCCATACCATTTCGTTCCGTGTTTGGTCAATTCGTACCCATAGGCGCATGTTTTCCGGTAATTTCGTAAATATACATGTTGGTACGAATCGACCATACTGTTTGGTCATTTCGTACGCATTCTTGTTTATTTTTTTTATATATTCACATATATATTTTGGCATATATTTGCATATATTTTAAATTTGTTTTGATGAAAAACCTGAGGTAAAATAAAATGAATGTTATAATTTAATCCTTTCACCCATAAGTAACTGGAAATTGGAATGGATGTTTGGACCAATCCAATTGCCATCAAATTATTTTCATACTACCGTAGTCCATTTATGAAAATGGGATATTTTTGTTGTCAAAAAATAAGAAATTATTTGCAAAAAGTGCAGATCCTGATGAGCCGGCTCGTGATGGATTTTTATATGTTGATTTCCGGACCAATCTAATCGCCACAAAATGGTTTTCAGACTAGTCCATTTATGAAAAGGGGATATTTTTGTTGTAAAAAAATAAGATAATTATTTGCAAAAAGTGCAGATCCTGATGAACCGGCTCGTGATGGATTTGTATATGTTGATTTCCGGACCAATCCAATCGCCATGCACAAAATGGTTTTCAGACTACCGGTAGTCTATTTATGAAAATGGGATATTTTTATTGCAAAAAATAAGAAAATTATTTGCAAAAAGTGCAGATCCTGATGAGCCGGCTCGTGATGGATTTTTATATGTTGATTTCCGGACCAATTCAATCGCCACAAAATGGTTTTCAGACTAGTCCATTTATAAAAAGGGGATATTTTTGTTGTAAAAAATAAGAAAATTATTTGCAAAAAGTGCAGATCCTGATGAGCCGGCTCGTGATGGATTTGTATATGTTGATTTCCGGACCAATCCAATCACCACAAAATGGTTTTCAGACTAGTCCATTTATGAAAAGGGATATTTTTGTTGTAAAAAATAAGAAAATTATTTGCAAAAAGTGCAGATCCTGATGAGCCGGCTCGTGATGGATTTGTATATGTTGATTTCCGGACCAATCCAATCGCCATGCACAAAATGGTTTTCATACTAGTCTATTTATGAAAATGGGATATTTTTGTTGCAAAAAATAAGAAAATTATTTGCAAAAAGTGCAGATCCTGATGAGCCGGCTCGTGATGGATTTTTATCCCGTCAACACAGTGCGTATGTGCCGTGAAACACGGTGCCGTGAAACATTTTTGATATCCAGTCAATACTATTTTTGCATTTTACAGCCATTTGTAGGTGTTGACGGGATAAATAGAATAGTAGGTTAGTGCCGTGAATGGGAAAAAATATCTGGCGCGGCACGGAAACGGGATGTGCTCGGCAGAGCCTCGCCCATCCCGTTTCCTGAGCCTTGCCAGATATTTTTTCCCATTCACGACACTAACCTACTATTCTCTATTTATATGTTGATTTCCGGACCAATCCAATCGCCACAAAATGGTTTTCAGACTAGTCCATTTATGAAAAGGGGATATTTTTGTTGTCAAAATAAGATATTTTTTTTGCAAAAAGTGCAGATCCTGATGAGCCGGCTTGTGATGGATTTTTATATGTTGAATTCCGGACCAATCCAATCGCCACAAAATGGTATTCAGACCATTTATTAAAAGGGGATATTTTTGTTGTCAAAAATAAGAAAATTATTTGCAAAAAGTGCAGATCCTGATGAGACGGCTCATCACATGTAGCTGTGACTGGAGAAATGGGGCTTAGTCGATTTGTGGCCAGTGTAGCCCCTGATCAAATAGAACACTCGTCAGGCACGGATACAGGGGGAGGGTCCAGAGGGTCTGGACCCCCCCTCCCCCCCCCCCCCTACTCCCGGCAAAAAAAAAAAAAGACGAAAATCTACAATACTCAAATAGTTGGATGACTTTTTTCGTGGCCTAGGTGTCAGGAAATCGCATCTGCGGCAATCTGGCATCTAAAAATTTCCTGTTCTGGTGACGTAATCAGATATTTCGATGCATATCTGTTGATGTAATTTTATTATATTTTGTGTTGTTACCCGAGGTACGAAATAGCGATTCCCGGGCAATGGAACAGGACCCACCACTTTCATAGGATTTATATACAATGTACATGTATGGGCCACCAAATCGCCAACTGTCATCAATAGCTTCCTTACATTGATCAGGGCTCCAGATAAGGAATTAGTAATTGAGTATTTTCATTCCATCATTTCTGAAGCAATTGGGTATTTCAAAATTTTAATTGGGTAAAATAAAATCACACTACTGTTTACACATCAACAGGCAGCAAGAATAAGAAAAATATGTTATATTTGTGGTCTGTTTAGTTTTCTGCAGCATGCTACATGTACCACAGAATTGTAATTGCTTTTTGATCTCGCTACTTCTGATTTCAATTGGGTTTTGGGCAATTTTAATTGGGTATTTCAGCAAATACGCAGCTTATCTGGAGCGCTGATAGATATATAACCACTCCGTGTAATTTAGGTGACATTGACCTACTTTCGCGAAATACAAGTCACATCCGTCAACTTGTATACATCTCCTGATGTGTTAGTCTGATGTTCGCCAACCTTTATCAGTTGCTTCCTTACATTGATACCTAACCACCCTGGGTCATTCAAGTGAACATAGAAATCGCATATCGGTCGTCGTCGTCCAAAATATTGGACATATGTCCATTGTAGGTCCAAATAGTTTGGATGTTCGCCAAACTTCATCAGTAGCTTCCTTACATTGATAGAAACCATCCTGGGTCCTTTGGGTGACACTGACCTACTTTTCTCAAAATATAGGTCACATCCGTCAAAACTTGGACGTACGTCCCTATTTGGCATATATCCGGATACGTTTTGTTTGGATATATGCCAAACTTCATCAATATCTTTTGTCTCACTCATGCTAGATTGGCGGTAAAATTTAAAATTAGTAGCCGAAATTAACTGTCACAGTAAAATGCTAAAATAAACAATACTATTTTATATTACATGTAGTCTTCTTATGTAAGAGTATAATTTCTGACATATCAGTAGCAAAAATGGCCATCTGAATAATTTCTGAAATATTGGTAGCCAAATGGCCATTTGAGTAGCCAAATTGCGACCATCCTAGCTCATGATACTGGAAAGTGAGACAGCGGTCACAATTCTGGTGTCGTCTTCATCAACAATTTTGGACAAAGTCCAAATTTCGCATATCGCTTGATCTGTTAGGCGGATAATTACCAAACTTCATCAATAGCTTCTCACATTGATAGCTATCCATCCGGTGTCAGAACCTTAATCATGACCATAATTTCATCAATAGCAGTGTATTTCGACTGACCTTGACCATGGTCACCGTATCAACAACTTTCGACATAAAAAATATGTTGTTTTTTCTTCTTCAGGAAAACAGCAATGCATCAAGCTTGGAATCGAACTAGGCCATGTGAACACTGTGCATCTGGATCGATCGATATCAACAATCAGCAGGGAGGGTGGAGAAGAGATGACACCATGTACACAAGACCCTTGGCCTTAGAGAACAGCCGACAGACAATTATTTCATGAACACTGTTTACAGACTTTATGCAGTTAATTTGACTACCAGTATAGATGTGAATATGTTTGTTCAAACACAGTGGGTATAGTTTGTCACAGGCACCTGCTATTGGGATGGAGTGCACTGAATCAGGAAGGGAAACCCCTCCAATTGAGACCATACTTTTTTTTTTTTTTTTTACATTCGCGATTTTGACGCGATTAAGCAGTTATCCCGGAAAATTCATAAGCAAACCTGCCATTGCCCCCTTTTTGCTGGAAATAAGAACTGATGGGGTTCACTCCGATATGCCCCAAAATCGTTCGAAAATGCAGTTTATAGCCACGAAAAGAGATGCACGAACACGCATTTATTGCACATTCACCAATCAGTCAGGAAAACTTGAATTTTATACCCTAGTGCACCCCATCTTTCCTTAATTCCAGCCAAATGTATATGTAGATTTTCTCGAAATAACTCCTAAAAAATGGCTGAATCTACGGGGACTAGAACATCGACAGGTGTTGCTGATCAATTTTCCGGGGTATCTGCGCATAATTGCGTTAAAATGTTCTTACCCAATTCAGTGCATCCCATCCAAATAGCAGGTGCATGTGACGTACTATACCCACCGTGTAAAAGTATGCTAGACATTCCATTGTTAAATAACATAGGTTGGTGCTACTAGTAGCTGCAGAAAAAACCATTTTGTTACTGTAACAGTGATTTGGCTACTAATATTTCAGAATTTGGCTACTGAAAGGTTATGATTGGAAAAAATAGTTTTGCAAATATTGGAGCTACTGGTATTGTAAAATTTTGTTCAAGGTAACCTTTAATTTTGACTTTAAATTTCATAATCCTTGCGCTAACCTAGAGTTATAACAAATTGTGTAGACCCGGATCAGCCTGCTCGACTGTGACTGGTGATCTGACTTAAACACGAAAACTTAACATTGAAAACGCGAAAACTTAACATTGATAATGGCTAAGTCGACTGCGGAAAAAAAGGGTCAAGTTCAAAAAAAAGTAACATGTTGGATAGTGATATGTGGTGGGCACCCCTTGATTATGAAGCTGTGAAAGTTTGGTGGTCCTAGGTGGTACAGTAACAAAGAAATGGACTTAAACACGAAAACTTAACATTGAAAACGCGAAAACTTAACATTGAAAATGGCTAAGTCGACTGCGCGGAAAAAATGGGTCAATTTAAAAAACGAGGCAAAGCCACGAAGGCCAGGTTTTTTCCAAGCATAGACACTTGGATAACATAATTATACCCACTTTTTGTAGACTAGATGGCCGTGGCCTGCATGTCGCGCCTTGGGGCGAGGCATGGACACTAAAAAAATAGATATAGTAGATGGAAAAACTTTAACCAAAAAACTTTAACCGGACACACGGACGAACGGACGGACGTATGCGAAAATGCCGACGATATCGCGCTTTCCGCAAGCAGGTGTGACAATGATGATAAACACCCATGTGAAGTATCAAGGTATTGGGTGGAAGCAGTTGCAGAGATATAGTACACAAAAAAACTTTAACAAAAAAATTCAAAGTAATTTGACCTTGACATTGGGCACAGGATCGCGCTTTCCGCAAGCAGGTGCGACAATGATGATAAACACTCATGTGAAGTATCAAGGTATTGGGTGAAGCAGTTGCAGAGATATAGTACACGAAAAAACTTTAACAAAAAAATTCAAAGTAATTTCACCTTGACATTGGGCACAGGATCGCGCTTTCCGCAACGCAGGTGCGACAATGATGATAAACACCCATGTGAAGTATCAAGGTATTGGGTGAAGCAGTTGCAGAGATATAGTACACAAACAAAGTTTAACAAAAAAATTCAAAGTAATTTGACCTTGACATTGGGCACAGGGGCCGCACGGTTGGGGGTTAGAATGAAAATATGGATGATGATAAACACCCATGTGAAGTTTCAAGGTAATGGGCGAAGCAGTTGCAGAGATATAGTATAACGAAAAAGTTTTAAAACCAAAAAACTTTAACTAGACGTACGTTAAAAGTTAACGTTGAAAATGGCTAAGTCAATTACGTAGAAATAATAGGTGAAGGTAAAAAAATGGTCACATGTTGGATAGTTGTATGTGGTAGGCACCCCTTGGTTATGAAGCTGTGAAAGTTTGGTGGTCCTAGGTGGTACAGTACCAAAGAAATGGACTTAAACACGAAAACTTAACATTGTAAACGCGAAAACTTAACATTGAAAATGGCTAAGTCGACTACGCGGAAAAAATGGGTCAAGTTAAAAAAAAAGTAACATGTTGGATAGTGATATGTGGTGGGCACCCCTTGATTATGAAGCTGTGAAAGTTTGGTGGTCCTAGGTGGTACAGTAACAAAGAAATGGACTCAAACACGAAAACTTAACATTGATTGTGGACGCCGCCCGCCGCCGCCCGCCCGCCCGGCTTTCGCCAATCCAATAGCCTGGATTTTTTTCTCAAAAAACATGGCTAAAAATTAATTTATGCATAATTTGAAAATTGCTCCCTCAAAGTACACTTAGCAAGATAAATGTAGTTAATGATTTTGATGAAATCAGCTACAAGCGTCGGGACTGCCCACATATGCCATAAGTGCTATCACTGAGCTAATCCCCTGGCTGGCAGCTTTGATAATACAAGGTGATCGCTGGCGAGAAACAAAACACCCGAGGACGTTTAAAAAACAAGGCGAACGCAAAATTATTGATATGAAGGTCAAGGTCACACAATGACACTGGGTGAATAGCCATCAATGTGAGGAAGCTATTGATAAAATTGAGTAATGATCCATCAACGTTAAGAATCTACTGATGAGGGGGTATTCAATATTTGGACGTACGTCCAAAATTATTGGCACAAAGGTGAAGGTCACCTGTGAGGAAGTTAGTGATGAAGTTTGCTAATTAATGATCCGACTAACGGATCGAGAGATGTGCACATTTTTTTTTACTTACGTCCAAAATGTTGTTTTTTTTTACGACGGAATTGCGACTGCTAGGTCTTATTTTCAACTTTCGTGGGCGAGACTAAAAGTGGTTTTATGGTAAGAAATTGCATTGAAATCAACGATATTATTAATATTATGCTGTCTACATTGGTAAATTGAAACAAACAGGATGGGGGTGGAGGCATTTGTTAGTATAATCAACTTACCCTTCCAAGAACTTCAATGACTGCTACATCCCGGACCGAGTTACGAACAAACTGATTGTTGATGGCGCCGACCGTCGATTGTATCATGGAGTGGGACTGTCACTGCACACACTTCACAAAGACTGAAAGAGTTCACAATACCAGTACCTGGTTATACCCTTTGCTATAGCTGCACATTTTTCGCTTTATAGGCAATAGGTTGCACTATATCGCAACACCACAGTCAACGGTATAAATTATGCGGAATAACGTTTCACTAAAATATAGCAATAATCTGCAGGGCATTGACATTCATAGCTATATAGTTATTGAGAGACAAATGTACAATATGAGAAAAAAATATTATCATGAACTTGTCGAAAATCTAAATAAATGTTGCGCATCGATTAATCATAAGGAAGCTACATACCAAGTTACGACTTGCAAACCAAAATTGGAAAATTCTAAGTCGAAAAGGGGGAGATAATCCACGACACCAGGGTCAAATAAAAAATCAAAATAAACTTTGTGCATCTACTCATCAGAAGGAAGATACATATCAAAAGGGGAGATAATCCATGACCCCGGGGTCAAATAAAAAATCGAAATAAATGTTGCGCATCAACTCATCAGAAGCAAGCTACATACCAAGTTTCAGGTGTGTTATCTAGTACAATTTAAAAAATTTACGACTTACAAGCCAAAATTGGAAAATTCTAAGTTGAAAAGGGGGAGATAATCCATGACCCCGGGGTCAAATAAAATATCAAAATAAATGTTGCGCATCGACTCGTCATAAGGAAGCTACATACCAAGTTTCAGGTATGTATATATACTGAGCAAAACTAGAAACGTCCCTCCATGTTTAAGGAAAGATTCATCAAAAACCAAAAGGGTTACTTTTAAAAATCAAAATGGAAAAACAAGTACATTCATTTCTGTATCAAAGCCAATAAATTGCATTTGGATATCTTGTTAAATATTCGAGAGATAACCGGCCAAGGGCGGTAGGGGTCAAAATCAAAAATCACAAAAACTCAGAAATGTGTTACTTAATGTTTAGAGATGGAATTTCAATAAGTAATGTGGCAAATTCAGTAAATCTCGTTAGTACCGAGTGTGGCCACCATTTGCATGAATGCATGCAATGATCCTACGCCGCATCGACGTGACGTAACGCAATACCAGTGCGTTGGGCAAATTCCTCCATTCCCGTTGTAACGCCCGTGTAAGATCGCGAACATTGTCAATCTGATGGTTAGCTCGTGCTTTGCGGCCCAGCTCATCCCATATGTGCTCAATGGGATTGAGATCCGGGGAGACCGCGGGCCATGGCATGACGTCGACGTTGTTTTGCTGTAAGTATTGAGTGGTGACCCTGGCTTCGTGAGGGCGGGCATTGTCGTGCATCAATGTCACACCAGGACCATGCTGACGGATAAATGGTAAGGCATGTGCATTTAGCACATCTGCAACATAACGTTGTGCATTGATGTTGCCCTGTACAACAACCAAATCAGTCTTCCGGTTTCCCATGATCCCACCCCAGACCATTTACGCTCCCTCCCCCAAACCTGTTCTTCTCAACAATGCAACAATCGGTGAATCTTTCATTTTTACGCCTGTATACCCGTAATCTTCCGTCAGCATGACTAACTGTGAACCGAGATTCATCGGTGAACAAAACTCGGTTCCAGTCAGCCCTTCTCCTTCTCCAGTCAGTGACGTCGCGCCCATAACAGTCTGGCAGCACGGTGACGTTGGGTCATTTATCTGACCAGTGTACGGGTGGCGTGCCCGGATTGGTTGGGCGTTACGACGTAACCGGTTGCGAATGGTCTGCCCTGAGACACCGTATCGCCTAGCAGTGACTGTGGCTGCCAATCGACGTTGACGTAAGTGCGTCAACGTAATGTAACGATCGGCTCTAGCCGTCGTTACACGAGGCTACCAGGTCGCTGCCGGTCGTGAACAGCCCCAGTCTGCTGGTACCGGGCTGCAAGACGATCAATCGTCTTCGACAGCAACCAAACGAGGCGCGACCGCCCTGGCGGCCATCCCACCCGCAAGCATCCCAATTGCCTGATTTCGCTCGTTTTCGGAAAGCCGTGGCATATCGAAAAACAGTGAAAAATTAAAAACGTTTTTTAATTTTCCGAATAGCCCCTATCGCATGAATGGTACGACATGAACTGAATCACCTTATCGATGACAAGTATAGCGTGCACGTGCAAAAAGTGGAAATTAACGTTCCGGTCACTGGCCGCTATGTAAACCGTGTGTATCGGCTAAACTCTAGACGATCGTATTCTGAACATCGCCACGGTTTAAAATACATGTACTTTGAACATGTGGTACATACATAGACAGAGCTACACCGGCTATAAAACGGGGACGTTTCTAGTTTTGTTGAGTATAGTACGGTTTAAAAGTTTTACGACTTGCAAGCCAAATTTGGAAAATTATAAGTGGAAAAAGGGGTGATAATCCATGACCCCTGGGTCGAATCAAAAATCTAAATAAACGTTGCGCATCTACACATCATAAGGAAGCTACATACCAAGTTCCAGGTGTGTAGCTAGTACAATTTAAAAGTTTTACGACTTACAAGCCAACATTGGAAAATTCTAAGTCGAAAGAGGCAGATAATCCATGACCCGAGGGTAAAATAAAAAATGGAAATAAACTTTGCGCATCTACTCATCATAAGGAAGCTACATACCAAGTGTCAGGTGTGTAGCTAATACGGTTTAAAAGTTTTAAGACTTACAAGCCAAAATTAAAAAATTCAAAGTAAAAAAGGGGGAGATAATTCATGGTCGAATCAAAAATCAAAATAAACTTTGCGCATCGACTCATAATAAGGAAGCTCAATACCAAGTTTCAGGTGTGTCGCTAGTACAATTAAAAAAAATTACAACTTTATACAAGTCAAAATTGGAAAATTCAAAGTCGATAAGGGGGAGATAATCCATGACCCCGGGGTCAAATAAAAAATCGAAATAAATTTTGCGCATCACATCATCATAAGCAAGCTACATACCAAGTTACAGGTGTGTATTTAGTACGGTTTAAAGGTTTTACGACTCGCAAGCCAAAATTGGAAAAGTGGAAAAGGGGGAGATAATCCAGGACCCCGGTATTTAGCTATTACGGTTTAAAAAAATTACAAGTTACAAGGCAAAATTCTAAGTGGAAAAGTTCGGTCCAAAAATGGCTTATCGGATGGGGAAAGGAAAACGGTCTATAGATCGTGCTGTCAAGTTGAGTTAAAAGTGTGCAGCGAGTTGAAATGCTATTATGACCATCTCATCTGCACGTCCTTAAATATAGCTTAGAAAATCTCAGCTCTACGGATGTGTTTTACTATTTCATCTGTCTTGTATATTTTCTGTATCCGTGAGAGCCGAGACCCTTATAAATACTTACTGTAAGTTGTAAGTATTTATAAGGGTCTCGGCTCTCACGGATACAGAAAATATACAAGACAGATGAAATAGTAAAACACATCCGTTACAGTGTCAAATTTAGTCACAATAACAGCCCAATTTGTCCTGGTGTTTTGCTACAAAAATGGGAATAAAAGGATAACCAATGTCAGGGCTCCAGATAAGGAATTAGTAATTGAGCATTTTCACTCCCAACAAAAATGGGAATAAAAGGATAACCAATGTCAGGGCTCCAGATAAGGAATTAGTAATTGAGCATTTTCACTCCCATCATTTCTGAAGCAATTGGGTATTTCGAAATTTTAATTGGGTAAAATAAAATCACACTACAGTACTGTTAACACATCAACAGACAGCAATTATTGAATAGTTTGCTTTGAAATGAAAACACGTCTTGGCATCCAAGGAGACAATTCTAATGAAAATACCAAGATATGTTTTCATGGAAAATAAGAAAACTATGCTATATAGTTGTGGTCTTTTATTGTTTTCTGCAGCATGATAAATGAACCACAAAATTGTAATTTATTTTTGATACTTGCTACTTCTGATTTCAATTGTTTTTTTTTGGAAATTTTAATTGGGTATTTACGCAAATACGCAGCTTATCTGGAGCTCTGAATGACAAACTATGTATACCTACATGTGTATTATTAGTCTATGAGTATGAATGTTTTTAACATGACCATGATGACTGTGAAGTGTTAAAACTTCTCACTCGTCAGACTGTGTAGCAAAACGCCAGGACAAATTGGGTTGTAATTGTGACAAAATTGTACACTATAAGGGTCTCAGCTCTCACGGATACAGGAAATACAAAAGAAAGATGAAATAGTAAAACACATCCAGGCATAGAGCTGAGATTTTCTAAGCTACCTTAAATACTGCATTAAAAGGATAAGAAGCCCAAGAATAGCATCCGGCCACACTTTTGCCCCTTTCTTCCAAGTTTCACTGACTCGGTCATGACACAGGGCTACTAAAATAAGTCCACTGTAATGCAAGTCAATACTCATTGTAACATCATTACAGTGAGTGCGCATGCGCGAAACTATAAAGTCTTCCGTTGTCTGAGTGATCTTTTTTCTACTATATCTTTATGTCTATGTTCATTTAAAATTATTTGAGTAATTGTCAGGCAGGTTTAGGTCATTGGTAAGGTTATTATACTTGTTACAAGTGACGGCTGTTCACGGGGAGTGGAGTTTGTGTGTTTTCTTTGTCGGCCACGAAACATCACTATTGATCACGTGACCATCCAAGATGGCGGCGCCCATGTATTGTTGTTGATATTACTACATTATTGAGATTTTTCATCAGATACACCATGTTTAGACCCAACGGACCCATTCTGGCACTGACTCTCATGCTGACAACAATCCTCTGTTGCCGGGGCCTACTTTCCAGACTGCACCATGTTCCATATCAAACTGGACTACCCGTTTTTGACTCATTTTTGCAAATGAATGCTGATGGTTATAGAATACAAAATGAATGTTTGAGTAGCAATTTTACCACCATTTTTTCCTTTTTGAAAAACGAAAATGCCAAAATTTTGACATTCAGAGAAACAATTGTTGTCTCTTCTACATCTGCACCCTACTGGTCTCGGTATCAGGTGACGTACAAACCAACCCAGGTCCTAGCATTACAGAAACTAGTGGGAACAGCATTTACCCATGCGGAGCTTGTGAAACAAATGTAACCTGGTCTAGGAATGCCGTGTTTTGTGAGACTTGTTTTATCTGGTTCCACATTGACTGTCAGGATATAGGCGAAGCCACCTTCCATACACTACAGAACACCAGTGTAAGCTGGCACTGTCTCAATTGCAATGCAATTAATCAGCATACTGTGTCATCCAAACTTTATTGATGACCTGATCACGACAAACAGGTTTTGAGCCCATAAGCCCATGCAACTTCAGCACACTTTCTCAGCAGAGCAGCCCAGGAGATCCCACATACAGTTCTTCCCCAAGAACCTCTCATCGACTCCCTCGTACAGGAAAACCTACACGCACATGTCGTACATTAAAACCTCTGAAAGTACTGAGTGTAAACATTAATTCTATCGTGGCCCACAGTACTGATCTTAGTAACATGATCGATAGCGTAAACCCTGATGTTATCATAGGGGTCGAAACCAAGATAGATGCCACTATTCACTTGGGTGAAATCTTACCCAGACAGTACATGGAAAATGTTGTCCGGGTTGACAGAAAACGGGGAGGTGGTGGGTAATTATTGCCGCAAAAGATGACTTTATTTGCAGCGAGGTCCCCGACCTGCATACAGACTGCGAGATTGCCTGGATGAAAATGGAGGTTACTGGATGTAAACCACTTTATTTATGTAGCTACTACAAGCCTAGTGAGGGCAACAGCTCTAGTTTAGACCAGTTTTCCGAGTCACTTCGGAGATTGGGTATGACTGGTTCCCATGTTATTATTGCAGGAGACATGAATTTTCCCGGATACGACTGGCCAAACAACTGTATAAAACAGAATTGTGGCTATCCCACTCTTACCTTTCAGTTCGTTGACCTCTTAGACGACATGGGCCTGACTCAACTTGTAGACTCACCCACCAGGGGCAACAACATCCTTGACCTTGTTATCACAAACAACCCCAATATAATTTCTTCATGCAAAGTGATCCCAGGTGTAAGTGACCATGATGCTGTCCTAACTGAAATTGACATTAGGCCTATTAAAAACAAGCAAACCCCCAGGAAGATTGCGCTCTACAGTAAGGGTGATTGGGAGGGACTTAGAAAGCATATTACTACCTTTGGGGGGGGAAAGCCTATTGCAAAATTTTGACACTTCAACCCCGGTTAACCAATTATGGGTCAATATCACTTCGGAGCTCGAAAGAGCCATCAGCCAGTTCATACCGCACAAAACTGCAAAGTTAAAAGATAGACAACCTTGGATTAATGGTAAAATAAGGCGTCTTATTAGGAAAACGGGATAAACTATTTACTTTAAAAACAGAGCTAAACCTACCCCTGAAGTTCAAGTAAACTAAAAACTCTTAAACACCATATACAGACACTGAGCAGAGGAGCTTACTGGGAGTATGTTGAGGACTTAATTACTCCAAAAGATGAAAATTCAGTAACTGAAAACTTCAATATTACAAAACGTTTCTGGACTTTTATTAAGCACAAAAATAAAAAAACAGATGCTATTGGACTTAAATCCCTGAAGAGAAACGGAGTATCTATTACCGATCCAATCTCAAAAGCCAATTTGCTTAATGACCAGTTCCACTCTGTTTTCTCTCAGCAAACTCCCATGAAACGTCGTTTCTTACTGCAAATATGTTTCAAACCTTTTTTTCCAGAAAAGAAAATGACATGCTGAGATAGAGGTAACAGAAAATGTGTACAGAAACTTTTGCAAAAACTGTCAGAATCCAAGGCCCCAGGCCCAGACAATATTACTCCTACTATTCTGAAGCGCCTCTCGGCTGAACTTGCGCCAATTCTTACTCTACTTTTCAATACCTCACTTCAGCAACAGTCCCTACCAGACATTTGGAAACAAGCCAATGTAACACCAATATACAAGAAAGGTGACAAAACGACACCTTCGAACTATCGCCCTGTCTCTCTAACTTGTATCTGCTGTAAGCTCTTGGAGCACATTGTTTGCAGTAATATGATGCAGCATCTCAATAGGAACAATATTCTTTATCCCCCTCCAGCATGGCTTTCGGGAGAAGCGTAGCTGTGAAAGTCAACTTATTGAATTTGTTCACGACATAGCCCTCAACATGCAGAGTGGTAGACAGAATGATGTTGTAGTCATGGATTTCGCTAAGGCCTTGATAAGGTAGCACACAATAGGCTCCTCTACAAACTCTCATCCTATGGCGTGAAGGGATTAGCACTCGGTTGGATAGGATCCTTTCTTAGTGGTAGGTCTCAGCGTGTCGTCCTTGAAGGGAAAGCTTCTACGTCCGTTCCAGTACTATCTGGTGTTCCACAAGGCTCTGTGCTTGGTCCTGCGTTATTTCTTGTTTATATTAATGACCTCCCGGAGTACACAACCCATAGTACTGTCCGGCTCTTTGCAGATGACACATTGTTGTACTTAGCTTTACATAGCCCATCTGACTGCAACAAACTTCAAGAGGACCTTCATAATCTCGAGAGATGGGAATCCGACTGGCAAATGTCTTTTCATCCTGACAAATGCGAGGTTATTCACATTACCACCAGGAAGGCTCCTGTTATGCTAACTACTCTCTCCACGGCCAAATTCTTTCTTCAGTTCCTTGTATTAAGTACCTCGGGGTTAACATCAGCCACGATCTGAAGTGGAATAAACACATAAACTCCGTCTCATCTAAGGCCAATCAGACTCTAGGTTTTCTGAAACGTAACCTCAGGATCAACTCGAAGATTGTCAAAGAACGAGCTTATAAATCCCTTGTTCGTCCTAAACTAGAATACTGTTCCACAGTCTGGGACCCCAAGAGTATTAGCAAAGACAATGAGGGTGACTTAACTCTGCATAGGCTTGTACACCAACTCGAGATGGTCCAGAGGAGGGCTGCAAGATGGGTTTCTAACCGTTATCACAACACATCTAGTGTAACCGATATGCTGCACAGTCTGGAGTGGAGATCACTTGAACAGAGGAGAGTCGATGCCAGACTGAGTATGCTGTACAAAATTAGGAACAATCTTGTAGCCATAAATGAGGATAACTACTTAACACGAGGCACTGGTAGACGCCAACACCAATACCGCCAGTTGCGTGCCGACAAAGACTACACTCGTTTCTCCTTCTTCCCTAGAACCGTTGTACAGTGGAACCAACTGCCCACTGACACCTGCCTGGCAGAGTCGCTGGATTCCTTTAAGGCTCAGGTCTTGAAGGTTCAGCACTCCAGACTCATTTAATTCTAAACCTTCTTCTTTCTCTTTTTCTTTCTCTCTCTATGCTTCCTTCTACCGTTCCTTGGCCTACTGCTCTATCTAGTCTTTTTCGTTTTTCCTCTGATTTTCCCCTAGCACTCAACTGGTGATAACACTCATGTGTGAGGGTATACCAGTATACCGGCAAAAGCAAAAAGCAAAAAGTGTGTTACAAGTGGGTGGGGTAATATTCAATGTTGACCGATTCACGAATACGTACTCGGGTACAGTACTGTAACTGGTGTCATGAGATCGTGAGAGTCGCTCGGCTGTTCTTGTTCGATTGTGTATAATGTCGATGTCAATGATGCAAATTGTAGTTAAATAATATCGTCTTCGCGAGTCTGAAGAAACAAATGTTTACTTTCTTGTTGTTGTTGTTCCCCTTCAATTTCGCGCACGTGCTTGTGACGTCATGGTTTTGTGTGTAAGCAATTTTCCGACATGTCTCCGAGTAGTATAGTCCGCAGACGATAACTTGCTACTTGTTTACAAACAAACCGGTCATAAACAAAACACAGAAAAGGTGAGACAGGTAAATATACCCGTGCCAGTATTCCATTTCAATATTGATTTTGAGATTTGTTATCAAGTCTTATGTAGTCGAGGGGTTAGAGTGACGGATATAATGCCGTAGGTAGTGAGTTCGAATCTTAGTTTTTCATACATATATTTTGACTTGTTTATATTTTATTTATATTTATATTTCTTTTTTATGTGTGTTGCTCATACAAATTACATTAACTACACAATTGTTGTCTCTTCTACATCTGCACCCTACTGGTCTCGGTATCAGGTGACGTACAAACCAACCCAGGTCCTAGCATTACAGAAACTAGTGGGAACAGCATTTACCCATGCGGAGCTTGTGAAACAAATGTAACCTGGTCTAGGAATGCCGTGTTTTGTGAGACTTGTTTATTTGGTTCCACATTGACTGTCAGGATATAGGCGAAGCCACCTTCCTACACTACAGAACACCAGTGTAAGCTGGCACTGTCTCAATTGCAATGCAATAATCAGCATACTGTGTCATCAAACTTTATTGATGATCTGATCACGACAAACAGGTTTGAGCCCATAAGCCCATGCACTTCAGCACACTTTCTGAGCAGAGCAGCCCAGGAGATCCCACATACAGTTCTTCCCCAAGAACCTCTCATCGACTCCCTCGTACAGGAAAACCTACACGCACATGTCGTACATTAAAACCTCTGAAAGTACTGAGTGTAAACATTAATTCTATCGTGGCCCACAGTACTGATCTTAGTAACATGATCGATAGCGTAAACCCTGATGTTATCATGAGGGGTCGAAACCAAGATAGATGCCACTATTCACTTGGGTGAAATCAAATTACCCAGACAGTACATGGAAAATGTTGTTCGGGTTGACAGAAAAACGGGGAGGTGGTGGGGTAATTATTGCCGCAAAAGATGACTTTATTTGCAGCGAGGTTCCCGACCTGCATACAGACTGCGAGATTGCCTGGATGAAAATGGAGGTTACTGAATGTACCATTTTATTTATGTAGCTACTACAAAGCCTAGTGAGGGCAACAGCTCTAGTTTAGACCAGTTTTCCGAGTCACTTCGGAGATTGGGTATGACTGGTTCCCATGTTATTATTGCAGGAGACATGAATTTTCCCGGATACGACTGGCCAAACAACTGTATAAACAGAATTGTGGCTATCTCCCACTCTTACCTTTCAGTTCGTTGACCTCTTAGACGACATGGGCCTGACTAAACTTGTAGACTCACCCACCAGGGGCAACAACATCCTTGACCTTGTTATCACAAACAACCCCAATATAATTTCTTCATGCAAAGTGATCCCAGGTGTAAGTGACCATGATGCTGTCCTAACTGAAATTGACATTAGGCCTATTAAAAACAAGCAAACCCCCAGGAAGATTGCGCTGTACAGTAAGGGTGATTGGGAGGGACTTAGAAAGCATATTACTACCTTTGGGGAAAGTCTATTGCAAAATTTTGACACTTCAACCCCGGTTAACCAATTATGGGTCAATATCACTTCGGAGCTCGAAAGAGCCATCAGCCAGTTCATTACCGCACAAAACTGCAAAGTTAAAAGATAGACAACCTTGGATTAATGGTAAAATAAGGCGTCTTATTAGGAAACGGGATAAACTTTACTTTAAAAAACAGAGCTAAACCTACCCCTGAAGGTTCAAGTAAACTAAAAACTCTTAAACACCATATACAGACACTGAGCAGAGGAGCTTACTGGGAGTATGTAGAGGACTTAATTACTCCAAAAGATGATAAAATTCAGTAACTGAAAATTTCAATATTACACAAAACGTTTCTGGACTTTTATTAAGCACAAAAAAAAACAGATGCTATTGGACTTAAATCCCTGAAGAGAAACGGAGTATCTATTACCGATCCAATCTCAAAAGCCAATTTGCTTAATGACCAGTTCCACTCTGTTTTCTCTCAGCAAACTCCCATGAAACTCGTTTCTTACTGAAAATATGTTTCAAACCTTTTTTCCAGAAAAGAAAACGACATGCCTGAGATAGAGGTAACAGAAAATGGTGTACAGAAACTTTTGCAAAAACTGTCAGAATCCAAGGCCCCAGGCCCAGACAATATTACTCCTACTATTCTGAAGCGCCTCTCGGCTGAACTTGCGCCAATTCTTACTCTACTTTTCAATACCTCACTTCAGCAGCAGTCCATACCAGACATTTGGAAACAAGCCAATGTAACACCAATATACAAGAAAGGTGACAAAACGACACCTTCGAACTATCGCCCTGTCTCTCTAACTTGTATCTGCTGTAAGCTCTTGGAGCACATTGTTTGCAGTAATATGATGCAGCATCTCAATAGGAACAATATTCTTTATCCCCTCCAGCATGGCTTTCGGGAGAAGCGTAGCTGTGAAAGTCAACTTATTGAATTTGTTCACGACATAGCCCTCAACATGCAGAGTGGTAGACATAATGATGTTGTAGTCATGGATTTCGCTAAGGCCTTTGATAAGGTAGCACACAATAGGCTCCTCTACAAACTCTCATCCTATGGCCTGAAGGGATTAGCACTCGGCTGGATAGGATCTTTTCTTAGTGGTAGGTCTCAGCGTGTCGTCCTTGAAGGGAAAGCTTCTACGTCCGTTCCAGTACTATCTGGTGTTCCACAAGGCTCTGTGCTTGGTCCTGCGTTATTTTTTGTTTATATCAATGACCTCCCGGAGTACACAACCCATAGTACTGTCCGGCTCTTTGCAGATGACACATTGTTGTACTTAGCTTTACATAGCCCATCTGACTGCAACAAACTTCAAGACGACCTTCATAATCTCGAGAGATGGGAATCCGACTGGCAAATGTCTTTTCATCCTGACAAATGCGAGGTTATTCACATTACCACCAGGAAGGCTCCTGTTATGCATAACTACTCTCTCCACGGCCAAATTCTTTCTTCAGTTCCTTGTATTAAGTACCTCGGGGTTAACATCAGCCACGATCTGAAGTGGAATAAACATATTAAACTCCGTCTCATCTAAGGCCAATCAGACTAGGTTTTTCTGAAACGTAACCTCAGGACCAACTCGAAGACTGTCAAAGAACGAGCTTATAAATCCCTTGTTCGTCCTAAACTAGAATACTGTTCCACAGTCTGGGACCCAAGAGTAATTAGGAAAAGACAATGAGGGCGACTTAACTTTGCATAGGCTTGTACACCAACTCGAGATGGTCCAGAGAGGAGGGCTGCAAGATGGGTTTCTAACCGTTATCACAACACATCTAGTGTAACCGATATGCTGCACAGTCTGGAGTGGAGATCACTTGAACAGAGGAGAGTCGATGCCAGACTGAGTATGCTGTACAAAATTATTGGAACAATCTTGTAGCCATAAATGAGGATAACTACTTAACACGAGGTTCTGGTAGACGCCAACACCAATACCGCCAGTTGCGTGCCGACAAAGACTACACTCGTTTCTCCTTCTTCCCCAGAACCGTTGTACAGTGGAACCAACTGCCCACTGACACCTGCCTGGCAGAGTCACTGGATTCCTTTAAGGCTCAGGTCTTGAAGGTTCAGCACTCCAGACTCATTTAATTCTAAACCTTCTTCTTTCTCTTTTTCTTTCTCTCTCTCTATGCTTCCTTCTACCTTTCCTTGGCCTACTGCTCTATCTAGTCTTTTTCGTTTTTCCTCTCATTTTCCCCTAGCACTCAACTGGTGATAACACTCATGTGTGAGGGTATACCAGTATACCGGCAAAAGCAAAAAGATGAGATAGATTAACTGAAGAACGTTAGTCTCACTTTGAAGAAAACTAATAACTAAATGCACATTGCATATGTGTGTAAATGAAGAATATGGAGTATGTTCTCGCCGATCATGTCACATTGAGGTCATACAGCAATATAGATAACCTCATACAGCAATAGAGATAATCCTCGCCGTTTCACTTATTCCCTTCTCCAGCAAGCAATCATAAAAAGAACAGAATTATATCGACAAAAAGTAATGCATTTTATGAGGTTCGAACTCTCGACCAGATAAAATGAACAAACGTTCTGCAAACGTATGGACATTCTCCCGCTTCGATACCACTGAGCCACACTACATGCCTATTTTGGGCACCGAGATACACTATTATATTGACATGCATGCACGTGCACTTTATTATGTAGTTATTCCACACGAAAACGAGGCTATGACATGATAATACACCTGGAATACCTATATTTGGACTCATCGATTGACCTCCAGCAACGTATTATCGTCTTTCATTTATAGCGAGTACGCTAGCGCGGAAACGCTCGGGATTCCGAAAATGAAAAGTGTCAATATTGACATTATGCGCTGAGTGGTACACAAAACAAGTTTTTGTTTACCTTTTGTTGTCTTCACATTGCGATTATGATATAAATCACAAGACTTGGGATATATATATTAGGCAGTATATGTAGTTTTGGTATACTAAATCAGTTGCCAAACATGTTTTTGTGTTTGAAAAAATCTGAAAATTGGAATACTGAGCCGTTCTGTGCCTTTAACGATTGCTATGTGATTATATCGGTATAGCGGGCACTCTGAGAGTAAAATTGTAGTTGAGAAGTTGCGACCTCGGACTGTTACTTCGGCGGTTTGTTCACTGGAGTTTGTGAAATACAATTGTAGTTCCCGCACTACAAGCTTAAGGACCCTTAAATCGAGCTACAAACAAACAAGCACTCTTAATGTTTAAAGCTGGTTACACATTTATACACTTATTTAATTCCTCTAAGGAACATTGAGTCCTTTATCAATGGGACCCCGACTTTAAATAATGGGATTGTTTTTCATAGACCATTTGTAGAACATGAAGGGCTAAACAAAATATTGAACATCTCAGATATCATCTGAGAAACAGTGCCTTTAATTGGTAATTATTAAAAGTATAAATCGCACGAATTCCGCCAAGCCATCATAATATGAGACAAGTGTTGCACCTAAGAAGATGTCCGATCTTTCATAAAAAATATTTACAGAAACTGTGATATTTTCTGTAAATGACGTCGAACGTTGACGAATTTGTCATAGTAAATGCAGAATACTATTACACATTAGCTCTGTACGGAGACCCGCAGGGCACATGGATTTCTTTTTATTTAATTCGTTCCCACGAAATAACAATTTAACAATTCGTTCCCTCGATATTAACAATTCGTTCCCACGAATGACAATTCGTGCCCTCAATTTGACAATTCGTTCCCTCGAATTAACAATTCGTTCCCACTAAATGACAATTCGTTCCCTCAATTTGACAATTCGTTCTCTCGAATTAACAATTCGTTTCCACGATATAACAATTCGTTCCCACGAATTAACAATTCGTTCCGATGGGAACGAATTGTTATTTCGTGGGAACGAATTGTTGTGGGAAAGAAGTGTTAAATTGAGGGAACGAATTGTATTGGTGGGAACGAATTAATAAACTAATTATACGTCCCGTGCGGGGCTCCGTAGCTCTGGGCGTGACCTACGGAAAATATTGTATTTATTTGAAAAACGTATCGTTGAAATGATAAGGGAGATAATACCAAAGGCGGACACATTTAAATCAGGAAGTTCAGGAGGTTACTACGGTGTTCTGTTAAGGTCATCGTCATATCGCTATCGGATCGATATTACGACCGCGCGATAGTACGATGATTATGATATACAATCGATGACGATATTATGATACTACGATGACGATAGTACGATTCAACGATGTTGTTTGTACATGTACGATACTACGGTGACGATTATACGATAGGACGATGACGATATTACGCTATTACGATGAGGACAGTACGATACCACGGTGACGGTCGTACGATACTACAATGACGATAGGAGGATATCTTACCACGATGATGATCGTTCAATATTACGATGATAGTTGTACAAAGCTGGATGATGTTACATGCCGATAGTACGATACTATCGAAGGCAAAACAACAACAGCACAGTGATGATACTAGGATATACATTCGTAGTATCTTCATTGTGCAATCGAGTATCTCGTTATCTTTATTGTGCTATTGTCATCGTGTCATCGTGGTATCGCCATCGTAATGTCGCAATATATTTGTATCATCATCGTGTCATCATGGTATCGCTATCGTAGTATCGTACTAACGTAGTATCTTCATTGTGCTATTGTAATAGTTCCATTGTGTTATGGTGGTATCGCTATTGTAGTATCGAACTATCGCGGTATCGACATCGTAGTATCGTGTTTATCCTTGTATCGACACGAGAGCGATAGTACACTGTATCAGGTAACGAGAGTTGTAGTGGCCGAGTACGTACTGACTGATAACATAATGTGGTATCAGACATTTACCTGATACGAATATCCTGGTTAAAGCGAAATTAAAACTGACGTTTCGTTGGTCGAACGACGTTACGTGGCGTGACCGAATGACGTCGCTTTAATATAATGTGAACAAATCCCTGTTCTTTTCGACGATATATATATCTATATATAAGCATCGGTTACTATTCCTGGTGAATATAATACAGTGAAACATCTCTAAACCGGACACCAAGAAACACGTGTTATCTTATTGTCATGAGTTCCTTGGTCATTTATCCCAGGTGATAATGAGTGAGTGTTCACAGAGTGAAGATGTTAACATGGGGACATTTTTCTAATTTCAGAAATAGTTGACCGATTTTCAAAATTGAGTTAGATCATTTCCAAGCTATCTAGCCAGGTTTCGGAGTCAATTTCCGAAATATTTCGTTGTTTGACTCCTCCAGCTTCTCCACCTCCTTTCCCCCATGTTAATTTCCCATATACAAATCGAGATTTCGTAATAAAATTAATATTTGATGAAATTTAACGAAATAAAAAGAATGTTCATCAAAATTTAATACATGTATTATCGAAAAGAATATTGTTTTGCGTTGTTTATATGGCCAGGTTTTGTGAAGCAGACAGTAGTGTCTATTGATATAGAGTTTATCATGCTCGGCTCACAGGTGGAAGACTCGGACCTATGACACCAAAAAAATGCCTATTAAAAAAATTCCCATTACCCCACCCACTTGGTCTCGTACAGTACTATACGCTATATCAAGGTGAGTATAAATAGCGCTATTATAGAAAGAGCCCTCTTTTTTTCCGGCTCACACAAACACAATAAACATCGATTAAATGTATGAAATATGTCTCTGGCAATCGATTAAGGTATTAGGTGTGTGAATATACTCACTTCAAATCGCTGTTTCAAGTATTTATTGAGTTATTCGCGTTTTGATTACCCCATCCAAAGCGAAAGTTGCGTGTACGAAAGAATCTCACACAGAATCGGAGGCCGTCCGGCTGGATTATCGGTCATATTTGGCCGATAGCTGATCGCCAGCTCAAACTAAAGTCGTGCACCATGATCATATACATTAGAGACTCCAACCATACAAAGTTCGTCCAATTGTGATCGTTCGCCGATCTAAAAAAAAACACTTTTTTTCTATAATTTCGTTCATTATCTGGAACTGGGTCAATGCACTATCTTCCATAATACAACCACCGAAGCGTCTATGTAAGAACATCTCTGATTGGTTAAACCTAAAAATAGACGCGAGGACTTTTCCTTTTCAGGGTTTCCGGAAGACATAATCTGATAGTACGCGAATCATGAATGAAAGTCAATACAATTAGAAAAAAGTGTTTTTTAGATCGGCGAACGATCACAATTGGACGAACTTTGTATGGTTGGAGTCTCTAATGTATATGATCATGGTGCACGACTTTGTTTCGTTTCAGCGTTGCGGCGTCACCCGTACAACTAGTCCTGGTGATAATGGGGCCTATACAATGACCTTGTATTACAATACTCGTTGTTTCGTTTGAGCGTCGCTGCGTCTCCCGTACATCTACATGTAGCCCTGGTGATAATGGGGCCTATCTCAATGACCTTGAATTACAATACTGGTTGTGTCGTATCAGTGTCACGGCGTCGCCCGTACAACTAGCCCTGGTGATAATGGGACCAATCTGAATGACCATGTATTACAATACTGGTTCTGTCGTTACAGCGTCGCGGCTGCATCGCCCGTACAGTTAGCCCTGGTGATAAGTGGGCCCATATCATTGACATTGTATAACAATACTCGTTGTATCGTTTCAGCATCGCGGCGTCGCCAGTACAACTAGCCCTGGTGATAATGGGGCCCATCTCATTGGCATTGTACTTGGGTTTACTGGGATTTGTGATCTATTTCGTTACGGAAGTAGGGAAAGAAAGTAAGTCCAGTTAACAAACCACCCGTCTGAGAAATTAATATTAATACGTATAGCTTTGTTTAACCCTTCCTACGCTGTTGACGAAAATTGCCGTCTGCTGTTATTCATTTTGGCTTTAATTCTTAACAAAAAACTGGTTTTGACAGCACATGAGAATCGTCTCCACTGGAGACGATTCTCATGTGCTGTCAAAACCGGGTTTTTGTCGAGAAATATTGAAAATAAAACATTTCCAACAGACGACAGAATTTAATATAGCATAGTAAGGGTTAATAGTGTTGCCCCATAAATCAGCACGCTCTTGCATATTTGTTATGATAAGCGGAAAAGGTTCGGTTACAGGCAGACAATTTATCCCGTCAACACAGTGCGTATGTGCCGTGAAACACGGTGCCGTGAAACATTTTGTATATCCTGTCAAGTAGTATATAAGAGTCACAATGATACCATCACCTATGGAAGGTGCCAGCTACGCGCGGCACCTTCCACAGCATGATGGTATCATTTGTGACTCTTATATACTACTACCGCGAGACCATATATTTATGACATGAAAAGATACACCCTATTAGAGATAAAAATCCCTATGTTATACTCAGTATATACAACATAATGGTTCTAGTTAAATGTGCATGGTTGAAGACAGGTAGTCACGAGAGATGTTTTCGCACCGGTATTTACGAATATTGCAAACATCACCGTGCATGGGTGTGAAGAGGTTCCGTTTCACCTCGCCCATGTCGGCATTGTGGGGTAGGGACCAAAGCCGAGTCATTGCTATGTCCACCATGCGGTGGCACTCATCGAATGGCTAACAAGGGATTACGTGCTCGCAAGTATTATCGTTTAGTAATAATTCAAATCGGAAAGTCAATTAGAAAGATAGAATCGATCTAATAAGTCACGGTGTTTCTACAGCATTAAAACACTTTAAAAAAAACAATATCAAACTAATTTTATAAAATTGAACATAAAAAACGAGTACCAATACTATTAGAGAAAATGGATAATTCAATACAATTTGAATTGCAAACTTTTAATGACTGTGTTGAAGAAGTTTACGAAGCTTACGGGGGTTATAATCCTGTATATAAATTCTATAAAATGAGAACACTAGGCGATATCGAATATATGAAATACCAGCGTAATTTATTACGCTGCGATAAAAACGTTACATTTCCAATATTATACCGGCAATTATGTCAACTATACAAGAGGCAAATACGAACATTAAGACGGATAATGCGTATCGGATATGAAACTAAGGTGTATTATACAAAAATTTTAAAACCCAACGATTCGTTTACGAACGTACATTTCTACGATATCACTTATAAATTTATGTTGTAATCACAACACCAAGCAGACGACAATGTTTCACTTACACGTGTTATGAAAATGTAAATTATGTGTCCTACCTTACACGTATATTAAGTGTCCATTTTATAGAGAGATTACACGATTACGTCTTCCGGGATGGAAAATAAAAACACACTATAATATATTACACACACGGTTATTTATAGCCTTATCGATGGTATGTAAACGGGCTATCGATTTACACAGGTGGTGTACACAGTTATAAACACTTAGTGAGGGTTATATAATTCACGAATTTCCGGGATGGTTCGTTTTAAAATTATTTAATTTATTTAATAAAATTATTTATAATTTAAAGCTGAAACACCCCTATTATATAGAAAACATATTAACATTAATAATAATAATAATAATAATTAATAATAAATAACAATTTTTTTTTATTTCACCAGCAATGTTAAGTTTATATACGAGAAATAAACACAGACAGAAGTGTCGGGACGCCGGCATTAATATCTCAACAGTGAGATAAGTTTCACCACATGTAATTCACTCTGGCCGCTCTGCACATTATAGCGGATGGAGGTAACGATGAGGTGGGGTCCGCGGCATCGGTCCAATGATGGAGTGTAGGAGATGTGAGTGTAACACACCTCGCTAAGCCGAAAAAAAATAAAAATAGAAGAAATTAAGCGAAGGCTTAGCGGGGTGGACCCAGAAGGGTTTTGCTGGCGCGGGTTCGAGCCTCGGTGGAACCTAAAACTTTTTTTCTTTTTTTTCTTTTTAAATTGTTAATAATTTTCCTAAAATTAATTAATAAATTGTTTACTGCACCAATATAATTAATAATTAATTTTTTATAATCTTTTAAATTTAAATTAATTATAAAATTAATTATTTTATAAAATATCACAATGGTGCTGTAACATTTTCTTCCGACTTTATCTCCAAGTTTTTTCCCTAAATTTATCCCAATCAGTACACTCAATTTTGGGCATGGTGGCACGTGCCTTGATTCTTATATCATTTTTTAATTGTTCATATCTCCCCATTTCTTCCACCACGGATTCAAACTCTAAATTTGATATTTTCTTATCGGCCAACGCTTTGGACACCATAACGTCGATGGTATTTTTCTTCGACCTGGCGAGAACAGATATTCTATCATGTTTTCTACATTTTTTCTCATGTTTTCCACCCGACGCCCTAATTACCATACACAACAACCCAGAAACGGCCGACACCGCACATAAAATCCCCGCTACAGGAACCGTTATAATGGTGGATATAGTTGCAGCTGTCCCCGCCCCACACAACACAGAAACACTCGCCAGAGCCGTGCTAGATGCTTCAGCCGTGTTCACCGCGCGTCTATATATTTTTTAGCGTTTCTTTTTTTTTCTATTTGTATATTCTCTAAGTAAAATATCCTGCATAGCGACGATATTATTCAACCTAAAATCTGAACTTCTTTCGATAATTGTACACAGTGTTGATGGAGTGGTATTGACAATTGGAAGCGTTGATTCGTTCATGATTTTCATATATTGTATTTACAAAATAAGTTCAATTAACAACGAGACAATAGTGGAAGAACTCTCTGGGTCACCGATTTTCGTAACAAAGTTAATAACACTACCTTTGGAAAGTCTAATTCGATCATAACCGGAGAACGAAACCACCGTCGAACTATCTCCAGAGATTTTAGTGACTCCAACCCCCCATTCTTTCCCCATCTACTACAATATTTATCGCGACGCGCCCACAGGTTTACCACTAACATTAACCGAGCAGACCGCCATTTGGATAACTTCACCCGCAGCTGTCACAGTGTATCCCCCACATTTATTACTCGCTTTGGCACCGAACGAATATTCATTGTGCTCAACCAATGGGCCCCCGCTTCTCAGCCCAAACTGTTATGGCACGTTTTAGCATTTTCATTGTTCGCAACTATTCCGGCAAGCGCACAGTTTGCGTTATATGCCTCAGTACGAATCTTATAAGAGGCCTCCTCAAGAGCTTTGGTCGCGGCTATACGATCATGTTTCAGTTTATCGGAAACTTCGGTTATCTTTCCGTCTAGTTCGGTAAGTGCCGCTTCTCTACTGAGAGAGTCCTCTAAGCGCAACGCATCATAAGCCTCCGTAATGGTAGCCTGGTGGCCTTCTAGGGCTTTCTTAACACCCGACCGGGCCTCTTTTTGAAATACGGTTATTTTCCCGTCTAGTTCAGCAACCGCCGCTTCTCTGATGACAGAGTCCTCTGAGCGCAACGCCTCATAAGCCTTCGCAAGGGCTGCCTGGTGGTCTTCTCGGGCTTTCTCAATACCCGACTGGGCCTCTTTTTGAAATTCGGTTATTTTTTCGTCTAGTTCACCAACCGCCGTCAAACATTCCGTCATCGTTGTAAGGGTATGTTATTTTAAATCCTAACAGTGAGCCCAACCCCGGTGAGATCCTTAAACGCCTATCAACGGTCAATGTCGTGAGCCCCGTGGCTTTCGAGATTGCGAGAGTGACTACACCAGGAATCTTCTCCACGACAAAAGCTTGGAGATCTCCGAAACTCCAAAGACCGTGAGGTACTATAGCATCTGGAGTTCTACGAAATCCTGAGGTCACTGGTTCAGTTATGAGGTAGTTTCCGAAAGCCACAGGGCTTACACCCTCGACTTCTGATGTGAAAAACTCGAGCGTTTCAACGTTTTTCCACCCGACCGTGAACGTGATTGATCTGAGGCCTACCCGGTGTTGTCCGCAGCAGTTGTCGATTGATTTTTGAAGTTCACAACTCCCTTTTTGAACATTAGTGATAGTAGCAAACATAATAATATCTTTCAATGGATACAAAAGCGTTTAGCTTTAACTCTAATGCAAAGTACGCGGTCGGTGGTAAATACAAGCAAAAAGACGTTGTTAACCACCTTGTACACCCAACCGTAACGGTTAGACCGGCCAGTGGCTTTGCCACCAATTTTCCTAACACGTTTGAGAAATATGTAGTTCCAAAGACTACTAGTCAAGATGTATTACTAAGATGGGAGTTTTCCCATATGAACTTCTGGCAGAACCAGCTAAATTTCGCTGTATGGTGCGCAACGGCCGGATGCGGAGTTTCGCATCAAGACCATTTGACATCCGAGAATATCGTTCGAAAGATTGTGTAGCGAATTTGGGGTATCAAAAGACGCCGATTGGAGACAGAAAGTATACACCCCGACCAACAGTTTAGGGTTAGTTCACCTTAAAGGCTTAGTTAGTGGGGAGCGTCTGGATAAAGTTCCAGTATATTTCTCAGGGTTATGGAGCGCTCGAGGGGCCACCCCACCACCAGTTAGAAAAATGGCAACATGGACTAAATATAATTATAAGTTGAATAAGTTGACGTTCGGTGCTGAAGTGCTTGGTGGACTTGCGTGTAATGATGGTGATTGCCATTGGCTGCCTACTAAAGTAGCCCATGTGGAATACCTAGACCTGGGTGATACTCCACAGATGCGAAATGCTTGGACCACATTTATGTTAGATGAAAGCACTGGATTTACGCAGGGTGGGGTTATTCGTCTCAACGAATCCATTCGCATATACGTATGGGCAAACCTCGCCTCACAGAAGCAAACGCGCAGCGCTATACTTGGTACGGGAACGGCCTTTGACGCGCAAAAACAGTTCTTGGCACTTGTCGAGGACACCATCTCAGCTAAGGTGGACCTCCAGAAGGCGATCCAGAATTATCAAGACGTTTTGCAGGCATTTGGAATAGGTCTTTATATGGCGCCGAGCAATATGATACTACGAGACGACCCGGTTGACGGTTACAATAATCAGATCGTAGTCGCAACCACCAATCAAAAAATCGGCCGCAACGGGAACGTGAACACGGGTATCATCAAGCTCCCACCCAAGATGATCGGGCGCGGAGTTGTAAATTCAAATAAATTTGAAAAAGATTTCATAAAACCCCCAAAACACAAAATGGATACACCTCCCTCAACACAATCGAACCCAGTACCCCCAATTCGTAAATTGGATGCACCATCGAGTTCCATCAACAATGTTGAAACACCAATCGAGATTGGAAGCACAACACACGAGGAGGAGAAATTAGCGCTCGTCGTCGCCCTCGTGGCGATCGGACTATTTACGCTTTGGTTTTAGGAACTCTCTGGCGAAGAATAGTAGGAGACCGGCGATGGCCACGATTAAAGCCCAGGTATTCTCGGAGAGCCATCCGACCGTTTTTGATAATATAGATAACAAGAGGGAGGAGACCTCCTATCAAACCAGGCAGCGCGGCAGCCAACTTTCCTGCTAATTTAGCCAGGAGACTGGCGAGGGCTTTTAGTTGTTTTTTTATCCACTCCTTGGCTCTGCCGGATGGCGCGGGTGCTGGTGCGGGTGCTGGTGCTGGTGCGGGTGCTGGTGCTGCACCAGCATTGACAGCTACAAATAGAGACGATATAGATAAAATTAGGGTCGATATAATCATGCTGAAAGCTGCGATGATGGTTAATATCGTGACGCCCTTCTCTCTGAACAGAGTCGAAGACGCTCACCGAGTGTCGTGTCCTCGTGCAGAACCCTCGAGATTGTTTCGCGGCTCCGACTTAATTGGCCGGAAAGCGTCTCACGGTTAGTCGAAACAGCCTCCAAGCGAGCTTCTCTTTCGTCCCGCAACGACCGAGGAGTTTGTTGATCCGTCTCGGGGCAAAAGGCGTGAGACAGAGTGTCGTTATTACGAACAACCCATCGACGATCGACCAGAACCAGCAGCTCTTGGTCCGCTTCCCCAACCTCGGAGCTAACGACGTCATTGTGCCGGGTACTGTTCGCCTCGCTTTCACTATTTCGCTGACGTCGACGGACGAGGACCGAACCGTCGTTCAGAACCTTGGTCGCGCCATCGTCAAGAAGACCATATAAAGATTTCTGGCAATGAGGTGATGTCGATCGATGACAGCGACGTCTACCATTGCTATCAGGACCTGTGGAAGACGGCGCAAGAGCGTGAAAACACTGTCTATCAGGGTATTGACACCAGCAAAAATAAGAACGTAACCAAACTTAGAATCGGGGCTGCTAACAAGGTAGATAACAACGCGAGCGACAACGCGGTCGCGGGCGCTTACGGCAACCGCTTCTACATCCCGCTCGACTTTGAGTTGCTGGAGAGTCACATGCCCTACTATCAGAGTGCTTTGGCTGACTGCCTCGAATACGAACTAACGTTCAACGACTACGGACGAGTTCTCATAGCCACCGACCAGTTATCGACGTATACGATCGATAATGTTTCCCTGGAGTACGACATGGTCACGATGCCCGAACTCGCGCGATTGATCAGAACCCAGTACGCCGGGCGCGTTGCCATACTTTACGACCGAGTTCTTCGCCATCGCAAGATGACGAAAGACAAAAGCGACACATTGTGGAATATTAACGTCAACGTACCCGCCCGCTCGATGAAAGGTATACTGATGCTGTTCGAGGAGGCTCGGTTCGCGTTCGGTGCTAGAAAAACCGAAAAATTCTATAACCCCCAAAATCACGAAGGTAGAGGTTGACGATCGAGGGAGTACCCAATCAACTCTACAGCGCGGGTCTTCGCGCGCACCAGCAGTGGGACGAAGTAAGAAATCAGTTTGCTGCCGGCTCCAAGCGCTCCCCGGAGGTTACCACGGTTGCCAAAGACCTGCATCTCTCGGCCGTCTCCCTCGCGGAGTTTCTGAATACCAAATACGCATTATGGCTAGACATGCGAGCCAGCGACGACGACCAAATACACGGTAGCGGACGCCAAGTTGAGAACGCTAGCGAGGGTGTGACGATCCAGATAAACAAAGAGGCGGATGGAAATGGCGCATTGAACGTGTACTTATATATAATTACAGACGCACAACTGAACATCGAAGATGGCCGATACGTCTCAGCACTCTACTGATTTAATAAAAAAATCATCTAACGATTTATTAATTAATTTTAAGAAAATTAACAATCAATACCAATTCACGATTGGAGATGCCCACTCTGCCATAATATGTGGGCAGACAGGATGTGGAAAAACGGTTTTCATCCTAGACTTGCTCGAGGGCTCCTACCGCGATGCCTTTCGTCACATTGTGATCCTGTGTCCCACTGTGCGGCACAACGATACTTATCAGCAGCGCCCGTTGATATGGACCGACCCTGAGGTATACGTTATTGACCCCGGTGATAGGCTTCACGATTGGTTGCGTGGTTTATACCAAAAATTCCAGGGTGAGCCCACCCTATACGTGATTGACGATTGCTCGGCCAATGCGGCGATGACCAAAAAGAAGGACATACTCTCTGAGCTCGCATTTTCTGGCCGCCATGCTAGGCAAAGCGTATGGATATCCACTCAAAAGTACAACGCCGTCCTCAAGGATCTGCGCGAGCAAACGAAAAACGAAATGGGTTGCCCTCTTTCACTGCAAGGACCGAGACTCATTCGATGACTGTCTTCGAGAGAATGACGTTATCCCAACGCGCGAGGAAAGCACGCCAAGCTTTTGCTAAAGACTGATCAACCAACTACTTACGAAGTTATCAATTAATTTTATAATTAATTAGCAATTACTGAACAAATGCTGAACAATGCTGAACAATGCTTAGCAATTGCTGAACAATGCTGAACAATGCTGAACAAATGCTTAACAAATGTTGAACAAATGCTGAACAATGGTTAACAATGTTAACAATTTGGTGTTCCGCTGCGAGCTTTGTTGCGAGCATAATGGTGATCATAAGTATCGGGTGGTGTGCTTGGCAATATGTTAAAGTGATGAGACTTGTTAGAATAGTTATTAATTTTAAGAAAAATGAACTGCGACGAACTTCTCGATCAGCTAATAGAAGAAACCTCAACTCCGACTGCCAACATAGATAATGATCCGACAGAGCAATCGGAATCAACTCCAACGGCGGTTGGTATTGGGTTGAGTGCAACGACTCCGAATGAAAATGAAAATGCGGCGCGACGAGAGCGGCTAGCTGCGCTGGTTGCTGGTGGACAATCGGAGCATTATCTCGGTAGGCGTCTCTCAGTTTTTCAGGTGGATAAGATGTCAGATGCGGAGATCGATAAAATGTATGCGCGATACGAATCCAAATTGGGAGCGGAGATGACAAAAACTCTCGGATCGGCGGCTATTCATTTGTACGCAACCGCCGTTAGTATACTTCTCCCTATACCAAACACCGCCAGATTGATTGACGATCTAGAGACTGACCCTTTTATAGGTCACACTCTTAGAACAGCCTGCTGCTCAATTTATCACAAGTTTGGAATGTACTTAGCTCCGCTGACAACCGCGTTGACCACGGGTAAACACTGTCAATTTGGACATATATGCCCACGAACTATAAGCACTAATATTATAAATGATGACACAAGACACACCCGCGAGAGTGACGGAACCACACTCAACCCAATCGAAATTGGAGTTGAACCAGAGCACGTTGGATGAACCCTCAACAGCACGACATAAAAACCCGAAAAGACAGGCAGCTGGGCGGGCGGCGGCTGTCACCCGAAAAGTTAAACAAGATAAAATACTCGCCGAGCTTCAAGATGTCAAACTCAAATTGAGATTGGAGTTGCAATCGGAGACGACAAAACACCCGGTGGCAGCTGTTTCTCCCCCAATCGCTATTGGATCGAAACCGATTGCTCCAACTCCCAATACTGATTGATCCCGTGGGTTGTTGTTGTGGTCTGTCGGTTGTGGGCACCCTGTATGTGCTTTACCGTTTCAACAACAGGTCATCAACGAGGTTGAAATTGAAAAAATAACCCCGACACTGTTGGATGCGCCCCATTTAAACATTGATCGCGACCCCTTTTATATGCAATAATTATAATGGCTGAACAAGATGGTAAAATGTTAGTGAATGCGCTTTATCACGCCGTGGTGATATCGGGTTTCAGTATCGGGTATGCTCGACTATCAAAGATGGCCATAGGAGGATCCGCTCCCAAATTGGACTTTACTGCAAGAGACGTAGGGCTCGCGACCTTAGATGTAGCGGCCGCAGTTTGGACCCGAGATCTAGTTAAAGCTGGAATTCTACCAGTTAATATATGGAAATAAATGGCTTCAATCGCAGTAATAGTAGGTGGTGCGCTCGTAAACGCATTGGCGTTCAGCGGTAGCAACTTTATATTCTCTAAAATGAGAAGCTCGAACGTGGATGAGGAGCGTAAGCGTCACGATTTAACTGTAGAACAACTCAATAGCGCAAAAGAAGCGTGGTCGAAAAAACGAACCGCCCATCTTGACTGGGTCAATGAAGAGCTTCGCCGCGAAAATCACGCCGCACAAACTTTTCAGAACGTTGAAGAAGCCAACCGCGAGTACGCGCTGGCATATCCGCAGAAAAGTCTCGCGCCGCTGGATCGCGAGCCCCAACTTTCAGATTTCTATGTACCGTCAGAGCCCAAAAAGACCGCGAGATCGCGTTCATCGTCGTGGGAATGGGTGTGGTGGGTCTCGTCGGCTACTATATTCAATCGAGATTTTAAATTAATTATTTTAAATAACTTTTTTTATAAATATATATATATATAACGATGTCAGTTGACGAACTTTATTTTGCTATGATTGATGTAGGCTACACTGCCCTTAAACACCGCATAGCTTGTGCAAAGGGTATGATTAGTCTGGCCCGAGATTCTCTCGAGACATGGCGGGAGGACGAAAAAGTCCCAATCGCGATTGTACTTCCAACAAAGGTTTATTATTATCGACGCAGTTACCGGACGATCTGGCGAGGGCATGTTGGAGATTGTCCGATATATTAGAATACATCGCATACTATGAACACGCGCAAACTTAATACCAAACTATCGGTTCGCCTAACGCGCAAGCTAGCGAACATGTACTATAGCCCCCGCGGCTACTGGAAGGGACTCGCTGCCATCAAGAACCTCGCGGCGGCGACCAAGGTTTCAGAAAACGCTGTCAAGGAATGGCTCAAGAAGCAGGCCATCTGGCAGATCTATTTACCCGCGCCTCACAATATTCCGCGCCCGAAATTCGACGTGCCGGTACCGAACCAAGTTCACCAAGCGGATCTCCTGTTTCTCCCTCGCGATCGCGTCGGTCATAAGACGTACAAGTACTCGCTGACACTCGTTGACGTAGCGAGTCGTTATAAGGGGGCTGAGCCGTTGGCCACTAAATAAAGAGTCTAAGGAGGTGGCCGAGGCTCTCTCCCGAATATATAAGAGGAGTCCTCTCAAATGGCCGAATCTTCTCCAGGTCGATCCCGGCCGCGAGTTCATGGGCGCGGTCTCTCATCTATTGTCTAACCACGACGTTTTCTATCAGACGCGGCCGCGTCAACATCCACCGGACCAGGGGATCGTGGAGCGGTTCAATCGAACCCTGGCTGAGAGACTGTTCGGACACCAATACGCTAAAGAACTTGTAGACCCTCATTCGCGATCGACCGAGTGGGTGGCCAGACTGCCCGCCGTGGTCTCCGCACTGAACGGAGAGGTGACCAGATTGATAGGTAAGAAGCCCGTAGATGCTATCAAGTTTAAAAGGGTGACGAGCGAGCCCTCTGCCGTCTCGCGCGGGCGACCCGTTGGTTTAGAGGAGCAACGGCTTCCATCAGATATTGATGTCCGGTACCTCTATCAACCGGGAGAGCTCGAAGGTGGCAGCCGCCGCGCGACTGATCCCATGTGGTCTCTCAATGTATATCATCTAGATCGATCTATTACCAAGCCCGATGAGCCCGTGCTCTACTATTTGGATGATGGGCCATCTCGAGGGTTTGTTCGCGAAGAACTTCTCGCGGTGCCTTCTGACACCCAGCTACCCCCGGATCGTCAGAGTCTTTAGTATTCTCTCAGAGTTCTTCTTTCTTTTTTTTATCTATCCTATAGGCTCGGTGTGTAACCCGTCTTCCATCACTCTCCTCTTGTCGTAGTATGCCGAGAGTCCTATTTTTGTTGACAGTACGTCTTCATCACCCCGTTAATCATTCGGAATCCCCTGTTCTCCGCCATATCCCTACCCCATTCGAGAGCACTCTTATACCTTCCCCAAGTCAGATCGTTAGATCTCTTCGACATCCCCTTGGCCGAGTGCTTAGATTTTCCATCACCGCTCACGTAGTAACACTTGCTACACAGAGTGATGGCTCTATCCCCTTCGAATTCCAGCTTGAACAGTCCCGGAGTTCTGTTGCTCCACACGTCCCACGCCAACCACTCGGTCTTCTCCTTATTGAACTTTCTCTTCATATTCTTTCTCACCACCGCCTCCAGCGTCTTCTCCGACAGCGCGAAGTACATGCTGTCAGTGTCCATCTGTATCAGTTCGAAATCTCCGCGATCCACGTACTTGTCCAAGAAATCGTAGTAGAACTCCAGCATCCGGAGCTTGGCCAACTGGTAGACCGCTATGCCACACTGAAACGGTCTGTTGATCACCACTCGTGTCTTCCTGCTCGATATCTCGTAAGCCTCCCCAATCTCCTCCAAGTCTTCGAACCACGCCGACCTCAGTGCCCGATCGACAGTCTTCTCATCCTTCGATATGTGGTGTTCAGGTGTCTCTCTTGCGCCTCTATCAGCTTGCCACAACACGCGTTGCCAACCAGTTTGAATATCTCCGCCAACACCGCCTTGCTCTTTAACGAACCATTGAAACGGTTTGCCGGGCGTGTAGTCTATCACCCTATGCACCGCCTTGACGATCAGACCGTGCTCCAGATACCACTTTAGCAGCGGGGAGTATATGATCATCTTCTTGGCGGACATTGCCCCCACGAGCTTTCTCTGTCCTTCGACTCTTTTCCTCCCGGTCCCGGCCAGGTAGTCCTTCATGTGCTGTGGAACCTCGTTCTCATCGACTTCTCGATTAACGAACAGCGGTGACATTTCCGAGAACTTGTCTCTCAACGTTTCAGGGACCTCTATATCCAACTCCGCAAATCCGAACCACTTTTCACTCCTGACCTTCCTCACGAAACGGTCTATATACGACTGTCTTTCCGGGTCGTCACACGTCCATATCTGCTCCTCACCACACGGCATGTCCTTCGACAGAGTAGATAGGTATAGAGCATTGGCGGATCGTACCCCAGCACCGCCTTGCACATCTTCTCCTCCCGACTCCCCACCTGACCCCTGATCGTCGACCTTCCAGCCTCGGCCTCGTATCTGGAGAATACTATGGACGGACCACCGACCAATCCTTGCTTCATCATCTCGTAAGTTTCAGACTTCGGTGACCACAGCTCGGGCGTGTCCGCCTTCCATCGATCGACCCGCGGAGTAGGTACTGAAGGGAAACACCGGGCAGAGACACAGCATCCTTGAGTATATCCACGCCTCTTCCCTTGTAGAACTCCGTCATTTTAGTCAGAGCCTCTAGGAACGGTCCTACATCCAAGTCGTGTAGTGTTGCAACCATTCCTTGAACGTCCTTCATCCCCTTTTTCTCGGAATACCTTCTTACACTCTTTCCATTCGGACAACGACAGTAGGAACTCACCCTTCAACTTCGAGTACACTCGGGATAGTCTGGCAGCCCCGGATGGTCGAGCTTGTCCGCGCTATCGAACCACTCGTATGGAAAGTGAGACTTTACTGTTTTACAGTCGTACGCCTTAACCCACTGGTCGTACGTGGTACCGGGTCCCAGATACTGGATGATGTCGAGAAATCTAAACTCCGGGGTAAACAGAAACATCGTCGTGCTGGCTCTCTTTCCGACCATCACCTTATTCACGGTGGCCGCCAACTTCTCTACAAAGTACTGCTTGATGAGGGTACCTGCTACAGTTGAACCCCACCACCGGGACTTGGTCAATCCAAGAAATAATCTTTGCTTGCTGAGACTTCGATAACATATCTATGTCGGCCGGCAGATACTTCTTCCTAACCCCCTCCCTGATTGCCTTGCCTCTCATCTGCAGCTCGGTCACGAACTTCTCGACTAGCGTGTCGGGATCTCGTTCGCATAGGTGTGTGATCCCTTCATGCACCGATATAGGAACGTGCTCGACCTCGAAGGTCAGGTCTTTGGTGGGTCGCGTGGTTTTTGACTTGTCGAGATACGCCTCGAAGTCGTAGACTATCTGGTGGGGGTACAGAGTCGTCTCCTACTCACGTGGCAATTGTGGATAGTAGGTATTCACCTCATTCAACCACTCGCACTCCCACATCACCACCAGCTCGTAACCCGCCTTCCTTATCTTGGCGTCTTGAATTTTCGTCCTCTTGTACAGCGATCTCGCATTACCTCTCATGCAATGCCTCGGACACCCGTGCCAGTAGCATCCGTGAAACTGAAACACGGTCTCGGTCTCGTGACAGTAACCGTCGACCGGATCACCGGCCACCCACCTCTCACCACCGTGACCGCAGTTGGCGTGATGTATGTGCTTTCCCACCCTCTCCTCTTCTCTGCTCAACCATTGAATCGACCTCACACTCGCTGACCCCTTAGGATAGAACGCCTTCTCGTAGGCCGACTGCGGTCTCTCTACCCTCTTACCTGGACATGTCACCACGGTCTTCCCACCCATGCAGGTGGTCGCGTGCCTGTGCATGTTACACGACTTTGTGAACCGTTGTTGACATCCGGTGCACCCGTACTCGTTCGTCATCTTGCGGAGATTCGTTATGAGGAACGAGTGACCTCCAAACATTCCTATCATCATTGTCTTCCCCCCAACCACGTCGTAATTTGCCGGAACCTTCATGAGGTACCACACTCCATCGGCGGTGGGCTCGTACACGCGAATACCCAGCTTGAAATGCTCTTCGACCTTCTTAATATCGTCCAGGGGAATTCCCTGGCTACCCGGTCCGTTATCATGCCCGAGATATTCGCGAGCCAGAGCTCGTGCCTTCTCACAACAGCGGTCTGGTCTCCCTCCACGTTGGATGGCTATGCACCTAAACAGACACAAGTAGTCGTCGTACGTGTCGACGGAATACATTCCCTTTTTCTGTCTTAACCAGTCTGGGAGTTTTCCCGCTACCATGAGAAGTTGTTGTGCGTCGATGATCATCTTCACCTCGACCGATATCCAACGAACGAAGGTCCATTTTGTGTTTGGTCTATCGACTTTGTCGATGTCCATTCGACCTTTCTCTCTATCGGATATCCAACTCTCGGCTTTGGCGATCTCGTTTATCCACGGACTGCCCTTTGATTGTTTGTGATAGATCATAGTAGCGTCGTCTCTATGTTTCCTAATACGATACGAGCACGAATACCTCAGATACATGCCGTGGTCATCTTCTGGGCGAATTTTATT
Source organism: Conchocele bisecta (assembly GCA_029237695.1). Taxonomy (NCBI): domain Eukaryota; kingdom Metazoa; phylum Mollusca; class Bivalvia; order Lucinida; family Thyasiridae; genus Conchocele; species Conchocele bisecta. The sequence goes on from CM055278.1 coordinate 55,358,256, forward strand.
CATTATGCGATTAGCGATCTCCCCGTCTACCCCCCCTCTCGAAAGTCCATACTATCTTCCTCCTACCCCTATCTATAACAGTTTCCCTAACTTCGGCTTCTTCGGCGAGAATCCTGGACCCTCCTCCACCAAAGCTCTGGCGATATCTCTCCTCTTCTTGGGAGGTCTCCCCATCAACCCTTGATAAATCTTATTGTAGTACGCCTTGTATAGGGGTTTTCTACGTGCACTGTGATCTTCTTTTACACGCTGCGCGTAAGCGGTGGCGCGCAGACTGGCCATCGTCTCTTTCTTCTCCAATTTCTCGGAGCGTTTTTCGGGGTCGGCGGCAGTCGTCCGGTCGAAACCGCACGCCGCAGCCTCTCCTCGTAGACGACGGCTCGCGCGTCACTTATCCTATCTGCTATATCTTTCTTGAGTCTCAAACCTCTTAGGGAAATTCCCCAACTCTTAGCTTGCTCTCTCATTTGCTTTATGGTAGACATTATACTGAGTATAGCCAATAGATTTTTTATCTTCAATAGGGTGTAAGTTTATATATTTATTCGTAATAAATATATGACAGATTGTTGTAATATACTTAGTATAACTTATGGATAACTTGTCTTTAATAGGGTGTCAGTTTATATTTGTGACAGATTGGTGTAAAATACTGAGTATAACTTATAGATTTCTTATCTTTAATAGGGTGTCAGTTGTTATTTTATTCGTAATAAAAGTATGACACATTGTTGTATATATATACTGAGTATAACATAGGATTTTTATCTCTAATAGGGTGTATCTTCTCATGTCATAAATATATGGTCTCGCGGTAGTAGTATATAAGAGTCACAAATGATACCATCATGCTGTGGAAGGTGCCGCGCGTAGCTGGCACCTTCCATAGGTGATGGTATCATTGTGACTCTTATATACTACTTGTCAATACGACCTAATCACTGCGTTTGACTATGTAGGGTGACTGGGGTTAATATTTTTGCATTTTAAAGCCATTTTTAATGTTGACGGGATAAATAGAATAGTAGGTTAGTGCCGTGAATGGGGAAAATATCTGGCGCGGCACGGAAACGGGATGTGCTCGGCAGAGCCTCGCCCATCCGTTTCCTAAGCCTTGCCAGATATGTTTTCCCATTCACGGCACTAACCTACTATTCTCTATATGTTCACTAACCCGAATTGTCTGCCTGTGATGCAGTCGCTCTGCGCTACAGACATAAAATTCGGCGGGTTATATGTACACCTACCCACAAGCAAACAGTGTCCGTCTGTGAAGGCAGGCATGGGGCTTCTTAGTCGCGAACAATAGCTCTTGCGATCTACTCCCACACAAATCCCATATTGAATATCTTAGACATTGTCACAGACATTGTGCCTTTAAAGTAGAAATGAAATATCATTTTTATTCTGTGAGGCCAATTGTAAACTGAACAAAATGTTGAAAACCACATATAAAAAGTCCAATAACTAAAAGACAAAAAGTTAAAAATGTTTAAATAGTTAATCATCAAAACGTATGCATGAACAAAAAGACGAGACCGCTATGACGTCCAAGAGGTGATTGAATATTGTAAATTTATTTATTTTAAATGGAATATCATTTTGAGTATAATTTGTTTTCATTAACATTGTTGCACAGTTTAAATAAAATGCTGAAGTGAAAAATAAGAAAATTTTCCTTCTGCAATGCCAGTTATCGTATTCAAGAATTAGGAATACTTATATTGGTAATTATGTAAAAGGCTTCTATGACGTCATAGAGGTAATTTCATAATACATGTTCCATTATTTTATTTATTTTAAATTGAATTAAATTAAATTTCAAAATAATTCATACATTTTTGTATTAATATAATTGTATAGGTGATATACAATATTACAATTAGCCAGCACAAACTTTCATTTCGAAATAACTTTAACTTTCGTTAGGAACACAATTTGCATAATTTATTTTTGTATAGTTATTTAAACATGTATAACTTTTGAATTATGCGGAATAATTGTGTGTTTTTGACATTTTGACAAATAAATAGAGATTAGTAGGTCAGTGCCGTGAATGGGTAAACATATCTGACAAGGCTCAGGAAATAGGATGGGCGATGCTCTGCCGAGCACATCCCGTTTCCGTGCCGCGCCAGATATTGTTTCCCATTCACGGCACTAACCTACTATTCTATGTATCCCGTCAACACTTACAAATGACTGTAAAATGCACAAATATAACCCCAGCCACCGCACATATTCATACGCAGTGATTAGGTCGTATTGGCAGGATATCAAAAATGTTTCACGACACCGTGTTTCACGGCACATACGCACTGTATTGACGGGATAAAACATGTTTTACTTCTACTTCAATGCGATTCTGTGTATTTTATCCCGTCAACACAGTGCGTAATGTGCCGTGAAACACGGTGCCGTGAAATATTTTTGATATCCATTCAATACTATTTTTGCATTTTTACAGCAATTTGTAGGTGTTGACGGGATAAATAGAATAGTAGGTTAGTGCCGTGAATGGGAAAAAATATCTGGCGCGGCACAGAAAACGGGATGTGCTCGACAGAGCCTCGCCCATCCAGTTTCCTGAGCCTTGCCAGATATTTTTTCCCATTCACGCACTAACCTACTATTCTCTATCTATTTTTCCTTATTTCTGAACCAACGTATATGTTGTGACCACTCATTTGAACCGTCTCGGCGTGACGGTTCAAATGAGTGGTCACAACATATACTTCTGATGAGAAATAAAGAAATTATTGAGCCTTGCCAGATATTCTTTTCCCATTCACGGCACTAACCTACTATTCTCAATTTATTCCAGGTAAAAACAACGCCAGCTCTATGACCAAACAGATCCAGGTGACGTCTGCACAGCATTGATATACCACGTGATGCTACTTAATATATCGGCTCGAACTACCACCGAATACAGACTTTAAATATCAGAAAATGTTTTTGGTGTTAATGTATGTTCACAGTGTCATCCAACATTTCCAATAATGTAAGAATGCATTATTAGAATCCGGCGGTTGACATTTTCTGCAATCCAAGATGGCGTACAAGATGGCTGCCAAAAACTACACCAAAACACATACTTGACTATTAGCAGTATATTTATTTTATGAATACATAGTTCCATGCTATATTATGTATTTCTTTGAATATCGTACAGTATACGTTATATATCGGGTGAGTCGAATAAAACGTTCCCAAATTTAATTTCCCATAACTCCTACACTACTCAACATAAATAATTGAAACGTTGCATCATGGTTCATCAGGATGTTGTAGATAACGTGTATAAATAGTCCATTGGATTACAGTCATCTTGTTTGATGAACTCATGGCAGCATCCTACAAATAAGATTGTATTGCCCTGTTGGTATGTGATGGTGCACCATCCGGCTACAACACATACTCATCATTTGGGTACAGACGCCGACAGTCACGTAACAAACCGCTCCCTTATAACCACATGTAGCTATCACTGTTCACGTTCACCTTCTCTCCGTGTTGAAAAACTAAATATTCGTCTTTCCATGCCAGGAAACACCGGCCAAAACCACCAACTTCTTGGAGAACCTACATGTGTCGTGATAAAGGCCTAATTTGAGAAATGTTTCATTTCGGCTGACTGACACTGACAGATATCATGCCGGGACCACAGGTTAGCCGGCAGAGAACATCTACTAGAGTCTTGCATCAATGATATTGTCAGTTCCAACCTGAAATTGTTCGAGATTAGTCATTTGTATAGTATTCGGTCTATCATGATCGAATTGCTAGGAATTTGTGACAACATCCTGAACTATCAATATGTGAAATTGCAAATGTCTTCATTCAAAGCTGTCTGAGTTACAGAAACTTAAATCTGGGAACGTTTTTTATGAAGCACCCGATATAGTAGGTCTCATAATCCAACGTGACGTTCAGAATGGCCGCCAATACCACACATATAATTCACAAAGCGGTTTTCATGAGTAATATACCGGTTGGAAATTTAATGTGTGCTTTATAGTCAACTATTGAAAATTTCATTGTATGGTTTGCGGAATACACTTAACGACTATTCATTCAAACATAGGCTTCTCATATTGCAGCTGAAATAATGTGTACAGAAAACTGTTTTTTAGTTTCCATTTTACTGTGATCTTTAGAAATGTATGTTTGCTGCTTTACATCTAAAATCCCAACATTTGTTGACTTGCAATCTCTCATTCTGTCTGTCACAATTCATAATAATAGTTTTGCTGAAATATAGTATGTAATCGTACATCAATGTATTTCCCTTAGCACACGTCTAATCGGAGGTAACAGCATACAGTAGCGCTTGTCTGCTCCTTACATATTTCTATATACTAATATCGTATACATATCGTAATCTTATAGTATTGGTATATTGAATGAGCATATCGTATGATCATATAATATTGGTATGTTTGTACCGTATCATCGTATAGTACAAACGTAATATACGAATATTATACAAACATACTACATGTATATCCGTTCGTATATACGATATATCCGTCCGGATATGGTATGAATATACCATACCCGAAGTGTGGCTTTTCATTCTACTGAAAACACCTCTCATTTTAAAGAAATTCTCGACTCCAAAGAGGACCAAATATTAGGGCCGGACCAAATATTAGGGCAAATAGTACACGGCAACACCGTTTATATATCGTATACATTTACGGTATTCTGGTACATTTATACCGTACACAAATCTGGTTTGTTTGTACGATACAAACGTACCAGAATTATACACATGTATAAAAATCGATAAAACGTACGATTTGAATGGAAATATATTCTATACGATGTTGGTTGGTATGTACATATTCATGATCCATATTGCGTGTTAGAAGTAGGATGAGTGTTTCATTGATGAAACGGCGAAAAATGTAGATCCTGATAAAATAGCACACTTCTGTAGCATGATAATGATTTATACCGCAACCATTGCTCCATATATGATACTAACGAGGGTTGAATAAATGCTGTTTATATCTGAAGTAACCTAATATTTGTTTAGCTTATATTTAACGGCGGCACTGGCTCTAGGATCTTGCATGCTGTCTCCCAAGAATGGGAGAAACAACGGAGGTAGAGATTTTTGAGAGAAGCCGGTAATTCGTACTTACAGAGCAACTACGAATTGTCGGTACCCATTTACAGCTGGGTGATCTGGAGCAGTGTGGATAAAGTGAATTGCTCAAGGACACAACGCACGCCGCTAGTCAGGCTCGAACCCACGACCCTTGGATCAGTAGTCCGACACACTAACCATTACGCCACGACCGGAAGTAGCCTAATGTACATGAAGTTCCGTTGTTTGCCTTTATTTTTTCACTTTTGACCCCTAATCGCGGTCTCTGATTGGTCAGTCTCAACAGCAAATTCAAGATGGCGGAGAATTTTAAAATCAAAATCGCTGTCGGTTCAGCTGAATTTTGTCAATTTTTTTACAATATATGCGACGTAACCTACGACACTGACATGTCCATTATGATTGTAATGATTATTATGACAACTGTGGAGTCTAAAGCCATCCAATATTGAAGCTCATCGCAAACAAAATCGGAGATTTAATCGGATACAATACCGACTCTACCTAGCGTGGACGCCGCCATTGTCGCTAGATTTGTGACGTATGGCGAGAGAATGACGTCAAAACATGACGTTACGCACGTTCAAACAATTAAGTTTAGTATGCGAACAAATTAAATTCATGATTAGTGCCGTCGAATATAAAATATATTCACTTTCGCCCTGAAAACTTTATAGGGGCTCGCTAAAGCTTGCCCAATTAAAGCTGTCTAAGGCTCAACCGAATATATTTTATATTCGACGGCACTAACCATGTATTTACTATATATATAGCTAGTTGGAAGCATGACGGCTGTTTCGTTGACGGAATGGCGAACAGTGCAGATAATTATCAGACTGCGGTCGCAAAACTCAAATGCCCCATGTATCCAGTCACTGCCATATGTACATATATGATAAAGTATGCAAATGTTCTCATGTTCCAAGCTAATTAGTTTGTCATAGTGTGAATGTATTCGTACAATACAATACAATACATTTTATTCACTCTAAGCCACATGCGTGACACACGAGGTATACAACAGATTACATAATACAACGATGGGTACAAATACAAAATGCATATGTATAAGCTCACTAGTCATTATAACCATAAAGCATTTCATATAAAATAGCTAAATTTCTTAATTGCTTTCCAGATTTTTTCTCAAATAGCTGTGCGAATTTTAAAATATTTGGTCTTCTAAAATAAAATGGCTTCATATACCGTTTTCGAACTTCATCATAGAAGCGGCACTCGAAAAGGAAATGAAACTCGTCACCGAGAGCACCAGCGCCACATTTGTTGCAGACCCTGCTTGCTCTCGGCACACCTGTCCATCTACCAGTTTCGACCGCCAGTCTATGATTACAAGTTCGAAATCTGGTCAATGTTTTTCTTAACCTTTCCGTGAGATTAATTAAATATGTTTCTAATCCAAACTCTGTTTTAAAGATTATATAAGTAATTCCACGTGAAGATGAATCGATGCTGGTGAGCTATGACTGAATACACTGGTTCTGAAGCTGAGTCCTGGCGTAGTGGCTCAGCCAGATAGCATTAACATCGTTCTGGCTAAGCCATACGCCAGGAGCTCCAATAAGCGGAAATTTGCCGAGTTCTCCATAAACCATGAAATTTGGTGTGGATTTCTTTACCCCCAAAACAGTTTTACAAAATTTCAAATTAATTGTTTCTATAGCCGAAATGTTTTCAAATCCCCAGATTTCACAGGCATAGCAGAGAATTGGAGTGATACATTGATCAAATAACTTAAGCTGACAGTCTACTGGAGTTGACAAGTTGTTAATCTTTCTAAATAGGCCGAAAAGAGCTTTGGATGCTTGGTCAATCAAATGTTTCTTAGTCTTATGAAAAGTTCCGTTTTGTGAAAAAACATTTCCCAAATATGTAAAGTGGTCTACAATTGTAATTGTGTTAACTTATCGTTATATGCAAAGGCTATCTTTTTTGATGATTTACGTTTTTTGAAAATCATAATTTTGGTTTTTGATGCGTTTACTTCCAATTTCCACTGAATACAGTATTGATGAAAATAATTTAGAGCATCTTGTAGGCCAGTTTCTGTTTCAGACATGAGAATAGTGTCGTCAGCGTATAATAACAAAAATAGTTTAACATATATATCTAGATGTTGAAACATGTCAGATGTAACCGATTGTAAATCTACAATACCGCATACATTGAGAAAATCTTCAAGGTCGTTCAAAAACATTGCAAACAAAAATGGTGACATATTTTCACCCTGCCTGACACCCACCATGCATGGGAAGTATTCTGAAAAGTCATTTCCTACTTTAACACAAGATTTAATACATTTATACATGTTTTTAATAATGTTTAAACATTTCCCGTTTATGCGGGTTGCCTTTTACTAAATAGTATTTCTATAATTGCATGCAAAGTAAAAATGTTATCAGCCGTACTATATCCTTTCCGAAAACCAGCCTGTGCCTCAGTTATAAGCCCATTCTGTTCAGTATATGTTGTCAACCTATTTCTAATTATAGAAGTGAATACTTTCCAAGACAGCTAACTATTGTCATTGCCCTATAATTGTCAGGATCATGCCTTGAGCCCTTATGCTTATAAATTGGTATTATATGACCTTCGAGCCAATCATTTGGTACAATTCCACTTTCAAAAACATGATTAAACAGTTTCACGTAGAGACTTAACATTATGTGTTTAGTGTTTGAAATATATTCGTTAAGTATAGAATCGCGAGAACAAGCCTTGTTGTTTGACAGTTTGGAAATCGCTGAGAGTATCTCATTTGCTGATATAGGCGTATTAATATCTTCATTATTCGGTAAATTTATATCTGCTGCAGCATCAATAATATGTTGTTCATTAATATGATCAATGGCATTCATGTCTTTAAAGTAGTTATAAAATTGATTAACATGAATGCAAGTGATATGTTCGGTGTTTTGGACGCCGTTTAAAAGCTTCCAAAAGTCTTTAGGTCTTGACTTTTGCATTTGTCGTATTCGTGCACCGTATTTATGTTTATAGTTGTTCGCGATGCGTAGTAATTGTTTTCTTATATATTTTACTCGCACGATGTAAAATCGTTTTATTGTGTGCCGTTTATGAAAATGATATGCATTTTTTAGCCTGCATAAAACGTCTCCTATTTATACTACACTCATTTCCAAACCACGGTCTGTTTATGTTATTTTTACGACGCACCGGGCCGTGACGCGCCTGGCCAAACGTTCTGTATGCGGTCTGTGTAAACAATGACCTATACGCGACACGAAATTATCAAACGATGATTGGTCGACCGTAGCGCTGCCCGTGCTGTCTGGTGCAGCCTGGTCGTGTGTACTACGAGAGCGTTCATTGACTAATATTGTGTCTAGTTCCGTGTGTAAACTCTGGATTACATGTTCATCGATATTATTTACAAATTCGTGGATTTTATTAGGATTCCAATTTCGCAATATGTGTTCCGGCCTACCGTGTGCTAAAGTTGGATTACTCGAGATATTGAAATCAAATGAAATAGCACAATGTACGTCTGAAAGTAGAGGATTAAATTCATGTACTGTGAACTCGGTTGTCGAGAGAAGCAATAATGGGGTGAGTAGAGCATAATCTATTAGAATCGTATCATTACATGTCACTTTTCCAACGCCCTTATCACATCCCATACGCCCATTGGCAATGTACAGATTTGTAGATTTACACAAAGCTATTAACTTATATCCCCAGTTATTGGGTTTGCCGATATCACAGGATGCCCTGTCCATGAGAATATTTGCATCTGCTAACATTTGGCTGCAGCACATGCAATTTGCAATATCCTCATCGTCAATGAATTCTGTGATATAATCATTGTCTTGTAACTGATCGCATACTATTTTTGTTCTACTGTTGAAGTCTCCAACTAGACAGACTTCGTCGTAAATGTTGCATAATCGGGAAAGTTCATTTTCTATTTCAATGTTCCAATCTCCGTCTGTGTATAGGGAGCCCTCCGGTGGGATATATACCGTACCAAGCAGAGTGTTGCAATGTCTTCTGTTTCCTATATGAACACCAGCAATATTTAGAAACAGAACAAATTGCGACGCTGTGTCAAAAGTGGGGTCACCTGTGGGAGTAATGATTGTTTTACAAGTACACATATGCCTCCGTATATGCGGGTCGATTTGTGTTGTTTACGATCGTTACGCAGTATTGTGTATCCAGGAAAGACAACTGAGTAATACTCGTGTAGATGAGTTTCTTGAATACAGACGATATCATAATTCCGTATAAACTGTTCAAATTCTGGAATATTTAGTTTATCCTTGATACCACACACGTTAAGTGATCCAATTCTAATATGCTCATGTGCCACATTGTCCTAATGGTGTGGACCGGGATTTGCGGGTGGCGGTCCGGGCTTCGCGGGTGGCGGTCCGGTGTGCATGGATGGCGGTCCGGGGTTCGCGGGTGGGGGTCCATGTATTTGGACTGACCGCATAGCTGTGGCATACCTCATACGCATTTGTGTCCATGTCGTTGCCGTAGAACTGTTTGGAAATCGACACGAACCAGACATTTTCAAGTTCACATATTGATAGTTCAGGATGATGTCACAAACTCCTAGCAATTCGATCATGATAGACCGAATACTATACAAATGACTAATCTAGAAAAATTTCAGGTTGGAACTGACAATATCATTGATGCAAGACTCTAGTAGAATTCGTTCCCTCAAATTAACAATTCGTTCCCACGATAATTCCCTCAGTTTAACAATTCGTTCCCACGAAATGACAATACGTTCCCTCAATTTAACAATTCGTTCCCTAAATTTAACAATTCGTTCCCTCCAATCAACAATTCGTTCCCACGATATAACAATTCGTTCCCACGAATTAACAATCCGTTCCCGTGGGAACGAATTGTTATTTCGTTGGAACGAATTGTTAAATTGAAGGAACAAATTGTTAATTCTTGGGAACAAATTGTTAAATTGAGGGAAGGAAAATTAAATAAAGAACAATTATACGTCCCCCGCGGGGCTCCGTAAAGTTGAACGTATTTGCTTGACAATTTAGTATATCATACAGCCAGTCTGTGAGAAAATAGCATTCCACATTTTCCACATTTCACCTGCTTGATATACAACATGGTGAAATACAAGTCAAAACTCGTGTCTGGCTGTGACTGCAGAAATGGTGTTTATGGAATTGGTGACCAATGCTGCAGTTCCTGAACGAATAGCCAAGTCCTGTATGCGGAAATCGAACTCAGGGATTCCGCTGGCGATCGCCACTTTCGTAATTGGCGATAAAAATAAACAATTGGCGATAACACATTTTTTTTTCTCGAAAATTGCTTGTTAGAAGCATGGCAAGTGTTTTTGTGATGGGATGGTGCACAGTGCATATCCTGATCAGACTGTGCGGTTGCACAGGCTGATTTGGATATACGCTAGTCATAAAAACGTATGCCCCATGTCTCCAGCCACATATATAAGTTTAGTGTTTCTGTGATGGGATGGTGCACAGTGCATATCCTGATCAGACTGTGCGGTTTCACAGGCTGATTTGGATATACGCTAGTCGTAAAAACGTATGCCCCATGTCCCCAGCCACATATATAAGTTTAGAAATAAACTTCTTATACAGTGCGTCGTTGATAGTATTATATTAAGCTGAGACTCCTGGTGTTTGTAACATTTGATTATGTTCACACTTATAGATAACAGCGAACAGTTACACAGTTATTTTTAACGCGAGTGACGGAAATTCCGTATTTATACACACTGGCAATTCTAGATATTATTAAAGGGACATGCCCACGCAGTAGGTTATAATATAGTGATACAGATACTTTTGTATATTCTGTACATATGAAATTTTCTGGCAAAATAAACATTCATTCACCATTACCCCATGTATTGATTGGCATTATTATACATTTTATTTTAGACACAAAAATTCACACTGATATCAGGAGCGATAACCGTGTTTCCTTAAAATGTTAACGGACATTACTATTTATTCTTTGTATTTATTTTTTGATGTGCAATGATCATTCTTTATAATCTGTAGAAAATATTATTTCTTCAGGTGACGCATTTCATTAGAATAAATAAGTAAAACATATCATGCCTCATTTGCTTGATACCAACGCGCGTCACTATCAGTAAAATAAATATTACTAAATGATTATATCTGTTTTCCGGGCACTTGTAAATTTTAGAACTGGTGGAATAGTGACACAATTATGCACTTATTTAATTCATATAAAGAAAAGTTTGTGCTTACTGAGTGGGCATGTACCTTTAAGGTAGATGAACCCTTCTAATAAAAAAAATATTATATTGTAATTAAACAACAGCTACTCACTCAAATAAACCATATGCAAATACATATACTACTTTTATCTTCAAATAATAGACCGAGTTTGGTATAGATTATTTACGTCTCTACACAGGTGTGTAGAATTTTACATGTAAAACATGAACATTTTATTTTTATTATCTAACTACATGGAATAATTTTAATAGTTTGCATACATGCTTACTGAACATGACGTTTATTGGTGTAAGTAATTATATTTTAAAGCTGGAGTTTCACATGCCAGGTTATAATATAGGAAGACATATAGTTTTGTATATTCTGTAGATATGACATTTTCTGGCAAATAAACATTCATTCACCATTACCCCACGTATTGATTGGCATTATTATACATTTTATACCAGACGTAAATGTCCACACTGATATCAGGGGCGATAACCGTGTTTTCATAAAATGTTAACGAACATTACTATTTATTATCTGTATTTATGTTTTGGATAACATACATTGTATATGTTGAGACAGAAATCATAACATGGTTACTATCATACATAGTACGGTCGAACTTCCCCGAACGGCCACCTCTCAACAACAACACCCTCTCTGTAACAGCCGCTATTTTATATCCCAAAAGGGATGATTTCCTCTGTATCTAACGCTTAGACTGCTGAACACGAACATTGTCGTCTGCTGTTGATTTTGCCTTCTTTCTCAATAAAAACATGTTTTGACAGCACTTTAGAATCATTTCCATTGGAAATGATTCTAAAATGCTGTCAAAGCATGTATTTGATGAGAATTATCGAAGAAAATAAATAAACAGCAGACGACAGAATTTAATTTAGCGTTAACCTCACTACAACAGCCACCTCTCTACAACAGCGTCTTACCATGAGTGGCTGTTGTAGAGAGGTTGCACTGTGCATGTAACATAGATTGGTCGGGCTTCTGCGGCTCTAGAGTGGAGCCCAGCATACCGTTTCCGTGCCGCGCCAGATATTGTTTCCCATTCACGGCACTAATCTTCTATTTATCCCGTCAACACCTGCACACAGCTTTAAAATGCAAAACAAAATATAACCCCAGCCGCATCCTCAAAATTGGAGAATCGACTAGTATGACAACCGCACATATTCATACGCAGTGATTAGGTTGTATTAACAGGATGACAAACATGTTTCACGGTGTTTCGGCATATACGAACTGTGTTGACGGGATAAATATGGTTTTGCTCTTATATGATTGTCAAAATAGCATACTACTAGTACATGTACGTTATTGACTAACTCAACAAATACCCCTACTCATTGTGACGTACTAAGCTATGGAAAGATGTCAACCACTTACGGCGGCCATCTTGGGATCTACATGGAGCAAAGTACAATAGAGATGAATGTGGAACGATGTATAAATGCAAGTTCCCTACTTCTAAACGACATGTGTGTGTATAGTGTCTATTGTTGAAAAGATTACTGTCTTACAGTGAGACAAAACATATTTCGGCGGTGGCCATTTTGGAAATCAAGGTGGTAGTGGTGTACTGTTGTTTCCTAATTTCTTTCCGATCACTATAGTCTGTTTCACGAAAGCTGCCCAAATATTACGGCTATATAGACAATTCAAAAACAATATTGTTTTCGATAATATTAAATTAAAGGAAAATTTAAGAATGAGCCTTCTTTTCATTTCGTGAAATTCGGTCAAATATTGATTTTATTACGAAAAATTGATTTGTCTATTGGAATTTTAACATGGGGGAAAAAGTGGTAAGGAAGTGTGGGAGGAGTCAAAAAACGAAAAAATTTGGAAATTGACTCCAAAACCTGACTAGATAGCTTGGATATGATCTAACTAAGAAAACAAAAGTTAAATTTTAAAAATCGGTCCAGTATTTCTAAAATTCAAAAAGATTTCCCCATGTTAAATCCCCATAGACATCCGTGAAGATGTCTATGGGGATTTAACAAGGGGAATTATTTTTTTTCGCAACAAAATCAATATTTGACCAAATTTCACGAAATAAAAGGAAGGCTCATTCTTATATTTTCCTTTAATTTAATACTATCGAAAAAATATTGTTTTTGAATTGTTTATATGGCCGCAAAATTTGGGCAGCTTTCATGAAACAGACTATAGACACAGATAGTATTGTTGGTACGTACAAATGTTTGTGTTCATACTACTCTTAATTGTTAAAGTAGAGTAAACATGTATTAAGAGATGGTGGCCATCTTGGATTTTGTTATTAGCTCGACTATTCGAAGAATAATTAGAGCTTATGTTGTCACCCCGGCGTCGGCGTCGGCGTCGGCGTCGGCGTCACCGTCACGCCTTGGTTAAGGTTTTTAGTCAAGCTTGTATATGTAATACTACTGGCCCTACACCCACCATACTTGGACAACTTCATCTCCTAGTGATGTACATCAATAACCCCTGATCTATATTTGACCTTGACCTACATTTCCTCTTGAATTACTTGGTTAATTCCCCTTGGTTAAGGTTTTTAGTCAACCTTGGTTAAGGTTTTTAGTCAAGTTTGTATATGCAATACTACTGGCCCTACACCCACCATACTTGGACAACTTCATCTCCTAGTGATGCACATCAATAACCCCTGATCTATATTTGACCTTGACCTATATTTCCTCTTGAATTACTTACTTAATTCCCATTCGTTAAGGTTTTTAGTCAACCTTGGTTAAGGTTTATTTTCAAGCTTGTACATTGAATACTATTGTGCATCCAGACACCACACTTTGACAACCTTTTCTCATAGGTATGTACATCAATAACTCCTGATCTATATTTGACCTTGACCTACATGTCCTCTTCATTGTACATCAATAACCCCTGATCTATATTTGACCTTGACCTACATGTCCTCTTCAATTACTTACTTAATTCCTTTTGGTTAAGGTTTTTAGTCAACCTTCTATATGTAATACTACTGGCCCTACACCCACCATACTTGGACAACTTCATCTCCTAGTGATGTACATCAACAACCCCTGATCTATATTTGACCTTGACCTACATTTCCTCTTGAATTACTTAATTCCCTTGGTTAACGTTTTTAGTCAAGCTTGTAGATGGAATACTCCTGGCCCTACACCAACCATACTTGGACAACTTCATCTCCTAGTGATGTACATCAACAACCCCTGACCTATATTTGACCTTGACCTACATTTAACCTTGAATTACTTACTTAATTCCCCTTGGTTAAGGTTTTTACTCGACCTGCGTTCAGCTTTTTACTCAAGCTTGTACATGGAATAATATTGTGCATACAGACACCATAATTGGACAACCTTTTTTCATAGTGATGTACATCAATAACCCCTGATCTACATTTGACCTTCACCTACATTTCCTCTTGAATTACTTACTTAATTCTCTTTGGTTAAGGTTTTTAGTCAAGCTTGTAGATGGAATACTCATGGCCCTACACCAACCATACTTGGACAACTTCATCTCCTAGTGATGTACATCAACAACCCCTGACCTATATTTGACCTTGACCTACATTTAACCTTAAATTACTTACTTAATTCCCCTTGGTTAAGGTTTTTACTCAACCTTGGTTACGGTTATTAGTCAAGCTTGTAGATGGAATACTATTGTGCATACATACACCATACTTGGATAACTTTTTCTCATAGGGATGTACATCAATAACCCCTGACCTTTATTTTACCTTCACCTACATTTAACCTTGAATTACTTGGTTAATGTTTATAGTCAAGCTTGTATATGGAATACTTCTGGGCCTACATCAACCATACTTGGACAACTTCATCTCCTAGTGATGTACATCAATAATCCCTGACCTATATTTGACCTTGACCTACTTTTATCCTTGGATTACTTAGTTATCTCCCCTTGGTTACGGTTTTTACTCAAGCTTGTATATGGAATACTCCTGAGCCTACAACAACCATACTTGGAAAACCACGCACCTACGTCCAAGGTCAAGGTCACTGTTGAAGGTCAAAGGTCAAACCTATTGAAATTCCCTTCCGCTCTATATCTTCTACACCGATGCATGGATTATCAAATGCCTTGGCACAAATGTTTCTCAGGATGAGAAGGTGTGGCTCGATCAATAACCACGCACCTACGTCCAAGGTCAAGGTCATAGTTGAAGGTCAAAGTCAAACCTATTGAAATTCCCTTCCGCTCTATATCTTCTACACCGATGCATGGATTATCACACTATGCCCAGGGTCAAGGTCACAGACTTGATGCGTTTGAAACCTTAACGCTCGGCTAAATGGCTTATAATCAAAAATGCCTCGTTTTCTTTGGCTGCCAGTGGGGGTATTCGTGTGCCGACAGGCCACCTTTCTAGTTTCCCTTGGTTAATGTTTTTAGTCAACCTTGGTTAAGGTTTTTATGCAGGCCGCAGCCACCTTCTTTGTCAAGCTATGTGTACATCGACAACCCTCGTAGTCGAGCTATGCTGTTCTCCTACAGCTCTTGTTTTATGGGTAACGCTCACCTGGGACAGTTCGGGAGACGAGCCTCCCAAATGTTCGTCGGCAGCAAAATGTGGAACAGACAGTAGAAAAGAAATGAAACCTATATAAATAACATGTGATCAACCTCCTAAATACCATTTATGGTATTTAGGATGTTGAACACATGTTATTTATATAGATTTCTTTACTACTGTCTATTCCACATTTTGCTGCCGACGAACATTTGGCTATTAAACACATTAACACAAGTACTTTTTCATCAATAACAAAACATTCACCCTCCCCAAAAAGAAATAGTAGATGAAATTCAATGAAATATTTATTTTATTGCGAAAAAAACATGGGAAGTCAATTTCCACAACTTTTCGTTTTTTGATCCTGAAGGAAAATGATGTAATTCAGAAAACAAAAGTTAGATTTTGAAAATCGGTGCACAAATAAAAAAATGTTTAAAACAAATCTAGTTTTAGTCCCCATGTTAAATTCCCATAAGAAAATCTTTTTTTCGCAATAAAGATCAATATTTGATGGAATTTCAGGAGGGCGACTTTTTTGTTATTCATGAAAAAGTACTTACTTTTAAATATTTTTTACATTTAATGTGTTTAATAGTCAAAAGTTCGTCGGCAGCAAAACGTGGAACAGACAGTAGTTGTGTATGACGTACTAAAAGTGTCATTAATGTACTACCCTACATGATGCTGCATGATGCTACCTGCATGATGCTGCATGATGCTGCATCATGCAGGGTAGTACATTAATGACCCTTTTCGTACGTCATATTTTAGCACATGCTGCATCATGCTGCATCACGCAGGGTCATGATAATTATTTTTCAGCCTCATGCTAAAAAATGCTGCATGATGCAGGGTCTTGCCAAGATGAATATCGAACCTTCCGTACGTTAAAAGTAATTAGCATGATGCAGGGGCTTGCTAAATACCTGTACTATAAGGGTCTTTAATATACCACCCTGCATCATGCAGCATCATGCAGCATCATGCAGGTTCGGGTTTGTATGCAATATCCTGCATCATGCAGCATCGTGCAGGGTCGGTTTGTATGCAATATCCTGCATCATGCAGCATCATGCAGCATCATACAGGGTCGGTTTGTATGCAATATCCTGCATCATGCAGCATCATGCAGCATCATGCAGCATGCATGATCATCATGCAGGGTCGGTTTGTATGCACTACCCTGCATCATGCAGCATCATGCGGCATCATGCAGGGTCGGTTTGTATGCAATATCCTGCATCATGCAGCATCATGCAGCATCATGCAGGGTCTGTTTGTATGCAATATCATGCAACATGCAGCATCATGCGGCATCATGCAGGGTCGGTTTGTATACAAAATCCTGCGTCATGCAGCATCATGCGGCATCATGCAGGGTCGGTTTGTATGCAATATCATGCATCATGCAGCATCATGCAGGGTCGGTTTGTATACAAAATCCTGCATCATGCAGCATCATGCAGCATCATGCAGGGTCGGTTTGTATGCAATATCATGCATCATGCAGCATCATGCAGCATCATGCAGGGTCGGTTTGTATACAATATCCTGCATCATGCAGCATCATGCAGCATCATGCAGGGTCGGTTTGTATGCAATATCATGCATCATGCAGCATCATGCAGCATCATGCAGGGTCGGTTTGTATACAATATCCTGCATCATGCAGCATCATGCGGCATCATGCAGGGTCGGTTTGTATGCAATATCCTGCATCATGCAGCATCATGCAGCATCATACAGGGTCGGTTTGTATGCAATATCCTGCATCATGCAGCATCATGCAGCATCATGCAGGGTCGGTTTGTATGCAATATCCTGCATCATGCAGCATCATGCAGGGTCATCCATGTCAGGTCTTAATGCACTACCCTGCATCATGCAGCATCATGCGGCATCATGCAGGGTCGGTTTGTATGCACTACCCTGCATCATGCAGCATCATGCTCCATCATGCTGCATCATGCTACCTGCATGATGCTGCATGATGCAGCATGATGCAGGGTAGTACATTAATGACCCTTTTAGTACGTCATAGTTGTGTCCACCCAAAGTGGTAGAATGACTGAGAGTAAAAATATATCTCTTGCTAACTCAAATGTTCATCAACTCAAATTATGTTCCTCAGACGCCTGGACTGACTGTACTTGAATATTGTGCTTGAAGTCAAGCAGTTTGAAATAAAGCAGTTTGATTGACAAAGCCTGAGCGGTGCTACAGCTCAGGCTCAGACAATCAAATTGCTTGATTGCTAGCTGGCATTGCCAATAGATGATGAGAAACGTTTATCATGTTTATGATTTGGACTGTTTTGCGAACCACAGTAAAAGCAATCGCCGATTTTAGTCCTTAACCCATTGAACACGAAAGCCCGCTATAGCGGTTTATGCAAACAGTGCAGATCCAGATGAGCCGGCTCGTAGCGAGCCGTCTCATCAGGATCTGCACTTTTTGCAAGTAATTCTCATATTTCTTAGAACAAAAACACCCCCTTTTCATAAATGGACGGATCTGAAAATTATTCTGTGACCATTGGATTGGTCGGAACATTAGCATATCACAGTCCATTCCAGTTCTTTAGGGAGAAGAATTCACATAAGTGTAAAAGCTTGTTTTCTAATCCTGTTCTCAATTGTATGTATATATATATCACTTGCCACAACTTGAAATAAATATTGTTTAAACTAGTTCTTTAGGGTTGAAAGGGTTAAATAAACGGCCGAGAATTTAGACATACAATTAGCCGATGGCATAGTGAAAATATAACTTAAAGTTTGCAGTGTACGTAACCTTCCCTGTATTGGCCGAATACGTACAGACGGATAACATATTGTTGTATCAGGCATTGACCTGATACACACATCCGGGTTACAATGAAGTGAATATTGACGTTCCATTGGTCGGATGACGTCACGTGACGTTACTGAATGACGTCAGTGTAATGACGCAATGTAAACAAGTCCGCGTTCTGTCCATAGATAACGACGTCATATGTGGTCATGTTCGAGCATAAAAAGTTACCTGATAAACAGAATACCAGGCTAGTGTCTTTTGATATCAAGTTTATTAGGCTCGGCTCGGAAACGGTAGGAATTCCTCGGCAAGCCTCGGAATTCCTACGCGTTTCTTAGCCTTGCCTGATAAACTTGATATCAAAAGACGCTAGCCTGGTATTCTCTATATATCTACATTTACAATTGGCATATACAGATATAATAAGCAAGAGTACATGCATAATGACTATGTAATATGTTAACATACACTTTGAGACAAACCACGGCGTTAGCATATGGACTGATCAATACAGTGGCATATATTTGCCATCAAGATGAGATGTTGACATAATTGTTTGCAACATGTCGACTTAAATATCACGGCATGTCAACATAACGTGAAACTATGTCGACGTGATGAGAAAACTTATGTCGACATAACGTGATGTAAGTTATTACAACAAGTCAACAAAATGTGATATTAAAGCTACACGTCGATATAACGTGATGGTTTAATACGACATGTCGACATAATGTGGTAAGTTAACACAATATGTCGACATAACGTGATAAGCTAAATTATGTCAATATCTTGACATCTCGATGGCAAATATATGTCACCATAGATAAGAGATAAAGCTACTGATCAAGGAAGGGTCGTATCTAGTAATATCCCGTTGAATTTATTTATAAAAATCCGGTCCAGATTGTGTGATTTATGGCCTTATTGCTTGTAAAAAGGGCGAATGCAGCATAATTTGTTGTGAAAAGGAGTCAATATAGTGATTTCGATCAGTGTTGATCCAGTAGCCGATTTCATCAAAATAGCAAAGCATACTTATCTAGCAAAGTATACTTTGTGGGAGTAATCCTTTATTTTTCCTAACAAATGCATATATTTGATGATTAAAAGTATGCAGAATTATTATACTGAATGTATTACATTATCACAGCCAAAATGGCTGTGATAATGTAATAAATTCAGTATAATAAAAATTAATAAATTTATCCTTAAATTGAAAATTTCTCCCTCAAAGTATACTTTGCTAGATAAGTATACTTTGAAATGAAAATGAAATCGGCTACAGATCATCCTACATATCTACGCAATCTGATCCGGGATTGCATTATTTGCCAGATGTATATGTTCACACTAATGCTATTGTAATCAGTGTATACTCAGATCAGACTGATCTGTGTCTCCTCTGTTTGCAAAAACTCATTTGTTTGTGCTATACAGTAAGAAGTAAACGTTGAAATATAGTGTAGGACCGGATCTCTATTATAAATAGATTTGCAAAGGGAAATAACTAACTACGATGCGTCAGCACGTCCCGTTGAAATACCTCTGATAATAGGTAACATCACATCGTTCAGTACACTTTTACAACACGGCTTATTACGGAGCCTGGCAGGGGACATAGATTTCTTTGTATTAATTCGTTCCCACGAAATAACAATTCGTTCCCTCAATTTAACAATTCGTCCCTCGAATTAACAATTCGTTCCCACGATATAACAATGTGTTCCCTCGAATTAACAATTCGTTCCCACGATATAACAATTCATTCCCTCGAATTAACAATTGCTTCCCACGATATAACAATTCGTTCCCACGAATTAACAATTCGTTCCCCTGGGAACGAATTGTTATTTCGTGGGAACGAATTGTTAAATTCAGGGAACGAATTGTTAGTGGGAACGAATTGTTAATTAGTGGGAACGAATTGTTATTTCGTTGGAACGAATTAATAAAAAAAAGAATTATACGTCCCCTGTAGTGCTCCGTGGCTTATAACCATACTCATTGTAATGATTGCAGTATGATATAGGCTAGTTAGTATTTTATAATTCAGCATAAATTTCGAAATATGTAATACATATATGTGGCTGATACTGAGAGAAATGGGGCTTATGGGTTTTGCAACCAGCCACATGTAGATACAGATCAGCTTGTGTTCGCCATTTCATCAATGAAACACCCGTCATTATTATCACAAGTACTATAGACCATTATCAGGCTACACGGCTATTTGATCAGTCACAAATCCCATAAACCCCTTTTCTCCAGTCACAGCCACATGCGTATCAAAAGTACAATATCCAGTCATAGAGCCGGCAATTCATTCGGGATTCAGTGGATTCCAACCTTCCGAAACAGGAAACTTTCATCTGGAACAGAAATAGTACAGTGGAACCTCTCTAAACCGGACACACATTAAGCACATGTATCATTATTTGTTATAGCTTTCATTTTTCCACATTATAATACATGTTCATGATCGCAATGTACGTCTTTGATGGAGCATCTGTCTGAATTACAGTGAAGCATCTCTAAGCCGGACACCCCTGGGACTGGGGACCTCCCAGGGTGTCCGGTTTAGAGAGGTTTCACTGTAGTATAGTAGTAGTATATCGCAGTATAGCACACATCGATGGCTCAGAATTGTCAAATGCCTGAGTTACAGTGAAACCTCTCTAAACCGGACGCCCTGGGGACCTCCCAGGGTGTCCGGTTTAGAGAGCTTCCACTGTATTCGATATATTTCTTCCTGACCATTGTACACATTGGTACGTGTATAATGTAGGCGAAACTACGATGCAGGTGGTACACAACCGCATGGGTTAATCTTGTCATGATGTCAATATTTCGGAACATGAGTTGGTAAACTCAACTCGCAATCAAAGCAATTTGACCGTCTGAGCCTGTGCTGTAACACAGCTCATGTACATCCAATCAAGCTGGTTGATTCAAGAACAATATTCAGGTATGTTAAAACAATAATACATGTAATTACACATTTTGGCAAGATTAATGTAGGTGGCGGTGTGACATTCTAGTTCATTATCTGAGACATTTTCGGGCAAAACAAATGTTCATCACCATTACCCCATTTTTGATGGAGAAAAGATCATATATTATAATTTGTCGAAAATATTATTTTTTCAGGTGACGCATTTAATCAGTATAAATAATTAAATATGAAAATAGCAATATACCACCGCGAGACACTATCAGTAAAATAAATATTACAGGAATGAATGGCCTTTTTGTGGAATTCCTTATAATTCCAGCATTTGAAATAAATTCATCAAGAAAATGTGTTTATTTTCCGTTTTCTTAAGAATTATTTTAAATGCGCCTCACGGTTACGGAAAGTAGTTCGGCGTGGGAGTTTACTGGGATATAAATTTTGGACAGAGACTTGCTACGAGCCAATCAAATGTTAGGGAATTGTGTAAATATTTTTGGGCTGGAATTATTACTAAACTAGAAAAAGTCGATGGCGCGCCATCGCAATATACCCACTTTCCCCAAATGCTAAGTCCGAAAGGGGGAAGTAATCCATGATGGAGGGTCGGATAAAAAATCCGAATTCACTTTGCGCATGTGCACATGATAACGAAGCTACATAGCAAATATGAGGCGCGTAGGTATGAAGGTGAAAAAGTTTTTCGAGTTACAAGGAAAAAGGAAAAAATGGGAAATTCTGAGTCGGAAAGGGGGAGGTAATCGATGATGGAGGGTCGGATCAAAAATGGGAATTCACTTTGCGCATCTGCACATAACGAAAGTACATACTAAATATCAGGCGCGTAGGTATGAAGGTGAAAAAGTTTTTCGAGTTACGAGGGAAAAATGGGAAATTCTGAGTCCGAAAGGGGGAGATAATCCATGATGGAGGGTCGGATCAAAAATCCAAATTCACTTTGCGCATCTGCACATGATAACGAAGCTACATACCAAATATCAGGCGCGTAGGTATGAAGGTGAAAAAGTTTTTCGAGTTACGAGGAGAAAATGGGAAATTGTGAGTCCGAAAGGGGGAGATAATCCATGATGGAGGGTCGGATGAAAAATCCAAATTCACTTTGCGCATCTGCACATGATAACGAAGCTACATACCAAATATCAGGCGCGTAGGTATGAAGGTGAAAAAGTTTTTCGAGTTACGAGGAAAACTGGGAAATTCTGAGTCCGAAAGGGGGAGATAATCCATGATGGAGGGTCGGATGAAAAATCCAAATTCACTTTGCGCATCTGCACATGATAACGAAGGTACATACCAAATATCAGGCGCGTAGGTATGAAGGTGAAAAAGTTTTTCGA
This sequence comes from Conchocele bisecta, assembly GCA_029237695.1. Taxonomy (NCBI): domain Eukaryota; kingdom Metazoa; phylum Mollusca; class Bivalvia; order Lucinida; family Thyasiridae; genus Conchocele; species Conchocele bisecta. The sequence goes on from CM055278.1 coordinate 55,381,288, forward strand.
GTTACGAGGAGAAAATGGGAAATTCTGAGTCCGAAAGGGGGAGATAATCCACGATGGAGGGTCGGATCAAAAATCCAAATTCACTTTGCGCATCTGCACATGATAACGAAGCTACATACCAAATATCAGGCGCGTAGGTATGAAGGTGAAAAAGTTTTTTCGAGTTACGAGGAAAAAATGGGAAATTCTGAGTCCGAAAGGGGGAGATAATCCATGATGGAGGGCGGGTCGGATCAAAATCCAATTCACTTTGCGCATCTGCACATGATAACGAAGCTACATACCAAATATCAGGCGCGTAGGTATGAAGGTGAAAAAGTTTTTCGAGTTACAAGAAACGTGACGGATGTACGGACGTACGTACGGACGTACGGACGGACGGACGGACGGACACCCGTGACGAAAACAATATACCCGTTTTTTTTTACAAAAAAAGTGGGTATAAGACGTACGGACGTACGGACGGACGGACACCCGTGACGAAAACAATATACCCGTTTTTTTTTACAAAAAAAGTGGGTATAATGACGAAAACAATATTACCATTGTACAAAAAAGTGGGTATAATAAATTAGATAATATCATACACTGGCACATTTATACTGGCACTGGCGCGTAGGTATGAAGGTGAAAAAGTTTTTCGAGTTACGAGGGAAAAATGGGAAATTCTGAGTCCGAAAGGGGGAGATAATCCATGATGGAGGGTCGGATCAAAAATCCAAATTCACTTTGCGCATCTGCACATGATAACGAAGCTACATACCAAATATCAGGCGCGTAGGTATGAAGGTGAAAAAGTTTTTCGAGTTACGAGGAGAAAATGGGAAATTGTGAGTCCGAAAGGGGGAGATAATCCATGATGGAGGGTCGGATGAAAAATCCAAATTCACTTTGCGCATCTGCACATGATAACGAAGCTACATACCAAATATCGGCGCGTAGGTATGAAGGTGAAAAAGTTTTCGAGTTACGAGGAAAAAATGGGAAATTCTGAGTCCGAAAGAGATAATCCATGATGGAGGGTCGGATGAAAAATCCAAATTCACTCTGCGCATCTGCACATGATAACGAAGGTACATACCAAATATCAGGCGCGTAGGTATGAAGGTGAAAAAGTTTTTCGAGTTACGAGGAGAAAATGGGAAATTCTGAGTCCGAAAGGGGGAGATAATCCATGATGGAGGGTCGGATGAAAAATCCAAATTCACTTTGCGCATCTGCACATGATAACGAAGCTACATACCAAATATCAGGCGCGTAGGTATGAAGGTGAAAAAGTTTTTCGAGTTACGAGGAAAAAATGGGAAATTCTGAGTCCGAAAGGGGGAGATAATCCATGATGGAGGGTCGGATGAAAAATCCAAATTCACTTTGCGCATCTGCACATGATAACGAAGCTACATACCAAATATCAGGCGCGTAGGTATGAAGGTGAAAAAGTTTTTCGAGTTACAAGAAACGTGACGGACGTACGGACGGACGTACGGACGTACGGACGTACGGACGTACGGACGGACGGACACCCGTGACGAAAACAATATACCCGTTTTTTTTTTACAAAAAAAGTGGGTATAATAAATTAGATAATATCATACACTGGCACATTTATACTGGCACTGGCGCGTAGGTATGAAGGTGAAAAAGTTTTTCGAGTTACGAGGGAAAAATGGGAAATTCTGAGTCCGAAAGGGGGAGATAATCCATGATGGAGGGTCGGATCAAAAATCCAAATTCACTTTGCGCATCTGCACATGATAACGAAGCTACATACCAAATATCAGGCGCGTAGGTATGAAGGTGAAAAAGTTTTCGAGTTACGAGGAAAAAATGGGAAATTAAATTCTGAGTCCGAAAGGGGGGAGATGAATCCATGATGGAGGGTCGGATCAAAAATCCAAATTCACTTTGCGCATCTGCACATGATAACGAAGCTACATACCAAATATCAGGCGCGTAGGTATGAAGGTGAAAAAGTTTTTCGAGTTACAAGAAACGTGACGGATGTACGGACGTACGTACGGACGTACGGACGGACGGACGGACACCCGTGACGAAAACAATATACCCGTTTTTTTTACAAAAAAAGTGGGTATAAGACGTACGGACGTACGGACGGACGGACACCCGTGACGAAAACAATATACCCGTTTTCTTTTACAAAAAAAGTGGGTATAATGACGAAAACAATATACCCGTTTTTTTTTACAAAAAAAGTGGGTATAATAAATTAGATAATATCATACACTGGCACATTTATACTGGCACTGGACGCGTAGGTATGAAGGTGAAAAAGTTTTTCGAGTTACGAGGGAAAAATGGGAAATTCTGAGTCCGAAAGGGGGAGATAATCCATGATGGAGGGTCGGATCAAAAATCCAAATTCACTTTGCGCATCTGCACATGATAACGAAGCTACATACCAAATATCAGGCGCGTAGGTATGAAGGTGAAAAAGTTTTTCGAGTTACGAGGAGAAAATGGGAAATTGTGAGTCCGAAAGGGGGAGATAATCCATGATGGAGGGTCGGATGAAAAATCCAAATTCACTTTGCGCATCTGCACATGATAACAAAGCTATATACCAAATATCAGGCGCGTAGGTATGAAGGTGAAAAAGTTTTTTCGAGTTATGAGGAAAAAATGGGAAATTCTGAGTCCGAAAGGGGGAGATAATCCATGATGGAGGGTCGGATGAAAAATCCAAATTCACTTTGCGCATCTGCACATGATAACGAAGGTACATACCAAATATCAGGCGCGTAGGTATGAAGGTGTTTTTAAAAAGTTTTTCGAGTTACGAGGAGAAAATGGGAAATTCTGAGTCCGAAAGGGGGAGATAATCCATGATGGAGGGTCGGATGAAAAATCCAAATTCACTTTGCGCATCTGCACATGATAACGAAGCTACATACCAAATATCAGGCGCGTAGGTATGAAGGTGAAAAAGTTTTTCGAGTTACGAGGAAAAAATGGGAAATTCTGAAGTCCGAAAGGGGGAGAATAATCCATGATGGAGGGTCGGATGAAAAATCCAAATTCACTTTGCGCATCTGCACATGATAACGAAGCTACATACCAAATATCAGGCGCGTAGGTATGAAGGTGAAAAAGTTTTTCGAGTTACAAGAAACGTGACGGACGTACGGACGGACGTACGGACGTACGGACGGACGGACACCCGTGACGAAAACAATATACCCGTTTTTTTTTACAAAAAAAGTGGGTATAATGATTGCATCTGTACACGTGTGTTTTAGAACTTGTGGAATAAAGACACACATATACACTTATTTAATTCCTATAAAGAACACTGTGTACCTACTGAGTGGGCATGTACCTTTAAAGAATGTAGTTTACTCTAATACACGAACGCTGGAACAACGTCGTAAGTTATTATATAACTGACTGCAATATCAGCAAGTCAAAATATGACAGACAATGAGAGATCGTAGCTATTTATCTCCCATTGAATTTATTTATATAAATCCGGTCCAAATTGTATATTTTAAGGCATTATTGTTCGTGAAAAGGGCGAATGTAGCTTGAATTGTTGTGAAAGGGAGCCATTACAGTGTTTTCGACTAGCATGATCCATATTATCCTACATATCTGTGCAATCTGATCAGGGTCTGCATTATTTGCCAACTTCATATTTTCACAGTTGTTAATGTTATGGCAATCAGTGTAGACTCAAATCAGACTGCACAACTGTGCAGTCTGATCTCGGTCTACTCTGTTCGCAAAACTTTGTTTGTGCTACATGTATTCGGTAAGACATAAACGTTGAAATACAGTATAGGACCGGATTTCTATAAATAGATTTACAAAGGGAGATAACTAGCTACGATCCCTCATTCCAGGGTGTGGGATCACGTGGTCTATTGTTTACACGGCCTTAATTATTGTTTTATTATTTTTGTTTGCGTTAATGGCGGCGCCCGTCTCAGGTAAATCTTATTTTTCATCAATACGACTGCGGTTGCCTCCTTTTAATGATGACCATGACCCAGCCGTTACATTAGGAGTCCGCCAATATAAGGTTTGATCATGTCCAGCCGTGTGCAAACGTTTGCTGTGGCCCGAGGGAACTGTTTGAACCGAAGGCCGCAGGCCGCGGGTTCAAACAGTTCCCTCGGGCTACAGCAAACATGATCAAACGTTATTGTTACATTTCCAACAAAAAACTGATGTAATTTGAGCATTACATTCAGTATTTTCAGTACTTTCATAAATCGTCCCATTCACGTAGATACTTTTCGGTATTCATATTCCGGGGCCACGTCATGAACGTCATGAACGTCATGAAGTAGTGACGTCATGAAGGCACTTCCGCGTAGTGACGTCATGAAGGCACTTGGTCTACGCGCGGCCCCGGAATGAGCTTTGCCTAAAGCCATATGCAAACAGCACGCGCTATATATGTGCAAACAACGGAAACCATGTAACAATACCAAATTTAGCAACATTTCTTATATAGTTACATGTAGTTTGTACGGTTCCCCGCAGGGGACGTAGAATTCCTTATTTTTATGAATTCGTTCCCACGTACATGTAATAACAATTCGTTTCCTCAATTTAACAATTCATTACCGCGAATTAACAATTCGTTCCCACGAATTAACAACTCGTTGCCTCAATTTACGGGAACGAATTGTTATTTCGTGGGAACGAATTGTTATCGTGGGAACGAATTGTTAAATTGAGGGAACAATGAACCACATGACCCTATACCCTGAATTCACAGGCAACTGAACAGAACTTTGCACGAACTTGACAAAGTCTGTAATAACTATATAGTTGCGAAGGTAACTCTTGCAATCTACTCCTGTACCGTCCGTAGGTACGGGAGTAGATTGCAAGAGTTACCATTCGCAACTAATAAATACATAGTTGCGAAGGTAACTCTTGCAATCTACTCCACGGGAGTAGATTGCAAGAGTTACCATTCGCGACTAATAAATATGTACCTTTGTCGGCGTTGCAGTACGTGCCACAGAATATCAATACGGACAAAACAAGAAGCAGCAATAGGGCGGAGGATGCTAGGACCAGACCCGCTATCTCGGCGTCTGAGTACAGGAATCCATAATCACTGAAACATACACAGAGGAACCTCTCTAAACCGGACAGCAAGAAACTATCTGTGATCTTTTGGGAGGGGGCCAAGTGATTTTTGTGTGGCGAGGACCTGGCATCAGATCAGGATTATTTTGATTTCAGGGATGAATATATAGGTTTTTTATTGTAAATATTCAGGTCTGATTTTGGGATTCCCCTCCCCCGTCCCCATCCCCCATTTGTACATGTACTTGAACATGTACATGTACTTGTACAGGTACTATATGGGAGTTAGTACTAAACCCATTGACCCGGCCTTAAATTAACTTAGCTGTTGATAGGCCGTTAAACCCTAACAAACAAACAAATCTTATTTTGATTAGTTTCTTGGTCATTTATCTCAGGTGATAGTGTCTGTTCGTGACCGCATAGCATACAACTATGGCTCAAAATGATCAAATGCCTGATTTACAGCTCCCATGGTGTCCGGACTGTATAACACACGATGGCTGGTCAATAAGTAGTGTCACATGATGCATACATGTAACTTTAAAAATATGTCTAAGATTACACTTAATATCGTTCTATATTCCGTCAGGGTAGTATGGCAGTAGATTTGTGTCTATGTTCGATCGGCATATTTTCATTTGATTATCGCATAATTATATTCAATAATCAAATGAATATTGATGATTATCGAACGTAAATACTATTGTTATTTTATGGTTGCATATATGTTCAATAATTAAATCATTATTGTAATTTCACATAAACGGTTTATTTGTATGTTCAATAAATCAAACGTAAATATAAATTTGTTCAAATTCATATATTTACCCAATTGAATATAAATATGCACTGTCTGCAGATAACAGTTCTGCTATTTATTCGATAAATCGAACATAAAATAAACTGATATATTTACCTAATCATATATATAGTTTGTTTAAACAATTATGTGTGCTACATTGAACACACATAGTGCACTGCTGTATTGGTTTGATTATGTTTATTTTCAGTTAACTCAATCGAACGTATATATGTGATGTCAATTGTTTTGTTAAACATATTGGTTCGATAAATTATACATATTGGTTTGATTAATGATACATACATATAGGTTCGATAAATGATACATACATATTGGTTCGATAAATGATACATATTGGTTCGATAAATGATGCATATTGGTTCGATAAATAATACATACATATATTAGTTCGATAAACGTTATATATTGGTTCGATAAATGATACATATATTGGTTCGATAAATCGTACATATTGGTTCGATAAATTAGACATATTGGTTCGATAAGTGGTACATATATTGGTTCGATAAATGATACATACGCATATTGGTTCGATAAATGGTACATATATTGGTTCGATAAATGATACATATATTGGTTCGATAAATGAAGCATATTCAGGGGCGGATCCAGGATTTTGGTTTAGGGTGTGTGTGAGTTGAGGTCCACGATTTTGACCGAAATGCTTCGAGGGTCCGGGGGCATGGTTCCCCCTACCTCCCCCCTGCCCCGTTTAACCACCCGTAGACTGACAATTCATGTCGCTACAACAGTGGGGAGATGATGCTCAGCCCGCGGAAAGCATATCACACCGTGCCCCGTTTAACCACCCGTAGACCGACAATTTATGTCGCTAGCACAGTGGGGAGATGATGCTCAGCCCGCGGGAAGTATATCACACGGTGCCCCGTTTAACCACCCGTAGACCGACAATTCATGTCGCTAGAACAGTGGGGAGATGATGCTCAGTCCGCGGGAAGCATATCACACCGTGTCCCGTTTAACCACCCGTAGACCGACAATTCATGTCGCTAGCACAGTGGGGAGATGATGCTCAGCCCGCGGGAAGCATATCACACGGTGCCCCGTTTAACCACCCGTAGACCGACAATTCATGTCGCTAGAACAGTGGGGAGATGATGCTCAGTCCGCGGGAAGCATATCACACCGTGTCCCGTTTAACCACCCGTAGACCGACAATTCATGTCGCTAGCACAGTGGGGAGATGATGCTCAGCCCGCGGGAAGCATATCACACCGTGCCCCGTTTAACCACCCGTAGACCGAAAATTCATGTCGCTAGCACAGTGGGGAGATGATGCTCAGCCCGCGGGTAGCATGCATATTCCACTGTGCCCCGTTTAACCACCCGTAGACCGACAATTCATGTCACTAGAACAGTGGGGAGCTGATGCTCAGCCCGCGGGTAGCATATTCCACAGTGCCCCGTTTAACCACCGAGATGATGCTCAGCTTGCGCGTAGCATAATAGTTTGAGGCAATATGCTTATTTCCCCGTGTACGGACAGTGACGCGCATCACTCAATGCACAGTAGTAAGAAATTAGTTAATAGTCACGGTGTAAAAACGGACGCTTTTGATGCTGGAAAGGTGTGGAGCAACTATATAATAATATTATGTTTGCGTAATGCTTGGGTATGCAAATTTAAAATGAAAATGGTCAAATTTCGTTTTCTCTTTTTCTTACTTCTCCTGTGTTGTGATATTCAGCACTATAGTCTCAGACATATGCCAGATTGCACCTGCGGGCATCTACGTTCAAAAAATCTCCCGGGGGGGGGGAGGGAGGGGGAACCATGCCCCCGGACCCTCGAAGCATTTCGGTCAAAATCGTGGACCTCAACTCACACACACCCTAAACCAAAATCCTGGATCCGCCCCTGAATATGCATCATTTATCAAACCAATATATGTATCATTTATCGAACCAATATATGTACCATTTATCGAACCAATATACGTATGTATCATTTATCGAACCAATATATGTACCACTTATCGAACCAATATGTCTAATTTATCGAACCAATATGTACGATTTATCGAACCAATATATGTATCATTTATCGAACCAATATATAACGTTTATCGAACCAATATATGTATGTATTATTTATCGAACCAATATGCATCATTTATCGAACCAATATATGTATCATTTATCGAACCAATATGTATGTATCATTTATCGAACCTATATATATGTATCATTAATCGAACCAATATGTATAATTTATCGAACCAATATGTTTAACAAAACAATTGACATCACATATATACGTTCGATTGAGTTAACTGAAAATAAACATAATCGAACCAATACAGCACATATAATTGTTTAAACAAACTATATTTATGTTTGATTAGGTAAATATATCAGTTTATTTTATGTTCGATTTATTGAATAAATAGCAGAACTGTTATCTGCAGACAGTGCATATTTATATTCAATTGGGTAAATATATGTTTGAACAAATTTATATTTACGTTTGATTTATTGAACATACAAATAAACCGTTTATTGTGAAATTACAATAATGTATTTAATTATTGAACATATATGCAACCATAAAATAACAATAGTATTTACGTTCGATAATCATCAATATTCATTTGATTATTGAATATAATTATGCGATAATCAAATGAAAATATGCCGATCGAACATAGACACAAATCTACTGCCATAGGGTAGTCTCTCATATTGTCGCCGTGCCTCAACATTCGTAACCGTAACGGCAGGGGCGGATCCAGCATTTTGAGGAACGTGGTGGGGGGGGGGGAGTTGTCTAGTTGCGAAGGTAATTCTTGCAATCTACTCCCGTACCAGGAGTAATTGCAAGAATTACCGTTCGAAATTAGGGGGTTGTCCTATGTTTGAGCTCTTCGAAATCCCGCATGCGCAGGTATGACGTCACGAGTCGCGTGTGGTGGCACAACACGTCATTCTGTACAGTATGGATCCCACGTCCAGGGGGCCATTTCACTAAACTTCGTACGACTAAAATGTCCGTAAGTGCAAATTAACGAGAGTCTGTAATTTTCACATTGACATTGTTTTCTTGTAAACAATTATTGGATTTACATTTATTGAGCATGTACTGCTTATGCAGCTGATGCTCAATAAATGTAAATCCATCAACTGAAAATTCCAGACGATCCTAAATGTGCACTTAGTGACTTACGAACATTTTAGTCGTACGAAGTTTAGTGAAACGGCCCCTGTTCCTTTAGGCCCTTTCTAGAGACATTATGATTTACAGTTTGGAACAACAACATTTCGTGATATTCTTTGTTGTTGCCTTAGCACTGTAGCACCAGTACAATGCATTATACTTGCATAATCGGAATCGTACGAAAATCGTGTCAAACGTGTATATGTTCCCTGTTTCTGCTTCAAATCGTCGCTTTCATTAGACTGGCTTGTTAATTCCATTTGATAACTACATAGTTATACTTCTTCATTCAATGACCTATTTGAAAGACGTGAAAGTGTCTTCTTCATTACGATGTAGTTCGGGCGATTTTTTTATCTGAACGAAGATTGGCAGGCACCCACCTTGCGGAAATTGTTATCATTTGAAAATACTTTGTATAACACTAGGATTGAAATTTGTTGTATGCAAGATTAATCTAATCACGTTTCATTCGCCCAGCTATGTCATTTATTTATATAATTTTCTCAAAATTATCTGCGTCTGTAATTGAAATCAGCAGTTCCCATATGTCGTAGTCTCCCGTCCGGGTGGACCAAATGGAGCCGCGCATTTTCTGAAGTAGCAATGACTACGCGATACCGCATATGGCCTATTTCTGCGGTTGTTTTCCCTCTTATTCCTTATCTAAATCTATCCCATTTGTGTTTTGTTAGTGAGTCTCACCGCTGTGCGAGACATGACGTAATAAATGATGACGTCATTATGACGCCATATACTGTATCGACGCCATGCACGCGAATAACGTTAATGAATACAAGTGCCAAATGTTATTCAAGTTGTATGAGTTGTAAGAAAGATAATGCTCAAGTGACATTTATAATTATACCATTTATCATATTTACGCAAAACACCACCATTTCTAAAAACAATTGCTTTAGATTTACTTAAATTAAAGTTCATATTTCCCAATATTTAGAAATATAATCAATTTGTCGCTGTAATTGGATGGCGGTTTCACTGAAACTAGAAACATCATCAGCATACATCAGTGCAAGTAGGTCACATGTATCTGCTGTAATAAATATACCTCTATCAAATGTATTTCTTAAGTATACAACAAGATCATTTATAAAAAGACAAACTATTACCGGGCTACATCAGGGCGCGGATCCAGTATTTCGGGTTAGGGGGGGGGGGGGGGGAGGGGGGGGGGGGGGGGGCGTAACTATTTTTGCAATACTTGACTATATTATCGAACGAGCTTAATATAGTCAAGTATTGCAAAATAGTCGACCGAGCGGAGCGGAGCAGAAAAATGCATGGAATACATGGCACTTGGCATGAAACGTGCCTTGTAACTTGTAAACAATCTTTACTGGGCGAATTTTAGAGGGGGGGCGCCGGGTCCGCCGCCCTCCCCCCCCCCCCCCCCCCCCCCCCCCCCCCACCCCCCCCCCCCCCCCCCCCCCCCCCCCCCCCCCCCCCCCCCTTAATCCGCTCATGTACATTATACAACCTTTGCGCGTACCAATATTACACAAACAGAAGTCTGATAATTCATTTTACACACGATTTTAACTTGTTATAAATGGATTTCAAGACAATCAAAATTTGACTATCAATTGACGTATACGGAAACCAGCCTGAGATTCATCTAAAATGGCATTATCATTGCACCAAGATTCCAGTCTGTTATAGTTTATTCAACGGACACCAATGAGACCTAGCAATGTACGACTCATAATATTCGCAAAACAGCCCATTACGAGCAGAAACTGTTTCTGTTAGGGGGGATCCACTTATAACTTTAAACGAAGACTTATAAATTGATATCATGCGCAAATGATATGCTGTGATATATACCTTTCAAGAAAATATAGTGCAAATTCTGTCCGCCCCCCGCCCCCCAAGTGGTAATGATGACCCTTCTGGCTGGCTCATCGACTACTGTCGATTTCACGAAGCCTGCCTAAATATTACGGCGCATATAAACAATGCAAAAACAGTTTGTTTTTTCGATAATATTAAATTTTATCAAATTTAATAATGAGCCTTCTTTTTATTTCGTGAAAATTTTGTCAAATATTGATTTTATTACGAAAAAAGTTATTTGTCTATGGGAATGTTACATGGGGAAAAACAGTTTGAGGAGCTGTGGGAGGAGTCAGAAAACGAAACATTTTGGAAACTGACTCCGAAGCTGGCTAGATAGATTGGAAATGATAATAAATAACTAAGAAATAAATAACTAAGAAAACAAAAGTTAAATTTTGAAAATCGGTCCAGTATTTCTGAAATTCTAAAATGTTCCTATGTAAAATCCCCAGAAAGTTCACTCCGTGATGATGTATATGGGGATTTAACATGAGGAAATTTTTTCCAATACAATCAATATTTGACCAAATTTCACGAAATGAAAAGACGGCTCATTCTTATATTTTCCTTTAATTGAATATTATCGAAACGAACATTGTTTTTGAATTGTTTGCATAGTCGTACAATTTGTGCAGCTTTCGTGAAACAGACAGTAGTCTATGTTTTACAACACTGTAGATTCAGATGAGGATATGCAGTGTTTGCCATCATATGTATAGGTATATGTATATTTAGTTTTATAAAACCATTTTTGTTTAAAAGCAAACGCCCACTAAATAGGTGCAATATGATCTTTATAGGAATTAAATAAGTGTACAATTGTGTCACTATTCCACCAGTTCTAAAAATTACAAGTGCCCGCTATAAAGATATACTAATCATTTAGTAATATTTATTTTACTGATAGTGACTCGCGGTGGTATCAGGCTATTTTAGCAAATGATATTTAGGCATGATATTTTTTTTACTTATGTATACTAAATAAATGCGTCACCTGCGTCACTATGATCATTGCACATCAAAAAACAAATGCGTAGAATAAATAGTGATGTCCGTTAACATTTTAAGGAAACACGGTTATCGCCCCTGATATCAGTGTGGAAATTTACGTCTAACATAAAATGTATAATAATGCCAATCAATACGTGTGGTAATGGTGTATAGCGTGCACTCGTAATTTTTAGAACTGGTGGAGTAATGACACCATTATACACTTATTTAAAATTCCTATAAATAACAGTGTGTGCCTACTGAGGGGGCATGTACCTTTAACAATGAATTACTAGAAACAAATATCCCGGAACAGCCAGTGTATTTATATGTATGTTTATCTGGCAGTTGGCTACGCATTGATCAAATACGCGCTAACTGATAACAAAATGATACATTAGAATATTGACGCTGGGATAGTTAATCCGTATTCGAAAACTATTTTCATGGATGTTTCATTGGTCGAATAATGACACGTGAATTTACAGAAATTATGTCAGTCTGAACAAGTTCGCGTTTCTTTAAGGAACATGAAGGTTAATATATATCGACATGTTTAGTATCACACATGACCCGATGAAGAAATTATCAGAATAGTTATTTAGATATCATGTGTATCGGGTTCGATTAGGAAACGGTGGGAATTCCTACGCGTTTCCTAGCCTTGCCTGGTAAACTTGATAACAAAATACACTAGCCTGTTATTCTAGGTATCAGATAATCTGTATCTGTGGCTGTGACTGGAGAAGTGGGAATTATGTGTTTTGCTACCAATGTAGACCCAGATCAGCCTGTGCATCCACACAGTCTGACCAGGATCTGCACTGTTTGACATTTCATCAATAAAACACCTGCTATGCTTCTAACAAGGAACGTAAATCGTTATCAGTATACATGGGTGTGCTATCTGATCAGGAGCTACACTGATCACAAATCCCATAAGCCCCATTTTCCCAGTCACAACCACATTTAACGGCGAAATGCTTTAAATGCAACAGCTTACCTTTGAAGACAGCATGCGTTATCGCAGCATTCGTATGGAAAATCGCAGTAGAAAATTGCACCCCCTTGAGAACAACCCCTCCTCGTGTCCATCTCCAGTGAATAGCTGACACTCACAGTACACTCGATTATATCGTCCGTCTGTACGCATACGGCAATAAACGACAAGAGCAGGGCTGCGTATTTTAACACCATTGTTAAATTGTTAAACAAAAAGTTCCGAAGTTGTGGATGGCACTATGCAACTTATGAATAAAAACCTCCGGATTCGTCGAAGTCAATATGTTTAACATGTGTTCGATTGATGAACAAAGTCGCCGAAGTTGTCGATGTTGCCGTATTTAGCATCTCGTTTAACAATGTCTGATTTATGAACGAAAGCTTTCGTACTGGTCGAAGCAAAATATGTGTAACATTTGTTTGATTTACGAACTAAAATTTTCAGATTTTTAGTAGACACTATGTTTAGCATTTAATTTGGCAATGTCCAATTTATGAACGAACACTTCCATGGTATCGTACATGTAGGTACTATGCTTAACATTTATTTATATAATACATGTGTCTGATTTATGAACTAAAACTTCCGGATTTGTCAGTGGTAAAGTGGTATGCTAATCTAAAACATTTAATTTGGCAACGGGTAGCATAGCCATTGTGCTATTTATTCAAATCCATTATCTGATATCTTTACTATTCAGTTTTAAAACTTCCCGAGTCGATCAATTGTGTATGAAAAACATTTCATTTGACAAATACCCGAGTATAAAGCGCTGTGTAAGTAATACAACAGTTCGTGTATTTGTATTTACAATCGTTCCGTTCAATAGATAATTTTAAAAGGAATGCAAATTATAATCGATATAATTGTGTATACGATAACATACCTAATCAACAGTGAAGTCTATGTAGAACATATAACTGTGTGTTGTGGTGCCAGCATGTGAGTTGCGGATCTTCTACGGATTGCAGGAAACTACATATAGCGGTAAGCAATAGTATATACATATAAGGTTCGACCATGTCCAGCCGTGTGTACATATGGGGAAATTATTTGTTTTCGCAATAAAATCAATATTTGACCAAATTTCACGAAATAAAAAATCTGCTCATTCTTAAATTTTCCTTTAATTTAATATTATCGAAAACAATATTGTTTTTTTAATTGTTTATATAGTCGTGAAAATTGGGAAGCTTTCGTGAAACAGACAGTAGTCTATGTTTTAAAACAATGTAGATTCAGATGAGGATATGCAGTGTTTGCCATCGTATGGGTATTTAGTTTGATAAAACGTTTTTCTTTAAAGGTAAATGCCCACTCAGTAGGAGTAATATGTTCTTTACAGGAATTAAATAAGTGTATAATTGTGTCACTATTCCACCAGTTCTGAAAATTACAAGTGCCGGCTTTACAGATATAATAATCATTTAGTAAAATTTATTTTACTGATAGTGACTCGCGGTGGTATCTGGCTATTTTCATATGCAAATGAGGCATGATATTTTTTTGCTTATGTATACTAATTAAATGCGTCACCTGAAAACATAATATTTTCGACATATTATAAGGTATGATCATTGCACATCAAAATAAATACGTAGAATAAATAGTGATGTCCGTTAACATTTTAAGGAGACACGGTTATCGCCCCTGATATCAGTGTAAATTTACGTCTAATATAAAATGTATAGTAATGCCAATCAATACATGGGGTAATTGTGCATAGCGTACACTCGTATTTTTTAGAACTGGTGGAGTAGTGACACCATTATACACTTATTTAATTCCTATAAAGAACAGGTTATGCCTACTGAGTGGGTATGTACCTTTAACAATGAAATATTCGAAACAAATATCCCGGAACAGCCAGTGTATTTAGATGTATGTTTATCTGGCAGTTGGCTACGCATTGATCAAATACACGCTAACTGATAACAAAATGATAAATACATTAGAATATTGATGCTGGGATAGTTAATCCGTATTCGAAAACTATTTTCATGTATGTTTCATTGGTCGAATGATGACACGTGACTTTACCGAAATTAGGTCAGTCTGATAATATTAAGCTGCGCTAACAAGTTCGCGTTTATTTAATGGAAAATAAAGTTTAATATATTTTCGCATGTTTCGTATCACAGATAACCTGATACCGAGATTATTTGAATAGTTCTTTAGATATCAGGATTATCGGGTTCGACTAGGAAACGGTAGGAATTCCTCGGCGAGCCTCGGAATTCCTACGCGTTTCCTAGCCTTGCCTGGTAAACTTGATAATAAAAGACACGAGCCTGTTATTCTCAGTATCATTTAATCTGTATTTGTGGTTGTGACTGGAGAAGTGGGGCGTATGGGTTTTGCGACTAGTGTAGACCCACAGCTGGAAGACACTGACCTAAGACCCAATACTTGGCTCATTTGGAAAACGTTACCCCATCCTCCAATTTCCATACACTACACCTTACAGCATGTTCCAAGGTAGACAATAGTTTGTGAAAATACCCTACACAGGCTTAATTTCGGGCTCGCTCAAACACAGCAAGTTTCGATTTTTTTCTGCTGACTTACATCTCTGGCAATATATTAATGCACTAGATCCCCAAATATATTCACGTTAAACATATGTGTTCAGTATATTGTTAGTTACATGCATTTTAGCTGCCAACGTCACAGAGGTATTTCTCTGTCCGAAACAATCCCACACAACCCGCTCCAGTTCGGGTTTTCCCGTGACGACATTATTGATCATTCTGCGAATATAACAAAGACATCCGGAAGTAAAGTTCAAGGAAGGCTATGTCGAAATGTTGGGACGCAAATCAAAATAAAAGGTCGTTTTAGATAATTCAACGTTAGTGGATGATACTTATTAGTCACAAAATGTAACAGTTGAGTTACTGATGTTTATTGCAGTGATCCACGTCATTATGTTGAAACTGTAATGGGATTTCGGCCCGATTTAACATGTAATTTATGCTTTCACCGCCCACCAAAATGTGTGACATTTATTAGGACATACATATCGCCTTGACTGTGGTAGCTAATTTGATGCAACTAACGAAATGCTAAAAGCAAATGCTTGAAGTGAATACATTTGAATACCTAAGACATTTATCGACTATCAGAGACAAAAGTCAGTATAAATATCGAAATGTGTGGTGTTTGAGCGAACCCGAAAATACGACATTGTTGCGAAGCTTGGGCCCGTTTCACTGAACTTCTTACGACTAAAATGTTCGTAAGTTCAAATTTAAGATCGTCTGTAAATTTATATTTATGGATTTACATTTATTGAGCATAGGCTGCATATGCAGCCTATGCTCAATAAATGTAAATCCAATAATTGTTTACAAGAAAACATTGTTAATGTGAAATTTACAGACTATCATAAGTTTGCACTTACGAACATTTTAGTCGTAAGAAGTTTAGTGAAACGGGCCCCTGTTTCTTACCTTGGAAAGCATGTAAGTAACAGTGTATTAAAATGGGTGCATCCGCACAGTCTGATCAAGATCTGCATTGTTTGACATGTCATCAATAAGACACCTGTTATGCTTCTAACAAGGAACGTAAATCGTTATCAGTCTACAGGGGTATGCTATCCGATCAGGAGCTAAACTGATCACAAATCTCATAAGCCCCATGTGTCCAGTCACAACCACATTTAACGGTGAAATGCTTTAAATGCAACAGCTTACCTTTGAAGACAGCATGCGTTATCGCAGCATTCGTATGGAAAATCGCAGTAGAAATATGTATTGTTGTGATAACAAGTGCTCCACGCATCCATCCCCCATAAATAGCTGCCATTCACAGTACACTCGATTATATCGTCCGTCTGTACGCATACGGCAATAAACGACACTGACAGAGCTGCATATTTTAACACCATTGTCCGCATTTTAAGTTGTGGATGGCACTATGCAACTTATGAATAAAAACCTCCGGTTTCGTCAAAGTCAATATGTTTAACATGTGTTCGATTTATGAACAGAGTCGCCGAAGGTTATCGATGTTGTAGTATTTAGCACTTAGTTTAGCAATGTCTGATTTATGAACGAAAGCTTTCGTACTGTTCGAAGACAATATGTGTAACATTTGTTTTACGAACTAAAATTTCCATATTTGTCGTATACACTATGTTTAACATTTAATTTGGCAATGTCCAATTTATGAACGAACACTTCCATGGTATCGTACATGTAGGTACTATGCTTAACATTTATTTTTATAATACATGTGTCCGATTTATGAACTAAAACTTCCGGATTTGTCATCTAAAACATTTAATTTGGCAACGGGTAACATAGCCACTGCTACTGTTATATAAACTGTGTGTTGTGGTGCCAGCATGTGAGTTGCGGATCTTCTACGAATTGCAGTAAACTATCTATATCGGTAAGCAACAGGATATAAATAGAATGTTCGTCCATGTCCAGCCGTGGGTAAACGGTTGCCGTGACACGAGGGAACTATTTGAACACGAAGGCCGTAGGCCACGTGTTCAAACAGTTCCCAAGTGCCACGGCAATGTAAACGTTTACCCACGGCTGGACATTGTCGAACGTTATTGTTTCAGTTCCGTCCGAAATATCGTGTAATTTGAGCACATATGCAGTACTTTCGGTACTTTGACTCTCTGCCGCAGTACACTTTTAAAATGTCTGTGTGACCGTTGTACTGTACATGTACCTAAGTTAATTCCGGATGAAGTTTTATTTTTAAAAAAAAGGCTAAGGTTGTTGTGTATGTCCATCGCGTTTGTTTCGACGTTTTGCCTTTTACAAGGCCAAACTGCGAAATTTCGAACCGCAAATTCGCGAAATTAATTTATTTTATGATTAAATGTTTTGTTTACACTTGTTCAATACATCATGTACATAGCATTGCACTTGAACACGTGTTACATACGAAATGTATTGGAAATTATAGTCTGTTTCACGAAAGCTGCCCAAATTTTACGGCCATATAAACAATTCAAAAAACCATATTTTTTTCGATAATATTAAATTAAAGGAAAATTTAAGAAAGAGCCTTCTTTTTATTTCGTGAAATTTGGTCACAAATATTGGATTTTATTGCGACAAAACAAAATTTCCCCATGTTAAATCCCCATAGACATCTTCACGGAGTGAAGATGTCTATGGGGATTTAACATGGGGACATTTTTTAGAATTTCAGAAATACTGGACCGATTTTTAAAATTTAACTTTTGTTTTCTTAGTTAGATCATTTCCAAGCTATCTAGCTAGGTTTCGGAGTCAATTTCCAATTTTTTCGTTTTTTGACTCCTCCCACAACTCTCACCTTTTTCCCCCAAGTTAAAATTTCCCATAGACAAATCAATTTTTCGTAATAAATTCAATCTTTGACCAAATTTCACGAAATAAAAAGAAGGCTCATTCTTAAATTGTCCTTTAATTTAATATTATCGAAAAAAATATGGTTTTTGAATTGTTTATATGGCCGTAAAATTTGGGCAGCTTTCGTGAAACAGACAGTAGTGCATAGAAGAGCGTAAAGTAAGGGAAGATAATGCAGAGAAAAAGAAGGAAGGAAAGGTTTCAATTTGTGTTCATATCAAATACACATGTTTAGTTCACTATTTGTCATTTTCTGTACATATGTATCATGTGCTTGATTGTCTTGCAGTGATGTGTTCAATCAGCGTCCGATCCAGATTGTTTCTATCTGCAGTCACACATATAACCCAGATAGAAACCCGGAGTGGACGTTTAAAAACAATCATGCATGTGCGAATACAATGTGAGTTTGACCATCACACTCAGACTATGAACATTTACCGAATTTCTCCTTTTCGCGTTCTCTAAGTGTGTCTATTTATTTTCAGAATCTGTATAGCATGCCGAACGCCATCTTCTAAAATATGATACCAAAGGAGCTTACCGTGCTACTACTCCTGTGCCTTCTGCAATATTGTGAGGCAAGAGTTAGCTCCCGTGCCCGTACAACGCCGGCTTGCTATGTCGACAATACGTTAACGACTTTTGTATGCAGTAACCCCCTGTACGAGATGTGCACAGCCTCGAATAGACTCTGCTGCGGGCCGGACCATTACTGCTGTGGATATGGAACAAGTTGTTGTAAAAGGTAGGCACTATAGCCTATTTCATCAACATTGTATACTTTATACAGTATACTGTATACAGTATACTTTGAGGGAGAAATTTTCAATTTCAGATATATATTATTTTTATTATTCTGAATTTATTACATTATCACAGCCATTTTTTTGGCTGTGATACAGTAATAAATTCAGTATAATAATTCTGCATACTTGTAATCATCAAATATATGCAGTCGTTAGTTCTATATGAAATAATGCATTTCGGGGAAAATAAATGATTACTCCCTCAAAGTATACTTTGCTAGATAAGTATACTTTACAATTTCAGGATTTACGTGTAAAGGGGGCGTGGACTCTCAATTTAGTTCATGTGACCGAACTACAGTGAAACCTCTCTAAACCGGACACCACGAAAACAACTGTGATCTTATTTTTGATGAGTTTCTTGGTCATTTATATTAGGTGATAATGTCTGTTCGTGATCGCATAGCTCACAACTATGGCCCAGCATGATCAAATGCCTGATTTACAGTGAAACCCTCTAAGCCGGACACCCTGGGGACCTCGCAGGGTGTCCGGTTTGGAGAGCTTTCACTGTATATACATTTTATAGACAACGTAGATATTTAGTTTACTATAAACGTTCACTATTGATTTGTACTATCATTGGGTCCTACAACAAATTAACAAATTCAGAATGGTTGCCAAAAACGACAACTTTGGGCAACTTCCGGATCAGGATCAGGATCAGGATCTACACTGTCCGCCATTGCATCAATGAAATGTTATCAGGCTGCAGGAGGAGCGACTCCGATCACAAATCACAAAAGCCCCATTTCTCCAGTCACAGTTCCATTTGTGACTATGACTGGAGGAATGGGGCTTATGGGTTTTGCCACCAGTGTAGATCTAGATCAGCCTCTGCGTCGCACAGTCTGATCAATATCTACACTGTTCGCTATTCCATCAACGAACCATCCGCCATGCTTCTTAACAAGCAATACAGACCGTTAACTGGTTACACGAGTGTGCCGTTTTATCAGGAACTACACCGGTCACAAATCCAATAAGCCCCATTTCTCCAGTCACATTCACAAATGAAATTGTGACTGGAGAAATGGGGCTTATGGGATTTGTGACCAGCGTCGCTCCTCCTGTCGCCTGATAACATTTTATTCATGCAATGGCGAACAGTGCAGATCCTGATCAAACTGTGCGGATGCACAGGC
The DNA here is from genome assembly GCA_029237695.1 of Conchocele bisecta. Lineage (NCBI taxonomy): Eukaryota > Metazoa > Mollusca > Bivalvia > Lucinida > Thyasiridae > Conchocele > Conchocele bisecta. The sequence continues at coordinate 55,401,520 of CM055278.1, forward strand.
TGACCTGGATCTACACTGGTCGCAAAACCAGTAAGTCCCATATCTCCAGTCATAGCCACAAAGAAAAAACAACACATTTCTCACAGCTTCATTTATCGATCAGGACGAGTCTGAACGGGTGGGAGTTGGCCGGGGTGATCACAAGTACGCTGGCCTGGGTGGCTCTACTCGCTGTCCTATCCATAATGACCGTACCGCGGATACAGAGGAAATGGCGAAGTAGGTACAATTTTTTTTACTTACTGACCATACCGCGGATACGGTGGAAATGGCGAAGTGTGTACATGTACACTGTTACATACTGACCGTACCGCGGATACGGCGGAAATGACGACGTAGGTACCTTATCTGCTTCACGAAACATGCCCAAATTGCACAGCTATCTATTAACCCTTTCATCCCTAATATATGTACATGTAGCTGGCAGGCGCGGATCCAGGATTTCGGGTTAGGGGGGCGTAACTATTTTGCAATACTTGACTATATTATCGAACGAGCTAAGCTCGTTCGATAATTAGTCAAGTATTGCAAAATAGTCGACCGAGCGGAGCGGAGCAGACACATGCATGGAATACATGGCACTTGGCATGAAACGTGCCTTGTAACTTTTAAAAAATCTTTACTCCGCGAATTTTAGGGGGGCGCGCGCCGGGTCCGCCTCCCCCCCCCCCCTGAATCCGCCCATGGCTGGAATGGAATTTGATTTGTTAATTTCCGGACCGATCCAATCGTCACAAAATAAATTTCGTACTAGTACATTTATGAAAAGGGGTTGTTTTGTTCTCACAAATATGAAAATTACTTGCAAAAAGTGCAGATCCTGATGAGACGGCTCGTCAATTCAACATGGTCCCTCAAAATGGTGTTTCCTGCGTGCTAGAGCCAACATTCCGTGGTGGTGTCGACGGCCGTGGTAGTTGTTATGTTTTCATGTGGTTTTCCGCATTCATTTCATCGGACCAAATTCTATTATTTAAAGAAATAAAGAATTGTCTTATTCCACTTTAAACAATGTGAATATTTTGTCAACTCTATTTCTTTTCAGCAAAATTTAATAATAAAGCTATTTTTTATTCTGGTAAATTTGGTAGATATTTATTTCGCTACGAAAAAAGAAAATTTGGAAATTTAACATGGAGATTAAAATTAGCCGTCTCATCAAATTATACTTGATATGAATATATGAAATGTGTTACCAGATATTAAAAAAACAACCTATCCATTTTCGATTGGTGTTTGTTTTTATTTCAGAATATCAAAGCTCGGTTAAACCGTGGAACCGACAGACGGCTGCACGAACAGACAATACAGAACAGAATTGATCCCTCACTAAACTTCGTACGACTAAATTGTTCGTAAGTGCAAATTTAAGATCGTCTGGAAATTTCAATTGATGGATTTACATTTATTGAGCATAGGCTGCATGTGCAGCCTATGCTCAATAAATGTAAATCCAATAATTGTTTGCAAGAAAACATTGTTAATGTGAAATTTACAGACTATCATAATGTTGCACTTACGAACATTTTAGTCGTATGAAGTTTAGTGAAACGGTCCCCAGATTACACCAGAGTGCTGATGATTTTCACTGACTTTCATCACAGGTTGAAGTAACGGACCGAGGTCTATACATACATTAAATATACACAAAAGCATCAATAAGTGAGAGAAAAATAAGCTAGCATTGTTTTACCCCATCTTATAACACATTATGTATTATGACATGGAGTCAAAAAGTATGTTTGCTTATTTTGTTTCCAGTTATTGATGCTTCCATGTATATTTAATATATTTATGAACACTTGTCCGTTACTTCAACCTCTGAGTTTCATACGATAAAAATGTTCGTACGATATTTTTATTCTGTTTCATCTCAAATTACCGACGTTACATGTACCAATGTGCACGCTCCAGATAAGGAATTAGTCATTGGGTATTTTCACTCCATCATGTCTTAAGCAATTGGGTATTTCAAAATTTTAATTGGGTAAAATAAAATCACACTGCTGTTTACATATCAGCAGACAGCAATTATTCAATAGTTTTCTGCTAAATGAAAACATGTCTTGGCATTTCATTAGAATTGTCTCCTTGGAGACAATTCTAATGAAATGTCAAGATTTTTAATATGCTATATTTGTGGTCTGTTTATTGTTTTCTGCAGGATGATAACGGTACCACAATTGTTCATTGCTTTTTGATACTCACTACTTCTGATTTCTATTGGATTTTTGGCAGTTTTAATTGGGTATTTACGCAAATACGCAGCTTATCTGGAGATCTGAATGTGTACACATCATTAAAGGTACATGCCCACTCAGTAGGCACAAAATATTCTTTATATCAGAGACATCGTCTGATACATTTATTGGCAAAATAAACATTCATTCACCATCATCCCACGGATTGATTGGCATTATCATACATTTTATATCAGACGTAAATTTGCACACTGATATCAGGGGCGATAACCGTGTTTCCTTAAAGTGTTAACGGACATTACTATTTTGTTTCTATATTTATTTTTAATGTTCAATGATAATACTTTAAAATCTGTCAAAAATATTTAATTTGCAGGCGACAGATTTAATTGGTATAACTAATTAAAAAAGATCATGCCTCATTTGCATATGAATATAGCCTGATACCACCGTGCGTCACAATCAGTAAAATAAGTATTATTAACTGATTATATCTGTATAGCGGGCACTCGTAATTTTTACAACTGGTGGAATAGTGACAAAATTATACACTTATTTAATTCCTATAAAGAACATTTTGTGCCTACTTAGTGGGCATGTACCTTTAAACGTGAACATATTATCTAAAGACCTTTCAACGTCGGCTGTCATTGTAAATGGTACTCCAAACTTAAATGTTACACTTATTAGTCTTATGAAGTTTGGTGAAACGGGTCTGGGGCCCGTTTCACTAAACTTCGTACGATAATAATTTTCGTACGAAGATTTCTATGAATTTGCTTCCCACATATCACGTGTTTCTCTAATGCTACCAGTTTGTACCTACGCGTTCATGTCATTAAATGTAGCACATGCACGATTTTTTTTCCAAAATCGCTCCTGTCAGAAAAAGATGTCGATTTTGCACTTACGAACTTCTTAGTCGTGCGAAGTTTAGTGAAACGGACCCCTGGCCTTCGTACGACTACAAATTTCGTAAGTGCAAAACTCGGCAAGCCTCGGAATTCCTACACGTTTCCTAGCCTTGCCAGATAAACTTGATATCGAAAGACAGTAGCCTGGTATTCTCTATGTATTGATTTATGAATGGTGTTTAGCGGCCTGTCAAGGTTATTTTAGGCCGGGTTAAAGCGGTGGAACGTTGGTGAATTTGTTCAGATTTAATGACCCCAACACGCAGGTACGCAACCACCAGCGTTAATCTTGCCAAGATTCCAACGTTTCTGAATATGTATGGGCACTATCAACTGGAAATCAAGCAGCTTGATTGGCCGAGCCTGAGCTGTAACACATCTCAGGCTCAGCCAATCAAGCTGCTTGATTGTAAACACAATATTCAAAATAAAAATACATTCAAATATTAGCATAATTAGCACATGCGGTGGTGTGGCATTGATAAAGCGCATTAATGTGCGGAATGAATTTTATTGAACTATCTTCGTACGCATATTTTATTCGTACGACGTTTAGTGAAACGAGCAGATACGCTTCACTTCTATTTACCTCTGGTGGTAATGTATGTTCCCGATTGCAAAACACAGGGCCGTATCTTGGTCTGCGCATTTGAAAGGGTCAATGGAAGAAAGGGGTCGAATCCATGAGGCTGTCAAACACCTTCATACAATGACACCTTCAGTTGCAGGTTGAACCATACTAAATCAACATATATTGATGAACACTTTAAACGGAAATAGTTTAATAGTTTGCTTGCAGGCTTTGGTAACTGTGTGTACGTGTTGTGCAAGCAAGCATGTCAATGTATGTTTGACATTATTTTCAAGTATGATTTTGTTGTTGTTGTTTTTTTATTCAAATGATTCTGAACATGTTTGTCCACAATTTATCCCGTCAACACAGTGCGTATGTGCCGTGAAACACGGTGCCGTGAAACATTTTTGATATCCTGTCAATACGATTTGGGGATGCGGCTGGGGTTATTTTTTGCATTGTAAAGCTTGTTGTAATGTTGACGGAATAAATAGAATAGTAGGTTAGTGCCGTGAATGGGAAAAATATCTGGCGCGGCACGGAAACAGGATGTGCCTGTCCTGAGCCTTGCCAGATATGTTTTCCCATTCACGGCACTAATCTACTATTCTCTATATCTACATGTGGTGTCGTGAATGGTATATGTGGCTGTGACTAGTGAAATGGAGCTTATGGGTGTTGCGACCATTGTAGATCCAGATTAGCATGTGCATCCGCACAGTCTGATAAGGATCTACACTGGTCGCCGTTCCATCAATGAAAGTTATGGCATGCTTCTAACATGCAATACAGATCGCTCTAATGCTGCAAACGTGTGCTGTTTGATCAGGAACTACATTGGTCACAAATCCCATAAGCTCCATTTCTGCAGTCACAGCCACACATATGAAAATCAATGGTAAATAAATGCTTTCATTTAACGACGGCACTGGCTGCACGACCTTGCATGTCGGGACCGACTATTTAAGTCCCCATCAGATAGGACTAGGTTAGCACGAAGTTGCCTTACCCAAGGATACACCAAATCAGCCATTCGATGTGGGAATCGAACCCGGGGTCTCCCAATCCGCAGTTCTACGCTCTACCTAAAATCAATGACGGCGGCTCATCTTATATGCGTGAATTGCAGTGGAACCGTACAAACCATTCTCTCTGGTGACCGCCTCTTTGATTTGTGACAGAGGACGCTGTTACCGACACGTGATTCTGAATGACAACCAATCAAATAATACGTAATGAATTAACCATACTTTCTGGTGACCGCCTCTTTGATTTGTGACAGAGGACGCTGTTACTGACACGTGATTCTGAATAACAACCAATCAAATAATACGCAATGGGTGTATATGTGTAAATGTGATTGGATAAATAAAGAATCTGAAACGAGTTTCCATTTGATATGATAGTTATGAAACGAGTCCGGAAAAAATTGCGCACCCTACCTCTGACAAGGTGCACACAATTACTGACAAGTTTCTTAAATCTCATATCAAATGGAAACGAGTATTATGGGATTCTGTTCATCCAGTGACGTCACCCTCCAAAGAGTCGAAAACTTGGAGATATCCCATGTATTACGTTTCAGTGAGGAGACGGCTTTGAAAATGTCCACAGTGAAAACTATATTAACCCTTTCAACACTACATACCTGTATAGTGGTATTGGCAAACAGTGTAGATCCAGATGAGACGGCTCGTAACGAGCCGTCACATCAGGATCTACACTTTTTGTAAGTAATTTCCATGTGTTTGAGAACAAAAAGACAACATTTTTATAAGTGGACTGAAAAAAACATTGTGTGACGGTTGGATTGGTTGCAAAATTAACATGTCAAATCCATTTCAATAACTTAGGGGTGACCATCTATAACATCATTATAACTAGAGAAAACTCGATAGCGAGCCAGCACAATATACCCACTTATCCGAAATGGGAGACAATTCATGAGACGGGAATCAAATCAAAATTACCTATTAAGGTTTAAAAGATTTACATTTTACAAGGCAAACTTGAGAAAGTATTAAGTCAAAAAGGGGGAGATAATTCATGATCCGGGGGTCAAATAAAAAATCGAAATTCCATTTCCGCCTCGTTCTTCATAAGAAAGCGGCAAACAAATATCAAGTCTCCATCCGTTACGGTTTGAAATGTTTACGTCTTACAAGAAAACGTGACGGCGGACGGACAGACGGACACCCGTCACGGAAACTATATATCCATTTGTTTTCTTCAAAATGAGGGTATAAATATGCATATTATTATAGGCCTCTATTCTTTATAGAAACTTTATATTACCACACGGGAATACATTTTACTGAGCAGTGGTGCTTATAATGACGTTTAAAACAAGATGACGTCAAAGTCAAAACTAGTTGCGAACAATTAATAACATAACTATTGCAATCTACTCCCGTACCATCCGCAGCCAAATGGCTACGGACGGTACGGTAGCATATTGCAAGAGTTACTGTTCGCAGCTACGTCAAACCATCATTGCTTTGTCGATCCATGAGGAGCGTCATGTTGGAACACCTTCATTGTGTTCATTTGACATGATATACTGTTAGCGCATGATTAGTTGCAAACAGTAACTCTTGCAATCTACTCGCGTGCCGTCCGTAGCCAGACGGACGGTACGGGAGTAGATTGCAAGAGTTACTGTTCGCAACTAACGCATACTATGAATACGTAATACCAGTAATGCGGTCAGCCAATCAAATTCTCTCCAACTGTTACATGTATGACACGCGTGTCATAGCATATCACTTTTATGAAATAGGTTACAACTTATAACACGACATACATCTAACTCATGTGATAAATGGTGCGTATGGCACTTTTGTTCAGCTTAGTTGCCATTGTGACTGGAGAAATGGGGCTTATGGGTTTTGCGACTAGTGTAGATCCAGACCAGCTTTTGCATCCACACAGTGTGATCACAGAGCTCCAGATAAGGTGCCTTGAGTTTATGTAGATTTGGCGTTTAATAAGTTTGAACATTTTCATTGTTCCACACCGAGTTTGAACACTTTGGTTGCTTAACTGTTCCATAAAGATTCTGACCACTTTTCTTCTCTAACTGTTGCACTCCGATTTTGAACACTTTGATTGTTTTACCGTTCTATTCCGATGTTGACCTCTCTGGTTGTTTTAGTGTTACTCTCCGAGCTTGACCTATGTTATTGTTTTGCTGTTCCTCTCCGATTTTGAATACTCTGCTGTTTTACCATTCCTCTTCGAGTGAGTTTGACCACTCTGATTGTTTCACTTTTAAACTCCGATATTGACCACTCTGCTTGTTGTACCACTCCGATTTTGACCACTTTGATTGTTTCACTGTTCCACTCCGATTTTGAACATTATAATTGTTTTACTGTTCCACTCCGATTTTGACCACTCTGTTTGTTTTACCTTTCTTCTTCGAGCTTGACCACTTTGATTGTTTCACTGCTCCACTTCGAGTGTGAACACTTTGATTGCATCACTGGTCCACTCAGATATATACAGCATGTTCCCTGATGAATTAAAACGCATTGACTGTGGGTAGCATGGCTCACCGTCGGCTGTTCTCAGTTCAATCGTTTCTATATGCGTGCACTGTGACGTAACTTAATGTATCCTAGGACATGCCCAATTACGTATATAGACCGTACCATCAGGATGTACAGTTGACACCGGAGGGGTGTACATCTGGTCGTTTTCATACACACTCAATATAGTACCATCCAGTGATATACAGGTAACCGACGTTTTATTATCGTTATATGAAACGTATACGACCATCTCCTGCTCGTTAACTGCAATGAAGAATGGTACCACTGACCCCATATCCACTGTTTCCAAAACATCACCACGCGCGTCTAGAATCAGTATCACTTTACGAAGACCATAATATGTCGACGCGATGAGACGTTCTTGGCAGCTTGCCACTTGAGCATACTGTGCATCCGTCTTTACTGCATTGTCAAGTCTTATTTTGCTTCCGACAATGGTGCCAAACTGTAGTCGCTTTTCCGTCATTGCAATGATGACAAATTGAGAGTCTGCGAATGTCGTAATGCCCCATGGTTTAAACGATAGTGGTACGCTGTCACAAATACTATGGCTTGCATCCAGCAATTTGACGCTGTTATTCTGGGCCCGGTTGCTCAAAGCTTCTGTTAGCTTAACATACTGTTAAATCCTTAGCATTGCTAAGGATTTAACAGTCTGTTAAGCTAACAGAGGTTTTGAGAAACCGTGCCCTGGTTGTCAACCAGTATGATCCGGAAATCAGGCAACACGTGGAATCCCGAAACAGCAGTTACCGCTATCAGATGGGGACCGGATGTTTACTTCACCACAATGCTGCATGCTGGAGCAGGATGATCTCTCGTGCCATTGCGTTCCGGACAGAATTCATAGCTCCAGATAAGTTTTGTATTTCAAATTCAATGCGTATTTTACTTGTACACGTGTATTATTGATTTTCTTCCTTATAAAATAGGGAACAAATGATAAGAAAAGAAAAGAAATTTAAAAATTCACTTATTTGAGCTGCAACTGTTTGCTTTTTGCCGCTCAACTAAGTAAATTTCCAACTGTATTACAATATTGATTAATGTTCGCATTGCTATGAATATTTTGTAATCCCACGTTTTATAATCAATGCGTATTCTGCTAAAATAAGTACATAAAATACGCCAATACGCACCTTATCTGGAGCTCTGTCTGAGAATTGCAGTCAATGCTCATCCACTGTCTGTTTAACGAAACATGCCCAAAAGTTGCCGGCTAAAATAATGTACAAACAATATTGTTTGGATAATATTACATTTCATCTAAATTTGAGAATGAGTCTTCTTTTTATTTCGTAATTATTTAGAGATCGAACTAATTATTTGAGTTTATGTAGATTGGTGATCCAGGAACGCCAAATCTGCATTAACTCAAATAGTTAATGCTAGCTCTAAATATATAATGATAGCTCTAAATATTTAATGATATTTAGATATAGCAATACTTATTTGAGTTTATGTAGATTTGGCGTTCCAGGAATTAATGCCAGCTCTAAATATGTAATGCTAGCTCTAAATACTTAAAGGTACATGCCCACTCAGTAGGCACAAACTGTTCGTTATAGGAATTAAATAAGTGTATAATTGTATCACTATTCCACCAGTTCTAACAATTACGAGTGCCCGCTATACAGATATAATCATTTAGTAATATGTATTTTACTGATAGTGACGCGCGGTGGTATCAGGCTATTTTCATATGCAAATGAGGCATTCTATTTTTTAGTTATTTATACTAATTAAACGCGTCGCCTGAAAAAATAATATGTTCGACAGATTATAAATTATGATCATTACACATCAAACAATAAATACAGAGAATAAATAGTAATGTCCGTTAACATTTTAATGAAACAGTTATCGCCCCTGACATCAGTGTGGAATTTACGTCTAATATAAAATGTATAATAATGCCAATCAATACGTGGGGTGATGGTGAATGAATGTATATTTTGACAGAAACTGTCTCAGATGATGTGTCTGATATAAAGAACATTTTGTGCCTACAGAGTGGGCATGTACCTTTAAAATCTAGCTATAATATAAAATAGCAATAATTTGAGTTATTTAAACTCAAATAATTACAGCTAGCATTAATATATAAAGCTATATCCAAATGATTTAGAGAGCTCTTCAAATGATTTGGAGCTAGCTCTAAATATGTAATGCTAGCTCTAAATATGTAGAGCTAGCATTCCTTATTTAAGTGCGTGTACATTTGGCGTGGCATATACATGGGACCACTCATTTTAATTAACTAATACATAGACTACAATCACTGCTTCACGGTATTACCCTGTCCGGTAATCCCATATTAATGGCCACAAATTGGTGTATTATCGATAATCATATAAACACATCATGCAAATACAAACACACTACCCGTACTTATACACACACTTATCAACGAATCAATATCGGTCAGTGGTGTGTGACCAAATGTGTAATGTTGAACTCGTCCAGTAAATGGGGGTGTATATATAAAGTGTGGCTGTAACTGGAAAGTGGGGCTTGTGGCTTTTGCGATCCAGATCAGACTATACATCCGCTATATCGTGCGAACGAGACGCTATGTCGTGGGAACGAGATAGCTAACTCGTGGTAACAAGACACTATCTCATTGGAACGAGATGCTATGTCGTGGGAACGGGATAGAAAAACAAACATTTTAAGCGGCCGTAGGTTCGGTATAAAACATTTTAATTAATTATATTTCACAAATGTTCAAAACTGGTACATGTATTGCGAAGATGCCAAGTTGTCTTCCCTGTTTGTCATAGTTACTGACTGCTTATACTTTAACATAAAAGAAAACATATTCAGTTTGATCAAAAGTGTGCTATATATATGTCAGTAGATTTTGTTATATAGTATAATAATTCCAGCACAAAAATATTTACACAATTCCCTAACATTTGATTGGCCCGTAGCAAGTCTCTGTCCAAAATTTATATCACAGTAAACTCTCACGCCGAACTACTTTCCGTAACCGTGAGGCACAGTTAAAATAATTCTTAAGAAAACTGAAAATAAACACATTTTCTTGATGACTGTATTCCAAATGCTGCAATTATAAGGAATGAATGGCCTTTTTGTGGAATTTATCGGGGATATAAACTTGGAAAAGTCGCGGGAATACTGGACGAGGCCTTCCGGCCTTCGTCCAGTATTCCCGCGACTTTTCCAAGTTTATACCCCGATAAATTCCACAAAAAGGCCATTCATTCCTATAATATATATTGTATTGAGTTGTGTCTATAGTTTCATTAGATTATCGCGTAGTTGCATGCGATTATAAAATAAATGTTTCGTAAATGTGACTCATCTTGTCAATCATATCAAAAACGTAAAAAAGAAATATTGGTATGTGTGGCCATGACAGGATAAATGGGGCTCATTGGCATTCAAACCAGTGTAGATCCAGATCAGCCTTTGCATCCGTACAGTCTGATCAGGATATGCACTGTTCTCCATTCCCCCAATGAAACACACGTCTTGCTTCTAACAAACAATATAGATCGGTATCAGGATAGAGGAGTGTGCTATTTGACCAGGAACATTACTGGTCATAATCCCATAAGCCCCATTTCGCCAATCACAGCCACATATTATGATGGCTTATACTACAGGGCCGGATCCAGGATTTATGTCTAGAGGGGGCGTGGATTTCAATTTTCATAAAATTCATATTAGTTTTTCTGCATTTTATCTTATTTCTCATCAAAAGTATATGTTGTTACCACTCAGGTGAACCGTCTCGGCGAAACTGAGTGGTAACAACATACACTTTGTGTGAGAAATAAGGAAATACTCAGATCTTTCCACGAAAAGAAATGGGTTAAAATATAAACTCAACCAATGTTAGAGGGGGCGTGCGCCGGACACGCCCCTGCCTGGATCCGCACATGTACTGGGCCTATACGCAGAGCCTCAGATATGTTTTGTATCTAAAGAGTATTATATTCCTAGATTTCAAATTCAATGCATATTTTACTTTTACAAATGTAGTATGGATGTTCTTCCTTATTAAATAGGGAACAACTGATCCTGAAATATAAAACAAATTTAATAAATCACTTAATAACAAGCTTTTTGCAGCTCAACTAGGTACATTTTCAACTACAGCATGTTCACTACTCAATTTGAAAATCAATGCGTATTTTCACTTTGCTGTGAGTAATTTGTACTCCCAGTTTTGATAATAACTGCGTATTCTGCTAAAGTATGTGCGTAAATACGCCAATACGCACCTTATCTGGAGCTCTGTATAATACTCGTCGCAATAGCATTATCTCCCATTTCTTCTGTCAATGGTGTAATGCTATGTGATACATGCTTGTAATTCAAGAAACCAGTCTTCCAATGTGTATAATGTGTTCAGTCATTCAAGTCAATACGTACAGTTACTACATATACAATGAATAGTATAGTATAGAAAATGACAGTTGATAATGGCATTCTATAGTGGGGGATCGTAGCTAGTTAATTACCTTGGAATTTATTTATAGAAATCCGGTCCAACTGTATGGCCTAATTGCTTGTAATAAAACCGAATATAGCATGATTTGTTGTGTAAAGAAGCCATTATCATAATAGTGTTTTCGACTAGTGTTGATCAATATCATCCTACATATCTGCGCAATCTGATCAGGAACTGCATTATTTGCCAGCCTTATTAATTGATAATGGCATGCTATAATTGAGTACACGAGACAAAATGTAGCATGTACAGTAGTGCTTGTCTGCTCCTTACCTATTTGTATATACTAATATCGTATACATATCGTAATCGTATAGTATTGGTATATTTAATGAGCATATCGTATGATCATATACTATTGGTATGTTTGTACCGTATCATCGTATAGTACAATCGTACTATACGAATAGTATACAAACATACGATATCCGTTCGTATATACGATATATCCGTACGGATATGGTATGAATATACCATAATCTGGTATGTGTGTACTATACAAACGTACCAGACTTATACTCATGTATACAAATCGTATAAACGTACGATTTGAATGGTATATCTATACGATATTGGTTGGTATGTACGGTACAAACATACCGTACGTTTATATTATATGCATATCGTATAGAAAACTTATCGTATTGGTATAGTATGCGTATAGTATTGGTATAGTACGTATAGTTGACCTGCAGAAAAGCGCTACTGTAGCAACTGGGTTATTTATCCCGTCAACACAGTGCGTATGTGCCGTGAAACACGGTGCCGTGAACATTTTTGATATCCAGTCAATACAATTTTTGCATTTTACAGCCATTTGAAGGTGTTGACGGGATAAATAGAATAGTAGGTTAGTGCCGTGAATGGGAAAACATATCTGGCGCGGCACAGAAACGGGATGTGCTCGGCAGAGCCTCGCCCATCCCGTTTCCTGAGCCTTGCCAGATATATTTTCCCATTCACGGCACTAACCTACTATTCTCTATCTATTTTCCTTATTTCTGAACCAAAGTATATGTTGTGACCACTCATTTGAACCGTCTCGGCGAGACGGTTCAAATGAGTGGTCACAACATATACTTCTGATGAGAAATAAAGAAATTCTTGAGCCTTGCCAGATATATTTTCCCATTCACGGCACTAACCTACTATTCTCTATACCGTTGCCTGGCTTTCGCTATAATAAACATAAGTATGTGCTTCAGTGTCATTGACCTACTTTTACGGTACCGAGCGCATATCGCGACCTTTGACCCGCGTGATGCACGTGGTACATGCCCAGCGTGTGGTACATGTAGCTGTGCCGTATATACAGTGGGGTCAGCGTGTAAGTGCACACACGAACGAACACGACAGGTTGGAACTGCACACACGAACGAACACGACAGGTTGGTTCCAACCTGTCGTGTTCGTTCGTGTGTGCACTTACACGCTGACCCCACTGTATGTAACGCCAAATCTACATAAACTTGTGTAATTAATGCTAGCTCTAAATATTGAATTATAGCTATATTTGTTTGAGTTTATGAACGCCAAACCTACATAAACTCAAATAATTAGTGCTGTCTCTAAATATTGAATGCTATGTCTAATTATTTAGAGCTAGGAATAATTATTTGAGTTCATGCAGATTTGGCGTTCCAGGAACGCCAAATCTACATAAATGCAAATAAGTATTGCTAGCTCTAAATAATTAGAGCTAGCATTAAATATTTAGAGTTAGCTCCAACTGATTTAAAGAGCTCTTCAAATCTGTTGGATTGAGCTCTAAATAGTTAATGCTAGCTCTAATTAGCTCTAATTATTTAGAGCTAGCAATCATTATTTGAGTTTATGTAGAATTGGCTTTCGATACGTATGGGCGCCAGGCCGAATAAAAGGAGCCCTATGACATTTGCAAGACATGTGTAAACATTTATCATCTTGCTCTAAATGTGGCTGTGACTGGAGAACTGGAGCTTATGGAATTTGTGACCAGTGCAGTTTCTGATCAAATAGCACACTCCTGGGGGCCGTTTCACTAAACATCGTACATGTACGACTAAAATGTTTGTAAGTGCAAAATTATAACAGTCTGCAAATTTCACATTAACAATGTTTTCTTGTAAACATTTATTGGATTTACATTTATTGAGCATAGGCTGCATATGCAGCCTATGCTCATTAAATGTAAATCCATAAATTGAAATTTACAGACGATCCTAAATTTGCACTTACGAACATTTTAGTCGTAAGAAGTTTAGTGAAACGGGCCCCTGGATCTTATGGAATTTATGACCAGTCAGTGGTTTTTTTTATCAAATAGCACACTCCTGTAGCCTGATAGCAATCCATATTGCTTGTTAGAAGAATGACGGGTGTTTCATTGATGGAATGGCGAACAGTGCATATCCTGATAATACTGTGCGGATCTGGGTCTACACTAGTTACAAAACCCATAAGCCCCATTTCTCCAGTCACAGCCACAAATACTGCCACATTTCCCATACGGGTATAATGGGCAAGGAAATAGTGCGAATCAGAGGCCCGTTTCACTACTCTTACAATTTCTATAAATTTACTTCATTAATGCTATAATGTACAAACTATATATAGAGGTCATTCAATTTAAACATTTCCAGAAAAGTTTTCCGAAGGTCGGCTACAAATGCTAACTTTTCTCTAAACTTTTTGCACTTACTAACTTATTAGTCATGCGAAGTTTAGTTATGACTTTCAACCTCCCTCGATGACTAAATCACACAGAGCGTAGTCCCTGATTTGAACTCGATTTGAATGCACAGTCTGGTCTGGGGTTACGCTTGGACACAAGCACACGTTGACATGTCCCTCTTCTAGACAAGTAGCCAATCCACTCAAAATCGCTAAGTACACAATTGAAATTATTCGCACGTGTCAAACCATGAGAAAAATGTAAAATGTAAAATAAACAACGACGGTAAAATGTAATTCAGCAGTGTAAGTGTCAATCACAATCAGTGAAACAAAAGAGAACATTACACAAGCACATACCAGAACATAACTAACCGTGCCTGTTTACTACTGATATCTGGTTACCCTCTTAACTGTTTATTATACTGTACACCAACAGAACCGTTACACTGTTTAAGAACGCCTTTATATCTACAATGGAACCTCTCTAAACCGGACCCCCTGGGAGGTCCCCAGGCTGTCCGGTTTAGAGATGTTCCACTGTAAATCAGGCATTTGACCATTCTGATACGTATTTACGTGTTTTGCAATCATGAACATACATTAACATTTGAGATAAATGACCAAGAAACCCATCAAAAAGAAGATCACAGACATTATCTTGGTGTTCGGTTTAGAGAGGTTTCACTGTAGTATTATAATTCGCTCTACTTTCTAAGTCAGTCTCTGTCCAGTATCACGTTCTAACTATTTCACATATTGCAAGATTTAACCCCAATAAATTACATATTACCAGATCTAATTATTACCTGTTCGACAGGAAATTAAATTAATACTCGGATGGGAGACTGCGTTATAAACCTGGCTAAGTATAAGTATGCTATTGTTCACATATTGTCCCTCGCATTTAATTCCTTAAAAATCCCATATGTGAACAATAAGTTATACGTATGTGTACGGTGGCACAGAGGGGACATGGAAATATGTTTTTACTTTCGATTGCGCACGCAATAGGTTTTGCGTGCGCACGCGATAGGTTTTGCGTGCGCACGCGATAGGTTTTGCGCACGCAAAACCTATTGCGTGCGCACGCGAAAGTAAACAATATTTCCATGTCCCCTCTGTGCCACCGTATATGTGACATGTTATGTCCCAAAATGATGCTTGAAAAGTATGTAAAAGATACATTAACATACGTGTGAAGTAGTTACGTACATCAATTTCTCATGTTCTGCAAGCAACCAGCGTCTATGTCACAGAACATCCGGGTTATTTTCTTTATCGTACTATTTTTTACTACAGCGCATGAATACATATTGATTTAGTATGGTAAACCTTAATATAGTAAAAAGTTGTACATATTAATACGGCATGTTTCTTTTGCGGTGCAGTATACTAGTATCAGTGTAACTGGCTAGAAAAAAACACATTAATATTCTCCTTTGTCTATATTGTTTATGCTGTGTTTTTCCGCAAGGATATATTTACGGTAACACTTACTATTATGCTATAAATGTGTATAATTGATAGATATGTTAACATGAATTCGAAAATTTGTTTGAATAGTTAGTGTCTGTTATAAGTAATTTATGTACTAATTATAAATATTATTGGCATTCGAGCGATCATACAAATGGCCGTGACTAAATACATGAGGCTTATGGGTTCTGCGAGCAGTGTAGACCCAGATCAGCCAGTGCATCCGCACAGTCTCATCAGGATCTGTACAGTTCGCCATTACATCAATGAAACACACGTCATGTTTCTAACAATCAATACATATCGCTATCAGGCTACATGAGAGTGCTATTTGATCAGGAGCTACACTGGTCAAAAATCACATAAGCCGATTTCTCAAGATGTAGCCACATATAAGTCAAACTGTTTTTTATCCCGTCAACACAGTGCGTATGTGCCGTGAAACACGGTGCCGTGAAACATTTTTGATATCCAGTCAATACAATTTTGGCATTTAACAGCCATTTGTAGGTGTTGACGGGATAAATAGAATAGTAGGTTAGTGCCGTGAATGGGGAAAAAATATCTGGCGCGGCACGGAAACGGGATGTGCTCGACAGAGCCTCGCCCATCCCGTTTCCTGAGCCTTGCCAGATATTTTTTCCCATTCACGGCACTAACATACTATTCTCTATATATGCGTATTGTATGCAATACTGTATGCTATCATTTTGAACTGCATGATATAGTATCCTCAATATGAGACGATTTACTCTTTCTGATTTACAAATATCTCTTGTAAATACCGTAATGACATCTGAAGAAGCAATACGTATTAACTAATTTATAATAATTTAATCATTGCATTTTCTGTACTAAACTACATACAACTAATGAACATTTATCGAATCAGCTAAGGCTGGCTGAGAGTAGGAATTCCGAATACGTCAGACGTCGCAGCATCATACTTTGTAAAGTGACGCTATGTGACGTCACAAAGGCTAGCCAATGACAACTCGGTAGTTCTCGGAAGCTCACGATGGGATGCGTGTCATCCAAAAACCAGACTGTGACGCGACTCCAGCTAATGACGAAGAACCCAGACTGTGCGGAGGCTATTTACAGAGAGATATCGTCGCATGACGCAGGCTACCATGGAAACGAAACTGACCAGCAGACTCCACGTTCCGAGGTACGGACCACACGAAACTGTCCCTTGTTCAGTTGTTCCTTCTTTCTATATCATCATTGTATTGCGTCCTTTTCTGTGACTTTATACACCACCGCCTACGCTAATCTTTCCAGTATTTTAATTTATTTTTTATTTCAAAATACCTGATTGTGCCTGAAGCAGCTTGATTGACTGAGCCTGAGCTGTGCTACAGCTCAGGCTCAGTCAATCAAGCTGCCTGATTGCGATTTGAGATTGCCAATACATGCTCAGAAACGTTGATATCCTGGCAGTAATACGTATGTGTGATTATATGTAGCGTAGAAATGAGGCGTATAGGATTTGTGGTCAATGTAGCTCCTGATCAAATAGTCAAACAGCACACTCCTGTTGCCTGATAGCGATCTCATATATTGCGTAGTGCGCGTAGAAGAATGACGCATGTTTTATTTATATAATGGAGAACCGTGCACGTACTGATCAGACTATGTGGCTCTACACAAATAACCCCCTTTCTCCAGTTACCGCCTCACATTTAATGTATGCGTTTGTGTTCGTCTGTCTTGTGGCACAGGTTGAAATAACGGACCAAGGTCTATAAATGCATTAAATATACATAAACGTAAACATGCTTTTATTTTGCTTTGTTATCTGTTATTAGGGATACTGTTATAATTGTTACGAGTCAGCTATACACATGTATACGGAGTTTGCAGTTATTGTAGTTGTGTATGTACATGTACGTACGTAGCTTATGGTGATGTGACTACGTATTGTTTTACGAAATATTTCCAGGAAACGCAAAAACTCATGCCACAGTTTGGTGGGTTTATACAAAGTTGCGAGAAAGAAGGGATCGTCGAACAGATCGAG
Organism: Conchocele bisecta; assembly: GCA_029237695.1. Taxonomy (NCBI): domain Eukaryota; kingdom Metazoa; phylum Mollusca; class Bivalvia; order Lucinida; family Thyasiridae; genus Conchocele; species Conchocele bisecta. The sequence goes on from CM055278.1 coordinate 55,419,400, forward strand.
TTTCAACGACAACAACAACAGCAGCAGCAGCAGCAGCAGCAGCAGCAGCAGCAGCAGCAGCAACAACAACAACAACAACATGAGATACAGTGCTACCAAGAACCAGCGCTCGATCCAGATGGACAACATCACGTGGTATAGCTAGACTGTTTGATTTGTCGATGCTGAGCTATGACACACTGGTGCGACCAAGCAAACAACCTGATTATGAAAATGAGAGCTCAGATGTTTTCATAAGGACTGATGCATACACGTAAACGTCATTCGTCCAGCACACCCTGCAGTACTTTTAGTACTTTGATTATGTTTTTATTTTCGCACTGTGAACATTACTACAATTTACTACAACAGATGCGAACAGTTAGTAAACTGATAAATGTATGTGTTTGTTATGAAAGCCATTCGTCCGCACACCCTGTACTGCTTTTATAATGATTTTGTTTTTATGTTTGTTTATGTTTTTGTTATGAAAGTCATATGCTGCAGTACTTTTAGTACTTTTATTATTTTTATTTTGCAGCAGCCATTTGGAGTGCCAGTACAGTCGACAATGACAACGGTGGTCAACGGTAACCATGCGACAACGGGTTCGGAGGCTCATTCCGGATGGACGAAACCACGTGACGTTCAAATTGGCGACGGCACGGAAATACTGGCAGTAAGTAACTGAAGGGGTCAGTGGAAGAAGGGGGCTAACTCGGTGCAGGAGTTAGCCCCCTTATTTTACTGACACCGTCTATTAGTTATTGTGGTATATTGTTGCTGTGGATGTTTCATAACCGGGCTTATAGTATTTTTTCATCTCCAGAAAGAAGATCCATCATCGCAAGACGTTGCCAAGGTAGCTTTCGAAACTCCCTCAAATTTGAAACCGGACACCCGACCGCCCAGTTTCCTGAAGAAGGACATCATACCGGACCTGTCCGTGTTTAGGCCATTTGACCAGCATGCAATGCAGGTACTTGTTATATTCCAAGTATCAACATAGTTGCGAACCGTAACTCTTGCAATCTACTCTCATACGGTACGGGAGTAGATTACAAGAGTTACTGTTCGCAACTACAGTGTAACCTCTCTAAACCGAAAGCCCATAAAGCACATGTGATCTTGTGTGATCTTGGTCAAATGATCTCAGATGATAACGTCTGTTCGTGATCGCCTAGCACACGACTGTGGCTCAGAATTACCAAATGCCTGATTTACAGTGAAATCTCTCTAAGCCGGACACCCTGGGGACCTCACAGGGTGTCCGGTTTAAAGAGGTTTCACTGTGCAATGTCATATTCCAGGTATCAACATTTGTAGCGAACAGTAACTCTTGCAATCTACTACATGTATTACAGATTACACGAGTTACTCTTCGCATTTAGTATCAACACTGATCAATTATTATATAAATTGTTGGTTGAAGTATAAACATTATCCCAGCCGGGTCCGAAGTTGTGCCCCCGTACATTATCCCAAATAAGTATATGTTTCAACAATGTTCAGTGGCGGATTAAGGAGGGTGGGTGGCTTGCCCGCAGCTCCCCCCCACCCCCACCCCACCCGCCTAATTTATAATAATGTGCTATATATTTGAGCAGACCCCACTGGGAGTGCGGTTTAACCTGCCCCTACTAGTCGACTACCTGCAAGAAGGCACGGAATCGAGCCTACAGGTGGTCAGGTCCATATACAGGTGGATAACACACAACATATGGTGAGTTCTCAATCTGTTAAAACATGGTGCGGAGGAACATCTCTAAACCGGACACCAAATACATATACTGTTCTCATTTCAGACGCACTTAACTCAGATAACAATGCATGTTCAACTCAGATAACAATGCATGTTCAACTCAGATAACAATGCGTCTTTTGATTGTAAAATGTATACGCACATGTACAGTGGAACCCCTCTAAACCGGACATATAGAAAAATGATTGGTGCTTAATTTTGATAGGTTTCACTATAGGAATGAATGGCCTTTGTGTGGAATTTATCGGGGTATAAACTTGGAAATGTCGCGGGAATACTGGACGAAGGCCGGAAGGCCTCGTCCAGTATTCCCGCGACTTTTCCAAGTTCAAATGTTAGGGAATTGTGTAAATATTTTTGTGCTGGAATTATTTCCGTGTACATCCGATGATATGGTCTGTTCATGATCACAAAACAAAATCGCGTGTCTTGAAGTAGTCATATGCCTGTTTTACAGTGATACCTCTCTAAACCGGACACCCTGGGGAGGTCCCCAGGGTGTCCGGTTTAGAGAGGTTTCACTGTACATTATCCGAGCCACAGTACCTATAACAGATCAAAATACCAATCCCAGAATGGTCATATGCCTCATTAACAGTGGAACATCTAACCGGACACCCTGGGGACCCCCCATACAAGGTAGTATCGTGATTATATTTCAGTTTCGATGTTCAGGGATACTATGACGAACCGTTCAGACAACCCACTTCGCCTGACGAGGTCCTGAATGTGGGATACACGGTGTCTGACGGCTATGCAAACCTCTTCGCTGAAATGTGCAGGTAATGATAGTGCTCCAGATATGGTTTAGCCTTAACAAATAGTTTAACCCCCACCCCCTCCCTAAAATATTGTTCAATGCAGAAAATGCATTTGCAAAGAGTATTTCACCACTAACTTGTATTGTAGTAGTGAGAATTAAAATTATTCCAAATTTTCATAAATACTTGTCAAGAAAAAATGTGTGGTGTAGGACAACATAATTTCAGCTGTACTTTTCTAAGGCTGAAATGTTAAGGATCCGTTCGACACCTGCTCATCATATGATTTGAAGCGGCATATCAGGATTTGTTTTAAAAATACTATAACAAATAAAAACTGTTGGTTTGTTTCAATTTTCATCGATATCGGTACATAAGTATCATATTTTCTATCTTGTTGAACGCAACAACATAGGAAATCCGATATTTATGTACCTGTGTTTCCGCCATTTATTCAAGGTGTGCATCGGTTCATGCAAAGGTCATATTCGGCGTAACGAAGGGCTACGACTACCACGTAGGTGACGTCATAGACATCAACCAAAAGCGCAATACTCATACGTGGAACGCTGTTTACGTCAGAGATAATTGGTTTCTGGTCGACTGCACATGGGGCGCAGGGTATATCGACTCAAACGGCAAGTTCATTAGGAAATTCCTGGAGTTCTACTTTATGACGGACCCTGATAAGTTTATCGTGGACCATTTCCCGTTGATGGACGGAGATTTCCGCCACAGTGCACGTTTGCAGTTGCTGACGTCACCGGTTTCTGCGAACTTGTTCTGTAAACGGTTAAAGATGGAGCGCGCGGCGTTGGAATGGGGAGTAAAACCTGTTAGTCACACACAGCAACACATTATTACAGTTCACAACGAGGTTATAATCGTGCTGCAGGAGACTGGGGGTACTCTCGAAGAGTATCGGGTTATCTTTGAACGTAGAAGTGGCGGGAAGAATTTAGAGCCGTACTTTTTCGCCTACAAAATTGACGGCCGTACGTTCAAGGTGTTACTCCGACCGCCCTGGGAGATCGACTACTATGTGAGAATATACGGAAAGAAAGCCGTCAATTCGCCGGGGCCATTGGAAATATTAGTGACGTATATTATCAAGTGCGTACAGACCCGTCAAAATTTGCGGGAATTTATGACGAATTACCGTATATTCGGTGCGTTACCGTATTACAAAGAATACGGGTTTCGTGATGACATCACAAAAGCTGTAAGCTATACTTGTAACAGTGGGGAACTTATGCTTCCATTACAAATGCAAAAAGACTCGAATGCGCGGTTCATGGTTAAGCTGGAACATATGTACGAAACTACGGATCTAACACAGTATTCTCTTGTCACCGCAAAACAGCATGGGATAACTATCAAAGCGAGGCTGCCGTTTGAGGGATATTACAAGCTGTGTTTACTCGCGAGTTTGACGTCAAACGACAACTATCGGCCCGTTGTTAATCTAATGATTGACTGTAATCAAGCCTCATTCGTCCGGTCGGGATTTCCCACGGCCTTTGATTCCGCTATTGCCAACAAATGCATCCTTTACCAGCCGTTGTGGAATGACCTACCAGCCAATACGGAGACGGCTGTTGTGTTATCCTCCCACTGTTTGATGAACGTTAAAATACTGTTCACGCAACTGCAGAAGGACGGTGATTTGTTCGTCGGTGCGGTTACAACCCCGCCCCCTGGCCGCCCGTTCACCATATTTGGTAAAGCAGGTGCACACGACCAATACGAAGGACTTTACCATTTCACAATTTACGATCCGGAGAAAAAGCAAAAACAAGCGTGATGTTCTTATTAAACAAAACAATCAGAGCCGTAACTAGGATGAGGCCGATTCTTTTCGTTGTGATCCCTAACCCCCATATCGGGACTTGGTTGGCCTCGTTTCACTAAACCTCGTACGACTAAAATGTTCGTAAGTGCAAACTTATGATACATGTAGTCTGTAAATTTCACATCAACAATTTTTTCTTGTAAACAATTACAGTCAACCCTCCATCAACGGCCAGCTCGCTACAACAACCACCTCTCTATAACAGCCACTACTTTCTATCCCAATTGGGTAAATGCCTCTATAGTTAACCTCCCTATAACAGCTACCTCTCTATAACAGGTTGCACAGTATTGGATTTACATTTATTGAGCATGTGCAGCATATGTTCAATACATGTAAATCCATCAATTGATCCTAAATTTGCACTTACGAACATTTTAACCGTACTAAGTTTAGTGAAACGGCCCCACTGTTCGTGATATGCTACGACGTTGCAGAAAGCGGGGAGCACACTAGGTGCATTAGAATGGGGATAACCTAAATTACTAATTCCTTATCTGGAACCCTGTACATGTGTAGTTAGACTTAACCATATACCCTGATAATTCCAGCACAAAAATACTTACACAATTCCCTAACATTTAATTGGTCCGTTGCAAGTCTCCGTCCAAAATTTATATCCCAGTAAACTCCATGCCGAACTACTTTTCGTAACCGTCAGGCGCAGTTAAAATAATTATTAAGAAAGCGGAAAATAAACACATTTTCTTGATGAATTTATTTCAAATGCTGGAATTATAAGGAATTAATGGCCTTTTTGTGGAATTTATCGGGGATATAAACTTGGAAAAGTCGCGGGAATACTGGACGAGGCCTTCCGGACTTCGTCCAGTATTCCCGCGACTTTTCCAAGTTTATACCCCGATAAATTCCACAAAAAGGCCATTCATTCCTTTAATAACTTATCGAATGTGTCGTTTCAGTGATGCCTATAGTATTGGTCATCACTTGGTAAAATGAAAATACAGTCAAACCTGTGAATAAAGGCCATCCATGAGAATTGAAAAAATCTGGCATTTGTTCACAGATGGTCTTTGTTCACATGTTTATTTAGGTAGTAACTTAACGATCGGGAAAACAAATGCGTGACTGCTATAGACAGGTAATTGCTTTTCGTGGGTGGCCTTTATCACAGGTTCGACTGTATATTGTTTTCAGCTAATGTAGACTAAGATGAACCACAAATAAAATACGATATATGTAAGTTACAGAATGTTTTATTTTCCAAATAGCAGTTTACATGAGACTTCCTTTAACGCTTAACAGAAATGAGCCTGGCAATATTAACATTTATCCCGTCAACACAGTGCGTATGTGCCGTGAAACGCGATGCCGTGAAACATTTTTGATATCCTGCCAATACGATCTAATCACTGCATATTAATATGTTCGGTTGCTGTGGTTATATTTTTGCATTTCAAAGCCATGTGTATGTGTTGACGGGATAAATAGAATAGTAGGTTAGTGCCATGAATGGAACAAATATCTGGCGCGGCACGGAAACGGGATGTGCCCGGCAGAGCCTCGCCCATCCCGTTTCCTAACGTTTCCTAAGTCTTGCGAGATATTTTTTCCCATTCACGGCACTAACCTACTATTATCTATGTAGCTGAAGTATTTGCGTAGAATTGTGAAATTACGGATATATGGAAGCGTCCTCGTGCCACATACGCAATTCATATAAAACCAATGAAGACTTTTCATACGTATTTCATTATGAATAGATTGCATATGTGCTCTTTTCATATGGATTGCATAATATGCATGTCAAATGAACATTTCATAATGTACTTCATATTAAAATAGCACATATTATGTGCTATTTTAATATGAAGTACATTATGAAATGTTCATTTGACATGCATATGTTACATACTATTATACAATTCATATGAAAAGAGCACATTTGAATTCCATATGCGGCATAAGTTGTAGTTTATACGTAGTATATTACTTTTGTAATTGATCTAGCACATATGTATATGTTCTGTTTGTTAAATATGCATGTATTACAATATTGGACATGCATGTATGGTGCAAAATATGTAATTATAAACGCAATTTATGGTTATTAATAATATATATAAGGATAAATCGTAAACAGTGATCTCTAAAAAGAGTTGTGCCCCGATTGTACGTATATAAGAACCCTAACCCGAATGTTCTGTCTGAAACACATTGCGCCCTGCGCTACAATATCAAGATGCATGATCACGTGGTTACAACAACAACAACAATGTCGCCCACTCCAAAGTAAGTATTATTTGATATTTTCCTTAATATGAAACGGATTTTGATGAAATATGGCGCAGCAAACGCGTCTTCATGGGCTGCATTTGGTCGTCCAGGGAGTTCGGCACAGACTTATGTCGTTTTTGCGAAGAATCGATTTCCGTGTCGGTAGACACGGAAATCGATTCTTCGCAAAAACGACATAAGTTTTGGCCAACGTACAGAGACCACCAAATGCAGCTTAACAAGACGCGTTTGATGCGCCATATTTCATCAAAATCCGTTACGTAATAAGGACACAATAAAAGAAAACGTACTTTGAATCGGTACTTGTTGTTGTTAGTACCACGTGATCATACACCTTTAATATAGGGTTAACTGTATTGTAATTTTCAAATTTGCGGCGTATATCAGAAAATGATAGGTCTGAAAATCTGTTTAATGGCAACGCGCTATATCAGAAAATGATAGGTCTGAAAATCTGTTTAATGGGGACGCGCTAGCGGAGCCATTAAACATGTTTTCCGACCTATCATTTTCTGATATACGCCATAAATTTGAAAATTACAATGCGGTTAACCTATTTCTAATGCACTCCTTTACTACTGGCGTAGGAATACATATTGAAATAATTTGCGACCGTTCATCAACAATGATATACCTGTAATCTATGACCATCAGCCAATCAGATTGCGTGATATTTATGTTGTTCTTCGTTTCAGTTCCGCGTAGCTCTAGACGAACATTAAGAAAAGAAGGAATCTTCTTATATTGTAAATTGTGTAAACGTATTTAATGAAATTACGCAGATGTCCGAAGGTACAAAATCGCATGGCGTGTCTCATATTAACAGTAACTTTCTGCCAATCTATCCTAACAATACTGTTGGTACCGTACGAGAGCATTTTGATGAATAGAATAGACCAATCTTTATTGACATGAACTAAATAGTTTGTCGACGACATGAACATTGAATAAGTAAGGCCGTACAAAACGTACTTTGGTTCTCAGATATCGCCGCGTCAGAAAATTCATTGCGGGTCGAGCATTGTATCGTCATGTAGAAATAAAACTGTACTTGAAATTCGCCAGATGATCAATAAAAAACACTACCATGCAACACTGTGCTAAATCCAATCATGTCTGACGAAAATCTGGTGATTTGTCACGTCTGAAGAGGTTATAATAACAGTATAAAACATACATGTATATGCATCTGTCGTCTTGAAAAAAAATCAGAATCGAACATCTGAAACGACAAAAAAATAGATTACAAAATCCGCCCTCTCTTTCGTCACATTCCGCAAACCCCGTGTCTAAGAACCAAAGAACGTATTTTGTATGGCCTAATGCAATCAATATTTTATTTGTGACCTTACTGCAATGCCGGGTATATGAGCAAACATCCATTTGTATAACTGTACGTTGTTTGCTTTATATGCAATAAGTTGCTCTATACAGCAAATATAATGGAAAACGAAATGAAAACGATGTTTTTTTACGGCGATGTACATATAAACGAATATCGTTTGATTGTTGCTGTACTCGAGACGATATTTTACGGTTTAAATACCCGGGCTCCCGACTATTTAAACGCCTGTCGATTCTGTCAACGCATGTCGTGACGTCTACACATCGAAAACATCGCTTTCTAACTATTAAAATGAAAACGAAGTGTAAACGATAGACAATCGTTCGTTTGCGGAACCAAGAACAAATCCGGACTGTATGTAAGGCAATAATTTGTAATGCTGTTTGAGGTGTGTATGTAATAGTTACTGCCCTAATCGAGGTGTTCATGTGTTTGAACAACCTACATGTGCCCATGGAACACCGAGCCGCGAAGCGGCGAGGTGTTTCATGGGCACATGTAGGTTGTTTAAACACATGGACACCTCGATTAGGGCAGTAACTGACTTACACATCTACTTACTGACTACCGTTGGCTAGTATTCAGTGGAGATTTTGAATTTCCATTTGACATTAAAGGAACTGTCTCTACAGTTATGACAGTCGATCAATAACATCAATTTACGCATGCTGCCAGTGGGATTATACGTGTCCCATTGACACATTTCTCATTATTATTTGTGTTTGACGTCTAACGTATACATGCATGTACGTATACGAAGCAAGCACTCAATATGCTGTATAACATGCATGGGAACATGCTTGTATAACTCATACTAATTCACAGAGAATACCAGGCTAGTGTAGTTTGAAATACCAGTTTATCAGGCAAGACTGGGCCGTTTCCGAGCCGAGCCTCATTATCGTGATATCGAAAGACATTAGACTAGATTTTATTTTATCAGGTAACCCTTTATGCTAGCCAATAATCAAGCTTAAAGCAGTTTTCGTTAAAAAGAACGCCAACTTGTTTACGTTACGTGTCTGATTAGTCTGACGGCGTTCGGTAACGTCATGTGACGTCGTTCGCAAGGTGTCGAACTTAGATAGGTACAACTGTAACAACAAATGGCAGCGCTAAGCGAAGCTTATGCCCTCGCTGTCTGCCTTGACAATAAAAAAAACACAAGTCCTCTGTGACCTTGACCTTGGGCGGTCGTACTGGCAGCCTTGATAATTAAATAAGGACTTTAACATTATTGCCTTAACAAATTGTCGTATTAAAGGAATTAAAGGAATATTGAATATCTTGGACAATATCTGAAACATCATGTGAGACACTGTTTCTTTACAATACGTTAGGACATCTCTTTTGTCATATATCATCAGCTGGGTCTCTGTAGAGTGCACATCTTAACAATTTAATCCTTCATATGTTTAACCACTGTATTTTCACATGCAGATGCATTAATAAACCAACTTAAGTGATTGAACTTAAGTGACAGATGCAGTTGTCATTCAACAATGAAACATGCCCTTTTTTACGATAAAAAAGCTATTCTCAGTCAAAATACAGAATATATCTTAGTTGTATGCCAGTTCACGTGTACATGCATTGTATTATGCATACATTTGACTGTCGTAGGTGACGTAAAACATAATTTTTGTATAATTGGGATCAAGTGAACAATGTTCTCGAGCCAAAAAAAGCGCTACAGCTATTTTATTGTATCTTAAATATGCACTGATCACAAGTTATCAATAAGCATAGCTTAAGTTCGACTCGTATGTCCTAAAAGGCCGGCACTAGTTTATATTCAATATCATTATACACTAATGAAATAAGTGTGCAACTCAGACGGGTACAATAAAACACATTAGGTGATCAGTATATGTATGATGCTGTGCTCCTGCAATAAAGCAAATCTAACATTTGTGTTGATGTAATATTATATTTATTAACATAATTAAAGCTCCTTCGCTGATTTATAAAGAAACTCAGCATAGCCTCTTATGACATCAGTAAACTCGTTAATAAATATCAAAATATCATCACGCAAGTAAGATTCTCTCTCTATATATATAGCACTGTTTTTGAGACCTGATAAAATATGCCACTTCACGAGTGGGTGGAGGTTTATAACACTTTCTGTCACTTACTGAACGCCCCTCAATGATATCCCTATTTTTGTCGTTGACAAGTGTCTTTCCACGTGCTAAACTATACGTAAACAGAAATATACTGTATACTACGTGTGAGAGATTCACCAGGTAAGCTTTTATTTAAAGTATTTCAACAATGTTACATTATAGTTTAGACATTTCTGCCGTCCGTCTGTATATATTTTTGTTTATACATCTGTCCACGGCATTGACACGATTTGTGATTACATATGCGTCACTGGCACGGAGAAGGACCTTGCAACATTTTTAAGGCGAATATGTGTACCTTTATCATCATTCAACATCCAAATTAGCGTTGTATGTTCTACATGTAATCATTCCGCTGATCGCAAAACATCAACAACTGCTACACTGGTGACATGTAGTAAAGATAGGAAATGGTATTGATCGAATGCCGACCAACACATGCAATGATCAAACTGTGCGGATGCGCAGACTGATCCGGGCTACGCTATCCATCGTAAGACCGCTTTTCTAAGCCGGTGTTCCTTGTATCAAGCTATCAATTCACATAATGACAATAGACACATAACGTGTGTGGTTTGCCGTGACGCACGACTTTTTCGTGCCCTGGTTTGCATATAGATGCAAACTTTTCTTTTGTCTACAGAGGTGTTCAAGTTGCTTACCAACCTCTGACAAACAATAGAGTCGATGTGTAAATTCTGAGCTACTATTGGAACTGCGACCCGTGCTTTCAAACAAACCGGTCAGTTTGAACTCTGGCCTCAATATTCACGATGACGAAAAATAGAGAACAGTGTAAAAGCTATAAAATTCAACGCAATTTATATCGGTCAATCGATGCGCCCCACTCCCGATTCGTGTTCGTTGTATCAGATAGAGTATATTACAGGTTGGGTAATAAAACAGTTATTTCATCGTCATTTCCGGGACAGTCAAAACTTGCAATATTAATATTGGCAATTGATGCTGTGGACGACCCTTCGACATCGGGCAATAGTGGCTCGGGTCGTCCACAGCACCTCGGGGCAATAGTATACAGTTTTATTTGTACTGTATGTGGGTACATGTATATGCACGAGTTCAGCAGTGTGCGATATTGGGCGTCTTATAGAGCCAAATATCGTTGCGCGGCTGAACGGGTGGTATATATCCACATACTAATAAAATAACCTTTGTGTTGTATACGTATATTACTCACAATTCATATGCGCCTTAAAAATACCAAATATAAATTTAATATACAAATCAATGATGATTTAGAATGAATTTTTAATCGAGGTGAAACGTAGTTCCGGCACTGACCAATATGAACTCACGAGACGTTAATATGGAAACAAATATTGACGGCTTGCGTTCCATTGTGTATTAACGGGAAACGGAAATGTGTATATAATATGTATAAGTTAGTCATGGTCATGCGGGGAACAGTCAAAACTATTGTCCATAGCACATGTCAGGTAGCACATTTGGTGCACCAGTTATCATCAAATACATCACACTTCTTATGTTGTTTGTTAGAACAAGTTTATAGAAAATCTACGGTAAACATTACGTCACATATTGCGTCACTTGGTTACAGCACAACATTATCCAATACCCAGCTAAGGTGAATGACGCGTAGCCCGGATAGCAAATCGGTTAAAATATCCATATTATATTTATGCATTGTAGGTCTTTAGTAGCGATTTTGGTTGTCATAGAATATTTATTTCTCTGACTTTCTGAAGCGAGTATTTGGTTGTCATGGAAATTGTTATTTCTCTGACATTCTGCCGGTTTCTAAGCAAAATAATGGACATTTTATCCATTTTCCCAACTACGTGTCATTCATATGTGGCTGTGACTGGAGAAATGGGACTTGTGGGATTTGTGACCAGTGTATCTTCTAATCAAATAGCACACTCATATAGCCTGTGAGATCTATATTGATTGTTAGAAGGATGATCGGTGTTTCATTTATGGAGTGGCGAACCGTGTAGATCCTGATCAGACTGTGCGGATGCACAGGCTGATCTGGTTCTACGCTGGTCGCAAAAATCATAAGCCCCATTTTTCCAGTCACAGCCACATATAAGAATATGGCATACAAAAATATTTACAAAATTTGCTATATTTTCCGTAAATGGCGTCGAAATCATTTACTGAAAATATCACATTTTTTTGTAAATACATTTCATGAAAAATCGCACATGTTCTTAAAGATAAAATCGCATATCGTGTCTCGTATACATCTATACATCTATGATATCCTGTAAGTGTACTTTGCATTGTTGATTAAATTTCATCAACATTGCAAAGTATACTTATCCAGCAAAGTATACTTTGAGGGCGAAATTTTCAATTTAAGGATAAATTTATTAATTTTTATTATACTGAATTTATTACATTATCACAGCCATTTTGGCTGTGATAATGTAATAAATTCAGTATAATAATTCTGCATACTTTTACTCATCAAATATATGCAGTCGTTAGTTCTATATGAAATGATGCATTTCGGGAAAAATAAATGATTACTCCCTCAAAGTATGCTTTGCTAGGTAAGTATACTTTGCAATTTGTTAATGAAATCTGGTGTCGGTTAGGAAATATAATCCATGTCAAAAACCATCGTCCAAAGACTGCACCACAATATCAGTCGTTTCGTGCCCAGCTCCTTTCGTCCCACATTTTTGCGTCCGCTTGCTTGGTTGTCGCGATGAAAACTGATTATTCCGAGTCAACATCGTTGTAGCTATTGTTGTTGTTGTTTTTGTTGGCTCCGTCACTGTTGATTTTGTTGCTGTTGTTATTGTTTTCGTAGTTGTTGTGTTTGCATCCGCTTTAACACTGTTGGTAGCAGCTAAACTGTTCTTGTTTACACTTTTTAAATCTTTATCTGACTTAAGCGATCTCGTACTTGCAATCGTTCCATTTGCGGTTGTCATAAATTCTGTTCCACGTTTTCCAGAAGAGAATCCATTATTCGACGGGTTCCTAAGTTCGGAACTTCTTCTTCCTTTCGTAACGGTTTGCTTACCAGCGCAGGCGTCAAAGCCTTGTTTCACATCTGGCGCAGGTGTTATTAATAGTTCGTCGAAGTCTAAGTCAGTTATTTCCAAGACATCGTATGTCTTTTTCGTCTTTTTGTTGGCCATAATGAAACACTTGTTTTGTTTGTCTCAGTTTTAGCTTCAGCTGATTAACAACAACATTGCAAACACGTGTTATGGCATGCATTCACATAGCAACATACCTGTAAATTGGGAATTTTTATATTATAAAAAAGTTAATTACTGAAATCCGAGAACGCCTCTTTAATATTTGTGATTTGTTGGTGATCTATTTTTAGCATTTCTTGGTATATTTTATCACCTTCCGTATCCGTATTTATAAGTTCATGTACACGTGAAGATCGTTGCAACATTAGAAACTGTAGAAACGTTCACATTTATTGTCAGTACAGGCCCGTACGCAGGATTTTCTATTGGGGGGTGCGTCAGGGGGGTGCGTCAGGTGCGAGCCCCATGTAGTGGCGCGAGTACGCTAGCGGGGTACCCCCTAGCGTACTCGCGCCACTACATGGGGCTCGCCCCTGACGCACCCCTCTGAAATTTTTTAAACCTAGATGGCCTGAAATGCACTCTCATGCATTTTATGTCATTTAAATTCGGATTTCAACGGTGGTAAATTGTGACATTTTCATGCAAATTACCTGTATATTAATGCATTTCAAGATTTGTTGAGATTACTGTTTGAAAAATAGCGGACCTCGGCGAAATTAGGGGGGTGCGTACGCACCCGTCGCACCCTTCGCACCCTTCGCCCCACCCTTCGCCCCCCACCCCCCCCCCCCCCCCCCCCCCCCCCCCCCCCCCCCCCCCCCCCCCCCCCCCCCCCCCCCCCCCCCTCCCCCCCCCCCCCCCCCCCCCCCACCCCCCTCCTGGATGCACAGGCTGATCTTGATCTACACTGGTCGCAAAAACACATAAGCACCATTTCTCCAGTCTCAATTCTGTAACGACAGCATGTGTTTTGCTTCTCCTTTACTAATACATAATTATTATGGTCTTTCACACGAGTGATAATTTAACGTTATCGATTAAACGAGATTACAGATTACTGTTACGCATTAGATAAAATGAAACAAGTTGTCATCACTAATGTTAGACTGCATTTATTACAAGCACAGTGCTATACATTGAAGCTGTATTGAGACTATCCGCCAAACGAATTAGGAGTGTATGTTTTATTTCTCTCTGTAAATATGTCTTGAAATTTCATTAGAATTGAGTCCTCAGGACTCAATTCTAATGAAATTCCAAGACATATTCATGATATTTACGGGGAGAAATACAAGAAAATATGATGAATTTTTGTCCGCTAGTTTCGAACTATTTATAGCCCACAAGTTTCCAGCTATATATTTATTACACTACTGTCTGTTCCAAGTTTTGCTTCCGACGAACCTTTCCGACGAACACTTTAAATCTTAAAAAATATTAATATGTAAGTACTTTTTCATCAACCCTCCCCAAAAAAGTTATTGGATAAAATTCCATCAAATATTGATTTTATTGCGAAAAAACGATGTTCATATGGGAAATTAACATAGGGGCTAATGTTTTCTTTGTTACATCATTTCCAAACTATCTAACCAGGTTTCGGAGTCAATTTCCAAAAAAATAATTCTCCTCCTTTTTCCCCATGTTCAATTCCCATAGGAAAATCTTTTTTTTTCGAAATAAAATCAATATTTGATGGAATTGTATAAAAACCAAAATTTGGGGGAAGGGTGACATTTATGTTATTAATGAAAAAGTACTTACAATTTAATATTTTTTAGATTTAATGTGTATAATAGCCAAACGTTCGTCGGCAGCAAAACGTGGAACAGACAGGAGTGTAATATGATGTTAACACACTGTCTTTTTATACAGCAAACGTAGGTTTATCCAATAAGCGATTTGTATACAACAATATTTATCATTAATACATATATATATATAGTAATGCCATCCACACACAACACACGACGGTTATCACAAATCCATCGATATTTCGCCGAGTCGCATAACACTATAATTTCTTTGGTCCCTTCTGTATAATAAACCCACACAAACTAGTTCAATGGAAAATAATAATAGTTATCACACACTGACAACGTATTGGCTATTATCAGGGCAATATCAGCTTAATCGAATCGCATGACTTTGCCGATATTGTTTCTAAGATTCGTCTAACAAATATATCCTTAGTAATGTTAAATGACGGTATTTTATACATGTAACATGTGGAATTTAATTTCTAATTCACACGTACTAACTTTCGATGTATTTTAGAAAAATATGTCTAATGTTATGGCGGTAGGGCATTTTTGTCCGGACGCAAAACTAATTTAATTCAACCAATCTAAAGATAAAATATGGCATGTCGATGTAACAACGTAATACGTTTGCGATTTTCATTTCGATGTTACTTCGAAAACGTACTTGCGAAACACGGCTAAAAAACGCTTTACAATTCGACACCTGTATGAAAATAGTATGTAAGTATCATTCAGGCATTTACGGAAACTGCCGACATGTCTTGGGGAAACTCCGATAATTCCGTTTATCTTCGAGACTGTTTTCGTGTTTTAATCCTTTCCATAATCTGTTAACCGTGATATAACACAATATCGATGGGAATGTTCGCCACACACGCACCACAGGTTGAAGTGACAGACCATGGTCTATAAATACATTAAATATACCAAAAAGCATCAATAAGTGTACACAAATAAGCTAGGAAGTTTATTTACTCCCTCCTATACACATTAACCGGTTAATAATTTAAATAATATATTTAGCTTATTTGTCTTTCACTTATTGATGCATTTTTTGTATATTTAATATATTTATAGCCCATGGTCCGTCACTTCCACCTGTGACACGCACCTATGGTGGTCCGTTATGGACAGTCCGTTTCTACGCCGCGAATGACGCAAATTAAGAACCTTACATTTCATTCGCTCGTATTAACTCTTTGCATGCTGGGAAACTTGTTGGCTATAAATAGTTAAAAACTAGCACACAAAAAACGTCATATTTTATTTTAGTCCTCCTTGTAAATATCATGAATATGTCTTGGAATTTCATTAGAATTGAGTCCTGAGGACTCAATTCTAATGAAATTCAAAGACATATTTACAGAGAGAAATAAAACATATACTCCTAATTTGTTTGGCGGATATTTTCACCGCTAGCATGCAAAGAGTTAAAGTGATGATGGAACAGGGGCCTGTTTCACTAAACTTCGTACGACTAAGATGTTCGTAAGTGAAAATTTAGGATCGTCTGGAAATTTCAATTGATGAATTTACATTTATTGAGCATAGGCTGCATATGCAGCCTATGCTCAATAAATGTAAATCAAATAATTGTTTTCAAGGAAATACTGTTAATATGAAATTTACAGCCTATCATAATTTTGCACTTAGGAACATTTTTGTCGTACGAAGTTTAGTGAACAGAGCCCTAGATTTGTTTAGCTATATATTTGTATCGAATTTCTGAAGCCAATTGTACACAGAAGTAGCCTGAAAAAAAATGGCAGTAGTAAATAAAATGTTAATAGTACTAAAAAATAACTAGCCTTGCAAAGGACTAGTTTTTCTCCACAATCGATGGTTACTAATTCAATGTTATTTATATTACTTGAACGAGTCTCTCTAATGAAAAATTCTATCTAAATGTGATATTGTGTCATCATTTGCGGCTGTGACTGGAGAAATGGGGTTTGGGGTTTATGGGGTTTTGCGACCAGTGTAGATCCAGATCAGCCTGTGCATCCGCACAGTCTGATCAGGATCTGAACTGTTCGCCGTTCCATCAATGAATCACCCGTCATGCTTCTAACAAGGAATTTAGATTGATAGCAGGCTACAGGAGTGTGCTATTTGATCAGGATCTACACATGGCACAACTCCCATAAGACCCATTTCTCCAGTCATAGCCACAGTTTACAACACAAACTAAGTTTATTTCATACATCTCCTTACTTACGCGTATAGCGACAATGTACACCAAATTATCTCCCCTGTTGCTTACAGTTTCGGATAGTAAATACTTGAATATAACGCAAATGTTGGTAAATTCGATTAAATAAAATGGTGTGATTGGTTGATATAGGCTGTACATGACGCCAACAACCACATATCTGAGACATCATCTAGGCACAGTTTTACGTTTAGCCCTCATATTAAAATTATATAGAAAATAATCCCTTTTTCGCAATAAAATCCATATTTGAATGAAACCGGACATCGAGAACATATATGTGATCTCATTTTGAGAGGTTTCTTGATAACGTATCTCAGATAATAATGTATGTTCATGATTGCAAAATACATACCGTGTAAGTATCTTACAGAATGGTCATATGTCTGAACATGTCGGAATATCTCTAAACCGGACACCCTGGGAGGTCCCCAGGGTGTCCGGTTTAGAGAGGTGTCACTGTATTTAGAAAACAAACTATATGTATGTGTTAATACCACATTGTATTCGATTTAACCCTTTCAACCCTAAGGAACTGGAATGGACTGTGATATGCTAATGTTCCGACCAATCCAATGGTCGCAAAATGATTTTCAGATTCGTCCATTTATGAAAAGGGGGTGTTTTTGTTCTAAGAAATATGAAAATTACTTGCAAAAAGTGCAGATCCTGATGAGACGGCTCGTTACGAGCCGGCTCATCTGGATCTGCACTGTTTGCATAAACCGATATATCGGCCTTCCGGGTTCAAAGGGTTAATATGTTAATTCCTCAGAGTACATCGGTGGATTTTAAATGGAACGGACAGTAGGCTAAATCCAACACATAATTATAGATATAATAAATTATGTATAGATCTACACCCCAAATACAACGACATGAGCTCAATTTAATGAAGCATTAACTATATATATGGCTGTGATTGGAGAAATGGTGCGTATGGTTTAGTGACCAGTGTAAATACAGATCAGCCTGTGCATCCGCAAACAGGATCTGCACTGTTCGCCATTCCATCAATGAAACACACATCATGTATCTATTATAACTAGCAATATACATGTAGATCGTTATCAGGCTTCAGGGGTGTATTATTTGATCACGAGCTACACTGGTCACACAGTCGTTAGGCCCCATTTATCCAGTCACAGCCACATACATACCGCCGCTGATCATGATATCGATATAATTGGTATTCGATTACTTGTTTTAAACCTCAACCTTGATGGCGTATTTTTGATGTGATTGCTATATTGAGAACCGTTCTTGTATTGTATCGAAAGTTGATTAAAGGTACATGCCCACTCAGTAAGCACAAAATGTTCTTTATAGGAATTAAATAAGTGTATAATTGTGTCACTATTCCAACAGTTCTAAAAATTGCAAGTGCCCGGAAAACAGATATAATCATTTAGTAATATTTATTTTACTGATAGTGACGCGCGTTGGTATCAGGCTATTTTCATATGCAAATGAGGCATGATATTTTTTACTTATTTATTCTAATGAAATGCGTCACCTGAACAAATACTATTTTCGACAGATTATAAAGTATGATCATTGCACATCAAAAAACAAAATACAGAGAATAAATAGTAATGTCCGTTAACATTTTAAGGAAACACGGTTATCGCCCCTGATATCAGTTTGAAAATTGTTGTCTAAAATAAAATGTATAATAATGCCAATCAATACGTGGGGTAATGGCGCATGAATGTTTATTTTGCCAGGAAATGTCTCAGATGATGTCTCTGATGTAAAGAACATTTTGTACCTACTGAGTGGGCATGTACCTTTAACGTGATCGGTTTGGAATCCATTTTAATCCCAAGAGACTCTCAGATTTAATTACTCTGGACTGTCTGTTTGACGCTTTCCTGATATGTGGCTGTGACTGAAGAAATGGGGCTTATTGGTTTTGCGTCCAGTGTAGATCCAGATCAGCCTGTGCATCGGCAGTCTGATCAGGATCTGCACTGTTCGTCGTTTCATCAAAGAAACACCCGTCATGCTTCTAACAAGCAATATAAGCATTATCATACAACATGCGTGTGCTGTTTGATCAGAAGCTACACTGGTCACAAACAGATAAGGTGCGTATTGGCGTATTTAACGCAATTATTTTAGCTGAATACCCATTGATTATCAAAAGTGCGAGTACAAAATACACACAGCAATGTGAAAATACGCATTGATTTTCAAATTGAGTAGTGAAAATACTGTCATAAAGTTGTAAATTAACTTTGTTGAGCAGCAAAAAGCAAACAGTGTTAGTGTTTGCTTTTTGCAGCTCAAATAAGTGAATGTTTAAATATGTTATGTTTTTGTATCATTTGTTCCCTATTTAGTAATGAAGAAAATCAATAATTAATTTGCAAAAGTAAAATACGCAATGATTTTGAAATCAGGGGGTATAGTACGCTTTAGACACAAAGCTTATCTGGAGCCCTGTAGCCTATTTCACCAACATTGCAAAGTATACTTTTCTAGCAAAGTATACTTTGAGGGAGTAATCATTTAATTTTCCTGAAATGCATTATTTCATATAGAACTAACAAATGCATATAGTTCATGATTAAAAGTATGCAGAATTATTATACTGAATTTATTACATTATCACAGCCAAATTGGCTGTGATAATGTAATAAATTCAGTATAATAAAAATTAATAAATTTATCATAAAATTGAACATTTCTCCCTCAAAGCATACTTTTCTAGAAAAGTATTCTTTGCAATGTTGATGAAATAGGCTACTGGTCACAAATCCCATAAGCCCTATTTCTCCAGTCGCATATATAGTTCCTTAGAACGGGTTAAATTCGTATGATCCAGATATTTACATAAACTCCCGTCAAAGCACGTATGCCATAGTAAAACCATACTTCAAACGCATGTACGACGAGATAATCCGCGATCTTTAGCTACCAAATGGGGGGGTGGGTCGAGGCTAGGTATTTCCGTTTGAATTTATTTATAGAAATCCGGTCCAAATTGTATATTTTATGGCCGTATTGCTTGTAAAAATGGCGAATGTTGATGATTTGTTATGAAAGGAAGCCATTATAGTGTTTTCCACTAGTATTGATCCAGGTTATCTACATACCTGCACAGTCTGATCCGGAACTGATTCATATGTTCACACTTATTAATTGTATGGAATCAGTGTAGATCAAGATCAGACTGCACATATGTGCAGTCTGATCTGGGTCTACTCTGTTTGCAAATCTCAATGTTCGTGTTATTCAGTAAGAAAGTAACGTTGAAATACATCAAAGGACGGGATTTCTATAAATATATTTGCAAAGGGAGACAACTAGCTACGATCCCTCATGATCTCCTCGTACATGCGGACGAACGTGATCTAACTGTGTTATCACGTCATCATGTTCATACATTGCACACGTGCTGTTTTCATGAAAATATGAAAACTAAACAAACACATTGTACGAAAGCAAATGATTATCAAGATAAAAGTTCTTTTTCATAAATGATGAAAGCCAATATCCATATTAGTGTTGTCTCATGCATATAAATGATACGGAATATTACGCCATATATCATTTCCGTTATGTGCACGTCATGTTAAATGTCATATGAACAGAAAATTTAAATTAAAAAAAAGTTTTGTAAACTGGTAGATAATGCCAGTATTGTCGAACTTTTCAAAGGTTCTATTCCCGGCAAAGTCTCGAGAAAGATCATTTATCCCGTCAACACAGGGAGTATGTGCCGTGAAACACGGTGCCGTGAAACATTGTTGATATCCTGTCAATATGACCTAATCACTGCTTATGAATATGTGCGGTTGTCATACTAGTCGATTCACCGATTTTGAGGATGCGGCTGGCGTTATTCTATGAATTTTAAAGCTATTTGCTGTGTTGAAGGGATAAATATAATAGTAGATTAGTGCCGTGAATGGGAAAAATATCTGGCGCGGCACGGAAACGGGATGGGCGAGGCTCTGCCGAGTCCATCCCGTTTCCGTGCCACGCTAGATATTTGTCCCATTCGCGGCATTAACCTACTATTCTCTATTTCGTCATTATGATTACAACCCAAGTTATTAAAATGATTTTAAATCCTATTGTGCATGCTGTTTGCAGAGTTCAACAAAAGTGTATACAAATGTGTAAGACATGTATGTGGATGACGTTTCACGTCAACATATGTGACGTAACATCAAAATAACAATATGGCGGAAAGCCGAACGTCGCTGAGAACAAATGGAAAATAAACAAGTTGAGGATATTCCATCGTACATGTTGAATAACGTGAAATAATACACGAGTGTACATGTACATTGGCTATATATATAGAGAGAAAGGATGTGTTAACCCTTCCGGGTTTGGAAGGTCCTCGAGCCAATTCCTACCCTTAAATATAAGATAAAAAAAAATAAAAATAAATGTGTTAACCCTTTGAACCCGAAATCCCGCTATAGCGGTTTATGCAAAAAGTGCAGATCCAGATGAGCCGGCTCGTAACGAGCCGTCTCATCAGGATCTGCACTTTTTGAAAGTAATTTTAATATTTCTTAGAACAAAAACACCCCCTTTTCATAAATGGACGAATCTGAAAATCATGTTGTGACCATTGGATTGGTCGGAACATTAGCATATCACAGTCCATTCCAGTTCCTGAGGGTTGAAAGGGTTAAATGTTAGTCTTTGTACACGTAGGTGGAACTGGTAGCACTAGACTAGTCGACACCATTATTGCGAGAAATATAATATAACAGATTTGCCACCATGGATGGTCAGTGCTAATCGGTTTGAATATGTTTAATTTTGAACATACGAATTTCTTAGTCGTTAAAATTTTAGTGAAACGGGCCCCTGCTTTAAAGTGAATGCTCTGATCATAGATTGCCAATGGGTTCGACTTGCGTATGTGCATGATCTACTACAATAACGCAGGTCGAACCGACTGTCCCGTGTTCACTGACACAGACGCACACTTTTATACTATAGAGTAATCTTGTTGAACAAACATTGACGGGTCTAGAACTAATATTTACTCGCCTAGAACTAATATTGACTTGTCGTCGTTTTCGTGAAAGGTAAATATGAGATAATCCCATCTGATAAAAATAATCCTTGACAATATCGGTGATTCTTGTCCGGGTCTGATCAATTGATTCCTTATTGTAATGGAAAATCACATTAACCCTTAGACCGCTATCATAAATTTTTTGTCGTCTGCTGTTTATTTTCTATTTTCCATTTTTGTCATCAAAAACATGTTTTTTCAGCACTTTAGAATAATTTGCAACATGCTTTGACAGCAATTCAGAATGGAAATGATTCTGAAGTGCGGTCAAACCATGTTTTTATTGAAAAATAAGGCAAGATAAAGAAACAGTAGACGACAATTGTTGTTTGTAGCGGTCTAAGGGTTAAATTACAGTGAAAACTCTCTTAACCGGACACTCTGTAAATTGCTTTATTTGTAATTGTATGGGTAGCTTTGTTATGTATCTCCGGTGGTAATGTCTGTTCGTGATCGCAAATCATGAGAACATGTCTTGGAGTTGTCATATGCCTGATTTACAGTGGAACCTCTCTAAACCGGACACCCTGGGAACCTCCCAGGGTGTCCGGTTTAGAGATGTTCCACTGTATGTGACAACATGGCATCAAATGCTGGAACTTATAAATTTCTAATGTGTACCTTCAAATTATCAATAAATAACTTATTTCTGCAAAATTGTACGGTTACCATGTCGTTCGGTGAAAAAAAAATGAAAAAAAATACGACCCGGAAGTACGAAAACGTGTTTTATCAGCATGAGAAAGGAAACCACTGCTGTTATTCTTTCCAAGCGTGTGTATGACAAGCGTGTACTCTGAATGGAAGCTATTTCACGAGAAAAAACCCACAGAAAGCCGGTACATTTATTTCACCACTACTTTGAATGACAATGATGCTACCTTTTGATTGGTTGACTATAATGTCGTAGGAACGAGATACTATCTTGTATGCTATTTCGGGGGAACGAGTTGCTATGTCGTGAGAATGAGATAGCTAACTCGTTCGAATGAGATATTATATTGTGGGAAGGAGATGCTATGTTGTGGGAACGAGATAGCGAACTGCATGGGAAACGAGTCTGCTGTGTCATGAGAAGGAGATGCTAATGTCGTGGGAACAAGAGAGAACAAAACGATGCGTAGATAGTTTCCCATTAACGCAAGTCTTAACATTTTCTCTTCCTTGCTATTCGTTATTCGCCTATGGTAAGTGCCTGTTCACCCAACGTGTATTTGTTGTGCCAGTTACCAACGGAGTCCCGTTTCTGACACTTTTATTAATGTAATACTTGCGACCTTCCTTATATTTATCTCATGCCGATCTGTTAAAATTGGCTTTCATTGTAAATGGGCTCCCGTCTGTTAAAGCCAGTCGTATTAATGTGACTGATGAAAACATGGGCTTGTTGGCATTTGATACCAGTGTGCATGCAGTAGACCCAAATAAACATATATACCTTGGCGGATTCAGGGGGGTGACCCGTGGAGCCCGGGTCCCATTTCAGGATTCCAGATTTTATTTTGCAATTGAGAAGCTGTCTGATTTTGTAAAACAAAATAACAAGCACTGTCAAATAAGGGTGATCAGATCAAGGTCTATTTGTGAACGGCAACTCTTGCAATCTACTCCCGTACCGTCCGAGTTACCGTTCGCAACTAATCAAGGTCCAGAGAGCCCGTTCACAATGTGCCTTATCACATGAGCATTTATGTACTGAAAAGTAGTCCGTCGAATTTGACTGCCCCCATCCCCCCCCCCCCCCCCTTCTGCGGAATCATGGATCCGCCACTGATATACCACCATACGATTGCAATCATAAGCGCCACAATCTGACACAGTAATGTATTCATTATTGCTCTAGCGACCAGTGTAGACCCAGAGTCTGATCAAGGTCTACACTGTTCGAAATATAAAGATAAAAACACAATACAAAGAGTACAATTTGGATCAATATCACACTGCGTGAGTGTGTTCTGTATGGTACAAACTTAAGGCAATCCAATAATAATACAATTTAGATTTACGTGACTGCGTAGAATGAGCTGGATCAGACATAACTAAGCCCGATTTTGCCGAATCGTGTCCTACACATGTAACGTATTGAACAAACCGACACATTGCAATAAAATGACGTATTCAAGGGCCATTATGTTTAAATGCGATTTTAGTTAGAAGTATTTACCTTTCAAATATGCCACACACTCAGACGTTAAATGCACTGTGTCTCAGATGCTGCTGTCTCAGATATCCAATATAGGCTTTTTGTTTCGCTTCATGCATCGTAAATGACGTATTTTAATCAACTACACCATTGTAGTTGATCAAATTCCAGATGCGTGATATTCAAGTCAGAAACTGTGATAAGCAGGGGAGATAATTGGTTTGGCATACTTTAGTATTTTCGCTAAAAACATGTACCAAGAAGAAGAAAATGAAATGTCTCTATGTTTTGTTGTGAAATTATCATACTATCCCACACACTTTGAAAACAAATATTTGTATACGCTAATGACATTAATTTAAATAAAATAAGTTAGCAACCATCCTTTGAAATACAAATGCTAGTTATATTTCAGTATTATAAACATGTGTTTTACAAATCCCCAATTTTTACAAGCGACTGAGGTACAATTGAATTCAGAAATACGATACAAATCTACAATTAAACAAGTTTCCCTATTCTGTTTATTCACTTTCTAGGCATATCTGAGACCCAGTGCCTTTAAAAGCCAGTATTTATATCACAAAGCATGAGGTTTGTTCCAGCGTTACTAGGACATGGTGCTGGTATATTAAGCGGCCCTCACATATTGGTCGCGGCACCCGCGCGACTCATAAAACAGGTGAAAAAGGGCATTTTCGCGAGGCGTCCGGCCGGACGCTGCCCGATTTCTACGGGCTCCGCTGCGATTTTTAGTGGTCGCCCGAACCCTGCGGGCGTGAAAACCTGTCTCCCAAATTTTCCAAGCTCGATTTTAGGTCGTGGCAAGCCCGTAGACACGTCGCTAGGGCCCCGCCCGGGGCCTGCCGGAAAACGACCGGTGATCTGGCGGCCGCCTGAAGATTTATACAACTGATCTATATATTTCTTATATTTAAGGGTAGGAAATGGCTCGAAGACCTTCCATACCCGGGCATGTGCCCGTAAATGATCAGGCCAATGGCCGTTGGCCCATTTGTTTCCGAATTTACTAATATATGCGATACAGTCGAAATATGTGCATTAAATGAAGGAGACGATGAGGCGGTGAGTTTACCTAGTTAGTTCATTCTCCTATTGCACCGTGAAGAGGGCCGAGTGTGCGTGCACATGATATATGGATACTCAGCCGTTACATTGTTATATTACCTGCTAATGCTATTAGAGGGTTGGACGAGGCAAGACAGACCAAGCAGAGACGGATCCACGTGATATGGGCAACTCATCTATATATACTCGCGATATATATATACTCGCGACGCGGATGCCGGAGGGAAGCCGGACATCAATCGCCAGTCGCCCGGCCGGCGTCCTAGCGGCGCCCGGCCGGGCTCCGCCAGGACCCCTACCAATCTGTTCTTTGATCAGCCGGCGCCCGCCAGATTATGTAGCGGCGTCCGGCCGACACCCTGGCGGGCGCACTGTCTCCACTGCGATCCAATGTTCAAAGGGCACAGCCCGGGTCCCGTCTAATATGTGAGGGCACACGCCGTAGACATGAAATTCGCCCGATTCATATACGGGCTCTGAACCCCCGGCGACTCTTGCGAATAGAAAAATCGTGCGGACGACGGCTGATATGTGAGGGCCGCTTTAGTAGGATAAATAACTTAGACCATGGTTATCCGCCTGTGTGCTCGATATTCCACTCGCCAAAGATCGCGGATTGTCTCCTCGTGCATACGGACGGCATGATGTCGTGATATGTATAGGTTATTTGATTTTTATCACATGAAAACCTTCTTATCACATGCTGTTACTCGTTTCATAAAAGTGATATGACACACGTGTAATCACACATGGAGCGTATTTGATTGGCTAGCGCATCGCCCTAATTACGTATTCGTAGTATGCGCTAACGTTACACAACAAACACAATGAAGACGTTCCAAATGACGTCCAAATTGGTGCAACAAAGAAATGCTATCATGACAATGACGTCATTAAAAGTGTCCGTGACTACGTATAATTACTCCAGTTGTTAGAATGTGCTTCCGTGTAGTAAGGTGAAATGATTACACAGAATATGACGTGATACTATGACATACATTTATTTATAACATGTTAAATTGTTAATTGCTAGTATTAACCCTTAGACCGCTACTCACAACAATTGCCGTCTGCTGTTGTTTTTATATATTGCCCTATTTCTCAATAAAAACATGGTTTGACAGCACTTCAGAATCATTTACAATGCTGTCAAAGCATGTTTTTGATGATAAAAATGGAAAACAGAAAATAAACAGCGGACGACAAAAAAAATAAGATAGCGGTGTAAGGGTTAAAACTATTTTCAACTTCATGGGAAAATAGTCAATAGCGTCGTCTCACTGAAGCATATCGGATATCTTCAAACTGTTCTACTATTTGGAGTATTAAGTCATGTGATAAACAGAATTTCACACTCATTTCAATTGTATATGAGATCTATGAGACTCGTCAGCAATTGTATGCACCGATCCTCTGGTGAAGTGCATACAATTGCTGACGAGTATGCGTGTATGCGTGTATGCGTGTCTCGTTTCATAAATCTCATATCAACCCAAAATTCGTTGGAGATCCTCTATTTATTCCGTCAACACAGTGCGTATCTGCCGTGAAACACCTGTCAATACGACCTGATCACTGCGTATGAATGTGTGTGGTGGCTGGGGTTATTTTTATTGCATTTTAAAGCTATTTGTAGGTGTTGACGGGATAAATAGAATAGTAGGTTAGTGCCGTGAATGGGAAAAATATCTGGCGCGGCACGGAAACGGGATGTGCTCGGCAGAGCCTCGCCCATCCCGTTTCCAAAGCCTTGCCAGATATGTTTCCCATTCACGGCACTAACCTACTATTCTCTATATATTCTCACCTACATTTATATTTATTAACATGTGTTCATCAATTGTGTATTAACATTATAATACATGCTACCCAGTGATTTACCGTCATTCTGAAGGGATGTATTTCCTTGAAGGCAATATTTCCTACCCTACAAGACGTTCGCGACACGTAATTGACGTCACGTTTTCGCGTCATTTCAGGTGAAGAAACAATTGTATGAATTACTATCGTTAAAATTTAACTAAGTTATAAGCTTGTCTAACAGCAAATTTCACATTTTTCGAAGAGCATGCATGTAATATACAAGTTATTCCACTACAATTTTGAAATACCGGATTTATTTTCCGAGACGTAGCTACACTAGTTTCTTTGTCGGATTTCCAGATGTCTCGGTAAATAAATCCGGTATTTTAAAATGGCAGTTGAATAAACTCTATTTATATGCTTTGAAGATTCATACGCGGAAAAATTACAGACTTTACGGCTAGGACAGTTTCATCACCAAATGAATTAAACTGACGTGCAAACCACAATGAATCCTCACCTACGTGGTATCAATTAGATTGATGGGCTATGCGGCTCACATACATGAACCTAAATCAATGAATGTTGCGTGCAGTTTAAATTAAACTTTATTGGATTCCAATTCGCAAATAGTCGACGCGACACGATACATGGTCGTAAACAACAGACGCAGACAGTGTGTGCAACTAGAGACATGGAGACACTGTAAATCCTTGGTGAAATACATAACATGTACGGTTACCGTAGCTATGCATATCATAACTACTAATATATGTGCCTGGAGAAATGGGTATTATTGCCTATGCCAAAGAAATACATGTATTGTGGGGCGGGTGTTATAGGATCAAAACAATCATGGTGATATATTATTAAAATTGTATATTTCTTTGTAGGAAAAACAATATTAAAAGGCAAAAAAAAATAGCATCAGAATTATTTAATGTGAAAGATAAATGCCGATTGTCTCCCATTGAGTTATGTAAAACAAACAACAAATTTAGCCAAACAGTGTAGTAAAACAATGATCAAAATACATGTAGTCCAAATTTACGTTTTATTCATCAATATATAAATATATATTAATGAATAAAACGTAAACCAGGCCGGACTTGTGTGCTCCTATAAAAAAGAGGAAATCCTTTCACACGGAAAGAACATGCATATATATGCATGTTCTTTCCGTGTGAAAGGATTTCCTCCTTTTTATAGGAGCACACAAGTTCGATCTCGTTGAATAATGCAAGGTCACATGTATGCCATATATATGAACTTTTTGTAGTTTGGCAACGTTCAGCTAATAAGTCGAAAATATTATTTTGTTCAAGTGACGCATTTAATTAGTATAAATAATTAAAAAATATCATGCCTTATTTGCATATGAAATAGCCTGATACCAGTAAAATAAACATTACTAAATGAGTATATCTGTATAGCGGACACTGGTGGAATAGCGACACAATTATACATTTATTTAATTCCTACAATAAATAACATGTTGTGCCTACTGAGTGAGCATGTACATTTAAAACGAAAGAATTTGACTGTTTTTTAGATCTACATCCTCGGGTGTGTTGTATTATCACTATTGTGGATGAATACAATTAATTGAACGACTAGTTGTTTTCTATCTTTTAATTGGTACTATGTTATCTGAGTGCTATTACTAGACTGACTCTGTACATGTGTAACATGGGGAGGGCGGGATTTAATAAGCATGATAAGGGGCTGCTGTGATTGGCAGGTGCCATGCTACAAGGAGCATGGTCAGGGGTCAGTGTGACTGGTCACTGCAACCTGAGTGGTTGCATAACGACATTGATGGACATAATGTAACATCTCCCTTCTTAACAGAAAGCAAACAACAACAAACTTATGGCTTTCAAATTGAAATTAGCACTGGTGAGTTTAAGGTTCATAAACAAATAATTACTGAAATCCTTTATGTGTTGCTTTCTGATAAGATGACAGTTTAATAGCATGTCAAATTGTTTATTACTAGCTGACCACCTAATGAATCAATGTCTACTGTCCTTAATGCCACATGTGGTCAGTACATTTCCTGCAACACAATAGTTCCATGGAGTCTTGTTCAGATACTTGACCCATTAGTCTTTAGCACAGATTAATTAATACAGCTATAAAACAAGGGTTATTTGTTTGGCTTAACCAGCCTTCCAGACCTAAGTTTTATGTACATATCAGAGTTGTGTTCCTGATTATCAACGGTGGGTTTTGCAGAGATACGAGGTGGAGCCTGCTCTGAGATTTGGGCTTCTTCGTGAGGTTCTACATTTTCAGGGGCACTCTGTATTTCAAAATCTGGTGCATCAATGTCTGCTGTGTGCTGTTTTGATTTGAGTAAGTGTTGCCTATTGCGGGTGTACACTGAACCAGCTGGGGTACGAACAGTGTATGACCTGCTATTGTGCTTCGCGGTCACTACAGCTGGTTTCCATGTTTTGTCATGTTGTTGTATGTGTGCTGAATCACCAACATTCAGGGGAATTTGTGTCTTAGCAGTCTGGTCATAGTGAGATTTCACCTTCTGTTTCTTAGAGCGGATTTTCTCCTGAACTACGCTAGGGGATATTGCTTGAGGAACTAGGCTGTGGTTTGGGATACTGGTAGGACTGATCTTACCTGTCGGCTCATGAGAAGCTGGGATGGAGAATAACCGATGTCAAGAGGGGTAACTCTGTACTCGAGAATGCTGATTAGTGGGTCCTTGCCATCGGCCTTAGCCTTTGTCAAGATGCGTTTGCATATTTGGACATATTTCTCTGCTAGACCATTGGATTTATGATGATATGGACTGGTGGTCACGTGATGGAAATCCCATTCTTTCGCAAAGTTGGCAAATTCCTGAGATGTGTAACAAGGGCCGTTATCGGACAGGACCTTCTCAGAAATTCCAAAACGGGCAAATATACCCTTCATTCGGTTGATCACAGCACTCCTTTTTAGACTCGGAAGTTCCTTGACTTCAAAGAAACGACTGTAGTAGTCCACAACAACCAGATAGTTCTTGTTGTCCCAAGTAAATAGATCTGTGGCCACAGTTTGCCAGGGGTAATTGGGCGCGTCATGGTAAATAAGGGGTTCCTTTTGGTTACAGTTCCTGTGCTCTAAGCAAATTTTACAATTGGACACCATCTTGGTAATATCGACAGAAATTCGCGGCCAATACATAACGTCACGGGCTCGTTTTAAACATTTTGCTGTGCCCATGTGACCAGTATGGACAACTTCGAGCATCTTCGACCTTAATGTTTTGGGCAT
Organism: Conchocele bisecta; assembly: GCA_029237695.1. Lineage (NCBI taxonomy): Eukaryota > Metazoa > Mollusca > Bivalvia > Lucinida > Thyasiridae > Conchocele > Conchocele bisecta. Next base: position 55,449,870 of record CM055278.1, read on the forward strand.
GACAATTTTCTGACCTTTCATGATCAGACCATCTACGAATGATAACTCATCCCTATATGTCCAGTAATCAAGTATGTGAGGTGAACACTTGCCCCTGGTTTCTGGCCAACCATTAAGAATGACTTGTTTGAGAATACATCGATTTTCATCTAGCTCAGTGTGTGACCTTATCTCTTCAAGTTTTCTGTCACTAACAGGTAGGCTGGACATGACCATGTTGACCTGAATGTCCATACCTTCAGAAAGTTCAGGGAAGGTATCACTGAGTGACTTACGAGACAGTGTCGGCAACAGGTATTTGTTTGCCAGGTACATGTGTGACGTCAATGTCATATCGTTGCAATTGAAGCATCATTCGTTGCAAACGGGCTGGGGCGACATGAATGGATTTCTTTAGGATTGAGACCAATGGCAGGTGATCGGTTTGGACATGAACTCTACGGCCGTACACATAGTGATGGAAGCGTTTGCAGCCAAATACAATTCCAAACATTTCCTTTTCAATCGGGGCATAATTCGTTTCAGTAGGGGTCAACGATTTGGATGCATAGGCAATGGGCTTTCCATTTTGCATGATTATTGCACCCAATCCAAACTTACTCGCATCCACTTGCAGGGTCAGTGGCTCATGTGGGTCATAATAGGATAGCACGGGACCTGGGTGTTGTGTAAGTATCTCCTTGACTTGAGAAATGCGTCAATTTGTGGTTTATCCCATGAAAAGTCTACATCTTTCGCCAATACCTTGCGCAATGGAGTGGTAATCTCAGATAAATTTGGGGCAAATCTGGACAGATATGTGACCATACCAAGAATGGTCTCCAATTCGGCCTTGCTGGTTGGGGGGCAACATGTCATTAACAGCTGAAACCTTCGCAGGATCAGGTTTTAACCCTTCTGCCGACAACACATGACCGAAATATGTCACCTCAGAGACACCAACTTCGAGTTTATCCTCATTCAAGCGAACACCATTTTCCAATGAGCGTTGCAAAACAGCCTGGAGATTGTTGTCATGCTCTTCCCGAGTCTTACCGAAAACCAAGATGTCGTCAACAATTGATACAACACCTGTGAGACCTTCAAAGCATTCATCAATTTTCCGTTGAAACTCATCACCCGATGAACGCAAACCGAACGGAAGCCTCAGATACCTGTACCGACCGAACATGGTATTGAATGTTGTGAGGAACGATGATTGTTCAGACAGATTAATAGACCAGTAGCCAGACCGTGCATCAAGTTTTGTGAAGTATTTAGCACCTGCGAGCTGCGGAAGTATGTCATCGAGAGTCCTCATAGGGTAGTGTGGACGTTGAATGCGTTTGTTCAAGTCTTTCGGGTCGAGACAAATTCTGAGCTTTCCTTCTTTTTTCTGCACAATGACCATAGAATTTACCCACTCAGTCGGTTCATTTACCTTAGCAATGACACCTAACTTTTTCATGCGACTCAGTTCTGACTTGCATCTATCGTGTAGCGCAACAGGGACTTTTCTTGGGTGGGTGGATAACAGGTGTTGAATTGGGTTCTAAGTGAATCGTGCACTCCCCTGGGAAGAGACCAATACCTTGAAATACCTCAGAGTGGTCATGTAGAACAGATTGTTTTGTGTAGAAAGTGGGTGAATTGCCAGTTTCTACTGAGTATGTGAGTTTGAGTAGTTTGAAATGCATGCTTGACTGTAAGCCAAATAGTGGAGGTGACTTTGTATCAACTACATGAAACTCGACATTGTGCGTTTGACCAGACCGTGGATGTAGGCAGGGAAGTTTGATGCACCCTAACAAGTCAAGTGAGTTACCATTGTATGCGGATAGCTGTGTGTTGGATTTTTGAAGTGGAGCTTTGATGTTCAGTTTCTGAAATACAGAGTAGGGAAGGATGTTGACTTGAGCGCCTGTGTCAACTTTGAATTTAATCAAACAATTTGTAGGGCCTACCATGTATCTCTGCATATACCTGTCCATTGATAATCCGGGACTCAACACTATCCACATATACATCCGAATACACATCCAATTCACTATGATCATACACATCCTGATCACAATTATCCATGGCTTGAACATCATTGACATTTTTAGATTTTGAAAGGCACATTTTAGCGAAGTGGTTCCACTTTTGACAATAATGGCATTGTTGTCCTCCTGGCTGGGCACTGATCTTTGTTGTGTGTTTGGCCACAGTTTCTGCATCGCGGGCTCCCATTGGGTTTCCATGTTGGTGGCTTGTTACGCGCCTGTCTGTCATAGGTCGGAGCTGGAGAAGCTGGATACCTGCGTGGCTGTCGTGGTGGCATCCTTGTCCGGACCGCATTGACGTCGGTGTTTGGGCACCTATGGTGTTGGTTGATTCATAGTGCGCAATTGTTCCTGGGCATACTCAATTGATTGGCATATCTGAGTAGCCTTGTCTAATGTGAGTTTGTCGCCTTCTGTGATTAGCCGCTCTCTCACTTTCTGCGATTTGATACCGAACACAATTCTGTCACGTATCATTTCGTCTGGATCAGCATAGTTGCAGTCGTGTGTTAATAGCTTCAACTTTGTGAGAAATTGTTCCACTGTGTTTTCTCCTTGAATTTCATTGTTAAACTTGTAACGTGAAAACACTGGATTGCACTTAGGTTGTATGTGCAATTTGATGGCACCGCAAACGGCATTCAAGTTTGTCTTCTGCTCTTCACTTAAAGACAATGTGTCGAAGATGTCTCTGCCTTTATCGCCGATCCAGAGCAGCAAGTATGTTATTTTCACATCGTCTCCCTTGTCTTTCAATGGACCTCTGAATATCAGGTCAGTGTGTTGCTGGAATTTTCTCCACGCTTCATGTAGATTGGTACAATTCCAGTCCATACATGGAGTTGGTACACCGTTTAAATCCATTCTGTATACGTAAAGTGAATGATTGAAATTCTGCTCGCATGGAATTTAACTGTCTAAATGTCCATTCAGGAATGTTCAAATTCACACTGGTAATCCCTCTACTCTGACACCATGTTGTCTTATCACTATTGTGGATGAATACAATTAATTGAACGACTAGTTGTGTTCTATCTTTTAATTGGTACTATGTTCTCTGAGTGCTATTACTAGATTGACTCTGTACATGTGTAACATGTTTCCTGGGAGGGCGGGACTTAATAAGCATGATAAGGGGCTGCTGTGATTGGCAGGTGCCATGCTACAAGGAGCATGGTCAGGGGTCAGTGTGACTGGTCACTGCAACCTGAGTGGTTGCATAACGACATTGATGGACATAATGTAACAGGGTGAACATTATAGTATTGCCGCTTCTATGTGATAAGAAAGAAACACTATATATGTCGGCAGAAGAACACATCACCAGACCGTAGCTGCTCAGTGTAAGCATGCTGATGTTTTATTATTATTATTATTATTATTATTATTGTTGTGATACGTGGGGCATTTTGTGTCAGAGACATGACTAGTGTAAACTTATTGGCACACCAGTAGCCTATTTCACCAACATTGCAAAGTATACTTTAGTAGCAAAGTATACTTTGAGGGAGAAATTTTCAATTTTATGATAAATTTATTAATTTTTATTATACTGAATTTATTACATTATCACAGCCAATTTGGCTGTGATAATGTAATACATTCAGTATAATAATTCTGCATACTCTTACTCATGAAATATATGCATTTGTTAGTTCTATATGAAATAATGCATTTCAGGAAAATTAAATGATTACTCCCTCAAAGTATACTCTGCTAGTAAAGTATACTTTGCAATGTTGATGAAATAGGCTTCTGGCTGTGTTTATATCGACGGAGAGCAGTCCCATTGTATGTTGTGAACCCGCTGTAGGCTAATTAAAGAGCTCAAAAACAACTTACATTGAAAACTAAACAGAACAGAACAGAAGTACCCGGATATGGAGGACGTTCGAGCCAATTCCCACCCTTAAATTAAAGCCGAATCGAATCGAAAATAGATGTCTGTGTGGCTGTAGTGAGACTGAGGCGAAAAATAAGCGCCTGGATTACAGACAACAACAACAACAAAAACCAAGCACATACTGATTCAGATCGGGAAATCCGTGATAAACTCACTCTCTACTTGAAACCGTTTCTAGATAATACAGTTACATGTAAGCATTGTTTTATGAAGATAATATTATAAACTGTTAAATAAACTATTCACCGTTGAAATTTTATAAAATTTAATGGGCGAAAGTGTAGAAATAATAACGAATGCTTTACCGGAAGATCAAAATCTGTGAAACGCTTATTAATCATTAGACTACTTACAGCAAACATTGCTTTATTTTCCTTTGCATACTGCGGAACTAAACGAATATGAAACAGTCACTACCTATTTATTTATTACCTAAGTAATTTATTTATTGAATTGAAAGTTTTCTTGTTTGGAAGTGAGGGTGGATGCGAGGGATATGCCTTGGAACTCCCTATATGACCAGCGGCCCGCATCGTTAGGTCGTGTATCGATGCTGGCCACGCGCAATCATTACTCTTTATACCCCCCCACCCGCAACGAAGTTGTGGGGGGTATACTGGAGTCAGCTTGTCCGTCCGTCCGAGTTTGCGTGTTTCCGTCCGTCATTAAACTTAACAATTGTAAATTTCCTTTTAACTTCTCTTTCCCTTTGCGGAAATCTTTCATATTTTACCCGCCCCCCCCCTTCTCTGACACTCGTACATCATTCTGCAACAAACCTACGACCCCCATTTATGCCAGGGGTCAAGGTCACGGACTTAGAAATTTAGAAAAAAACGAAAACTTAACAATTGTAAATTTCCTTTTAACTTCTCTTTCCCTTTGCGGAAATCTTTCATATTTTACCCGCCCCTTCTCTGACACTCATACATCATTCTGCAACAAACCTACGACCCCCATTTATGCCAGGGATCAAGGTCACGGACTTAGAAACTTAGAAAACAACTAAAACTTAACAAATGTAAATTTCCTTATAACTTCTCTTTCCCTTTGCGGAATGCAGTGATATTTTACCCGGCCCTTCTCTGACACTCCTACATCATTCTGCAACAAACCTACGACCCCCATTTATGCCAGGAGTCAAGGTCACGGACTTAGAATGTCTAGTTTGCTTTTTAGCTCGACTATTCGAAGAATAAGTAGAGCTTATGTTGTCACCCCGGCGTCGGCCTTGGTTAAGGTTTTTAGTCAACCTTGTATATGGAATACTACTGGCCCTACACCCACCATACTTGCACAACTTCATCTCCTAGTGATGTACATCAATAACCCCTGATCTATATTTGACCTTGACCTACATTTCCTCTTGAATTACTTAGTTAATTCCCCTTGTTAAGGTTTTTTATTTTAGTCAACCTTGGTTAAGGTTTTTAGTCAAGTTTGTACATGGAATACTATTGTGCATACAGACACCATACTTGTACAACCTTTTCTCATAGCAATGTACATCAATAACCCCTGATCTATATTTGACCTTGACCTACATTTCCTCTTGAATTACTTACTTAATTCCCCTTGGTTAAGGTTTTTAGTCGAGCTTTGTTATGGAATACTCCTGGCCCTACACCCACCATACTTGAACAAATTCATCTCCTAGTGATATACATCAACAACCCCTGACCTATATTTGACCTTGACCTACATTTAACCTTGAATTACATAGTTAATTCCCCTTGGTTAAGGTGTTTAGTCAACCTTGGTTAAGGTTTTTAGTCAAGCTTGTACATGGAATACTAGTGTGCATACAGACACCATACTTGGACAACCTTTTCTCATAGGGATGTACATCAATAACCCCTGATCTATATTTGACCTTGACCTACATTTCCTTTTGAATTACTTACTTAATTCCCCTTGGTTAAGGTTTTTAGTCAAGCTTGTATATGGAATATTCCTGGCCCTACACCCACCATACTTGGATAACTTCATCTCCTAGTCATGTACATCAACAACCACTGACCTATATTTGACCTTCACCTACATATAACCTTTAATTACTTAGTTAATTCCCCTTGGTTAAGGTTTTTAGTCAACCTTGGTTAAGGTTTTTAGTCAAGCTTGTACATGGAATACTATTGTGCATACAGACACCATTACCTTGGACAACCTTTTCTCATAGGGATGTACATTAATAACCCCTGATCTATATTTGACCTTGACCTACATTTCCTCTTGTATTACTTAGTTAATTCCCATTGGTTAAGGTTTTTAGTCAAGCTTGTATATGGATACTCCTGTCCCTACACCCACCATACTTAGCAACTTCATCTCCTAGTGATGTACATCAACAACCCCTGACCTATATTTGACCTTGACCTACATAACCATGAATTACATAGTTAATTTCCCCTTGGTTATGTTTTTAGTCAACCTTGGTTAAGGTTTTTTAGTCAAGCTTGTACATGGAATACTAGTGTGCATACAGACACCATACTTGGACACCTTTTCTTACATAGGGATGTACATCAATAACCCCTGATCTATATTTGACATTGACCTACATTTCCTCTTCAATTACTTAGTTAATTCCCCTTGTTTAAGGTTTTTAGTCTAGCTTGTATATGGAATATTCCTGGCCCTACACCCATCATACTTGGACAACTTCATCTCCTAGTGATGTACATCAACAACCACTGACCTATATTTGACCTTGACCTACATTTAACTTTGAATTACTTAGTTAATTCCCCTTGGTTAAGGTTTTTAGTCAAGCTTGTACATGGAATACTATTGTGCATACTAACACCATACTTGGACAACCTTTTCTCATAGCGATGTACATCAATAACCCCTGATCTATATTTGACCTTGACCTACATTTCCTCTTGAATTACTTACTTAATTGTCCTTGGTTAAGGTTTTTAGTCAAGCTTGTAGATGCAATACTCCTGGCCCTACACCAACCATACTTGGACAACTTCATCTCCTAGTGATGTACATCAATAATCCCTGACCTATATTTGACATTGACCTACTTTTATCCTTGGATTACTTTCTTATTTCCCCTTGGTTAAGGTTTTTAGTCAAGATTGTATATGGAATATTCCTGGGCCTACAGCAACCATACTTGGAAAACTTCATCTCCTTGTCATGTACATCAATAACCCCTGACCTATATCTGACATTGACCTACATTTAACCTTGAATTACTTACTTAATTTCCCTTCGTTAAGGTTTTTAGTCAACCTTGGTTAAGGTTTTTATGCAGGCCGCGGCCACATTGACCTACATTTAACCTTGAATTACTTACTTAATTTCCCTTGGTTAAGGTTTTTAGTCAAGCTTGGTTAAGGTTTTTATGCAGGCCGCGGCCACCTTGTTTGTCTAGCTATGTGTACATCAACAACCCTCGTAGTCGAGCTATGCTGTTCTCCTACAGCTCTTGTTTCAACTGGAACCACCATCACACTCTCCATATGTGCTGACATAGTCTTTTATCTGAAAATGATAGTATGCGAGCTGGAATTCATTCTAAGTCAGGGCTGACACGGGGGGGTATTCCGTAAGCCCCCGCTTACTGACAAATCTAGTTGGCTTTGTCCAATGTTGGCATCTCTGCACTGTGGTGTAACCATCTCACACAGAGGGAGCCCATGTGACCTTGGCCTTGTTTTCATGGTTCATTGACCTACTTTTCACATGCATTCAACGGTAACTTTGCGTTTGGCTATGTTTCTAAAACTTAACGCTCAGGTTTATTTGTTTTAACTTCTGTTTCCCTCAATGAAATGCATTAATATTCTATACATGCATTTGAAACAACATCCTGCATCATTCTACAGAAAGCCCATGGTGCCCGCTAACTCCAAAAGTCATGGTCACGGGCTTAGAAAATTCCGGGTTTGGAAAACTTAGCGCTCGGTTTAATTTATTACAACTTCTGTTTCCCTTGATGGAATGCTTCAATAATTCTTAGGTGTAAACTATAGCAACATCCGGCATGATTCTACAGGAAGCCCATGGTGCCCGCTAACCTCAAGGTCAAGGTCACAGGCTTAGAAAATGCTCAGTTTTGAAAACTTAACGCTTTGGTTAATTTATTGTAACTTCTGTTTCCCTTGATGGAATGTTTTAATATTTCATACATACATTTGTAAGAACATTCCACATCGTCTGCAGAAAGTTCATGGTGTCCGGTAACCCCAAGGTCAAGGTAACAGACTTCAAAATTGTCTAGTATAGAAATTTAGCATCGGTGCCAGGAGATACATGTCATGTCGTTGGTGGAATTCTTGTTTCTGTTTAGCTGTGTTTGTTGGTAAATACGTGTTTTGGTTTCAGTTTATTATCCCCTCGCGTAGCAAAAAGAGGATCATATAGGAATGCAAAAGTTGTCTGTCTGTCCGTCTGTCCATCACAAAAATTAACATTGCAATAACTTCTGTTTCCATTGATGGAATGCTTTAATATTTCATAGGTGCATTTGTAACATCATCCTGCATCATTCTACAGAAAGCGTATGGTGCCCGCTAACCCCAAGATCAAAGACTTAGAAAATGTTTTGTTTCAAAAACTTTACACTTCATTATAACTTCTCTTTCCCTCAATGGAATGCTTTAATATTTCATAGGTTTATTTTTAGCAACATCTCACATCATTCTACAGAAAGCCCGTGGTGCTCACTAATCCCAAGGTTATTACAAGCTCCTTATGTACTATCAAACTGTTCCAGGCGGGACATCTTGCTCCGCTGAGCTCTTGTTATTTGTCTGTCCAGGCGACGGCCGGTATCCGTGAACCTATGCTCACTTGCTGTAGTCCTTTAGCTAGTGATATCATGTAGGATCCATCTGCTCTAGTTGCATAAATACCGGTACTCAAAATTATACATGATAATGATATACCATAGACAAGGGTGGGTTGAGAAATCTGATCTGCGAGCACACTAATGTAACCACATAGGGATATATGCCGTTCGTTAGGAACAATACATGGAGGATATTCCATTGTACATTTGGAATAGCAGGAAATAATACACGAGTGTACGTCGGCTTCCGCATAAAAAAAACCGAGGAAGCGAAGCGAACGAGTTGTTTAGGTAGAAGCCAACGTACACGAGCGTATGATTTCAAGCTATTCAAACATGTATGATGGAATATCCTATTTATTAGACTTCCATGGCGGATATATTTGCACATTTAGTCTATTTTGAGATTACAATCAATGAATTCTGCTGTGCGCATGAATAGTTACACAATAACGCGTTTCCCGCTCTTCAACGTCTTGTTGTGTGATATCTGTAAACTTTTTGAAATCAAAATTACGCAGCTGTTTCTATGAATTAGATGTATTTGAATGCTTGTTTGGAATGTGTTCAATCACATTAACATTGTAGATTAGTCGAGATGCTGTTCAAGATTTCAAATAACTTTATTTTGACTGTTGTAAAAATTAAAAAATTTGCATGGTACATGTAGCTCGTTGTTTCGAGGAAAACACGCGTGCAATTACGGGTGTTCTCTTTACTGTATATTATTTTTTAAGGAGTTGATTACAGGTTTTCTTTCACAATGAAACACGTGCAAATAATTTGCAAGTGTGTAATAAAGGTATTTCACTGACTGACAAACAGGCATGCCATACAACAACATTACAAGGCATTTGAGGAATTGACCTGAGGAATAGAACATGCAACCGCCAGTCTAAACCTAAACAGCCTGTGCTTTTTAACACATTCAGATCAGGGTCTACACTGTTCGCCATTCAATCAGTGGAACACCCGCTATGCTTTTAACAAATAGTGAGTGTATTAGAGTAACTAGGTATGTGATAAACCCCATTTCTCTGTGATTTTGTACTTTCGGACATCTGCGTAATTTCATGAAATACGTTTACAAAATTTACAATATTTTCCGTAAATGGCGTCAAACGTTGACAAAATTTTGAGAGTACATGTGGAATTATATTCCGCATGTACTTCAAAAGTTTTGTCAATTTTTAGCTCACCTGAGCGAAGCTCATGTGAGCTATTGTTACCGCAATGTGTGCGTCCGTCCGTCGTTCGTGAACATTTTCAAACGTCTTCTCCTCGGTAACGATTGGGCCTATAGTCACCAAACAAAGGTAGGGGGATTACAATATTGTTAAAATGACGTCATTACGTATTTCCAAGATGGCCGCCAATCTTCTTCTCAAGAACCGCCAACTGGATTTCGACAAAACTTGGTAGGAATGATCGATGTACAATGCTCTTTCAAAGTTGTTAAAATGGTGACCCCGAGGTCAAAAATGGGCGTGGTCCGTGGGGTTTATTTTTGACCGAATATGGTCATGTCGTATATCAAATCGAAGGTATCAACAAGGCGATCACTCCGGTGCATTTTTTGTCGAAATCGGATGTTATGTCATCCAAGATGGCCGCCGAAAGGTCAAAAGGTCGTTCTTTTATTAGATATTTCAAAATTATTCACATGAACCACTTGGCCCATGGTAGCCAAACTTAAAAGCTAAGGTCCATGGGTGAAGCCTTTTCTGATTTGTTAAAATGGAGGTCATCACTAATCCAAGATGGCCGCCGTCTAAAAATAGCATAAATTCTTAAAAGATCTTCTTCTCATGAACCGCTAGCCGGATTTCGACCAAACATGATAGGAATGATCGATGTACAATGCTCTTTCAAATTTGTTAAAATGGTGACCCTGGGGTCAAATTTGATTTTTGAACGAATATGGTCATGTGTATATCAAAGCGAAGGTATCAAAGAGGCAATCACTCTGGTACATTTTTTGTCGAAATTGGATGGTCATGTCATCCAACATGACAGCCGAAAGGTCAAAAGGTCTTTCTTTTATTAGAGATTTCAATTTTTTTTTTCACACAAACCGTGTGGCCAAACTTCACAGTTATGGTCCATGGGTGAAGCCTTTTCAGATTTGTTAAAACGGAAGTCGTCGCTAATCCAAGATGGCCGCCATCTGAAAATAGCACAAATTTTTCAAAAATCTTCTTCTCATGAACCGCCAGCCGGATTTCGACGAAACTTGGTAGGAATGATCGATGTAGAATGCTCTTTCAAAGGTGTTAAAATGGTGACCCCGGGGTCAAAAATGGCCGTGGCCCGTGGGGTCAAATTGGGGTCAAATTTTATTTTTGACCGAATATGCTCATGTCATATATCAAAATGAAGGTATCGATGGGGTGATTGCTCTGGTGCAATATTTGTCGGAATCGGATGATTATGTCATCCAAGATGGCAGACGAAAGGTAAAAAGGTCATCCTTTTATGAGATATTAAACATCGTCGTCTCATGAACCGATTGGCCAATGGTCAGCAAACTCTACCTGTATTGTCCTTAGGTGAAGCCTTTCCAAAGTTGTCGAAATTAAGTTGGCCTGAAATCCAACATGGCCGCCGTCTAAAAATAGCACAAATTCTTAAAAAAAAAATTCTCATGAACCGCCAGCAGGATTTCGACGAAACTTGGTAAAAATGATCGATGTACAATGCTCTTGCAAAGTTGTTTAAATGGTGACCCTAGTGACAAAAATGGGCATGGCCCGGGGGTCAAATAGGGGTTAAATTTAATTTTTGATAGAATATAGCCATGTTGTGTCACTTGTGTATCAAATCGAAGATATCGACAAGACGATCGCTCTGGTGAATTCTTTGCCGAAATAGGATAATTACGTCATCCATGATGGCCGCCAAAAGGTCCATTTATTCGAGATTTTGAACGTATTTTTCTCAGGAACCACATGGCCGATGCTGGCCAAACTTCGAACATAGTAAGTTAAGATCCTTGGGTGAAGCATTTTCAGATTTGATAAAATGAGAGTCATCGCTTAATCCAAGATGACCGCCATCTAAAAATAGCACAAAAAACACATATGAACTCAATGTCACATTCTCCTCTGGTGTTCATGGAGTCAGGTGAGCGAATTACGGCCATCATGGCCCTCTTGTTTACTTTATTTATGAAAAATATTTGTAAGCGTATTTCATCAGGTTTCCCACTGGTCCTTAAATTCCTGGAAAGTCATGGAATTTGGAAAAATGGATTCCAGGGCTGGAAAGTCATGGAATTTGCCTCTTTTTCTGAAAAGGTCATTGAAAGTCATGGAATTTGGATTCCAGTTCAGTTATTGTTGTCGTTAATAAAAATTCAGTGCAATTTCGTGATTTCGAGCCAAACCATTTGGTGTGGTAAGGGCACCTGGCACCAAACTGAATTTCTACTTATCTCCCCAACACCGGTGTATTCCAGGACCGAAATGGTTCAAGTTAATATAGGAATGAATGGCCTTTTTGTGGAATTTATCTGCGTATAAACTTGGAAAAGCCACTTTCGCAATTGGCGATAAAAATATACAATTGGCGATAAAAAATTACAATTTTCGAAAAAAAAGAAAAGATTTTTTTTTTCGAAAATTGTAATTTTTTATCGCCAATTGTTTATTTTTATCCTATTGGTTATTATAGGAATGAATGGCCTTTTTGTGGAATTTATCGGGGTATAAACTTGGAAAAGTTGCGGGAATACTGGACGAAGGCCTCGTCCAGTATTCCCGCGACTTTTCCAAGTTTATATCCCCGATAAATTCCACAAAAAGGCCATTCATTCCTTATAATTCCAGCATTTGAAATAAATTCATCAAGAAAATGTGTTTATTTTCCGTTTTCTTAAGAATTATTTTAACTGCGCCTCACGGTTATGGAAAGTAGTTCGGCGTGGGAGTTTACTGGGATATAAATCTTGGACAGAGACTTGCTACGAACCAATCAAATGTTAGGGAATTGTGTAAAAATTGTTGTGCTGGAATTATGAGTCCATAAGCCGTAAAAAAACGTTTCATCAGCATCATCTATGCAAATATGGGTCCTTGAATTTCGAAAACAGGTCCGTGAAAGTCGTGGAATTTGGTCTTCCCAAAAAAGTGGAAACCCTGTTTCATGAAATTACTCAGATATCCGAATGTACAAAATCATATAGCGTGTCTGATATGTGGCTGAGACTGTACAAATGTGACTTATACCATTTGTGACCATTCTAGCTCCGGATCAAATGGCCCACTCCCGTAGCCTGATAGCGATCTACATACATTGCTTGTTAGAAGCATGACTGATGTTTCATTAACGGAATTGCGAACAGTGCAGATCCTGATCAGACCGTGCAGACACTGGTCGCAAAACCCATGAACCCAGTCTCTGCGAAACTGCCAAAACTTGCACCAGAAGGGCATACCAAAGGAATCTGATGTAATTGAATAGAAAAGTACCGTAAGACTTCTTGGAGCTCCAGATAAGCTGCGTATTTGCGTAAATACCCAATAAAAATTGCCAAAAAAAAACCAATTGAAATCTCAGAAGTAGTGAGTATCAAAAAGCAATGAGAACAATTGTGGTACCTTTATCATGCTGCAGAAAACAATAAACAGACCACCAATATAGCATATTTTTAGCTCACCTGAGCGAAGCTCATGTGAGCTATTGTTACCGCAATGTGTCTGTCGTCCGTCGTCGTCCGTGAACATTTTCAAACGTCTTCTCCTCGATAACCATTGGGTCTATAGTCACCAAATTTCATGGTCATGGTCCTTAGGTAGGGGGATTAGAAAATTGTTAAAATGACGTCATTACGTAATCCAAGATGGCCGCCGTCTAAAAATAGCACAAATTCTTAAAAAATCTTCTTCTCCAGAACCGCCAACCGGATTTCGACAAAACTTGGTAGGAATGATCGATGTACATTGCTCTTTCAAAGTTGTTAAAATGGTGACCCTGGGGTCAAAAATGGGCGTGGCCCGTGGGGTCAAATTTTATTTTTGACTGCATATGGTCATGTCTATATCAAATTGAAGGTATCAATGAGGCGACCACTCTGGTACATTTTTTGTCGAAATCAGATTGTTATGTCATCCAAGATGGCCGCCGAAAGGTCAAAAGGTCGTTCTTTTATTAGAGATTTAAAAATTCTTCTTCACATGAACCGCTTGGCCCATGGTAGCGAAACATAAAATTTATGGTCCATGGGTGAAGCCTTTTCAGATTTGTTAAAATGGAGGTCATCGCTAATCCAAGATGGCCGCCGTCTAAAAATAACATAAATTCTTAAAAAATCTTCTTCTCATGAACCGCTAGCCGGATTTCGACGAAACTTGGTAGGAATGATCGATGTTCATTGCTCTTTCAAAGTTGTTAAAATGGTGACCCCGGGGTCAAAAATGGGCGTGGCCCGTGGTGTCAAATTGGGGTCAAATTTTATTTTTGACCGAATATGGTCATGTTATATATAATATCGAAGGTATCAATGAGGCGATCACTCTGGTACATTTTTTGTCGAAATCGGATTGTTATGTCATTCAAGATGGCCGCCGAAATGTCCAAAGGTCGTTCTTTTATTAGAGATTTCAAAATTCTTCTTCACATGAACCGCTTTGCCCATGGTAACCAAACTTAAAAGTTATGGTCCATGGGTGAAGCATTTTCAGATTTGTTAAAATGGAGGTCATCGCTAATCCAAGATGGCCTCCGTCTAAAAATAGCATAAATTCTAAAAAATCTTTCTTCTCATGGAAACCGCTAACCGCTAGCATGATTTTGACGAAACTTGGTAGGAATGATCGATGTACAATGCTCTTTCAAAGTTGTTAAAATGGTGACCCCACCCGGGGGTCAAAAATGGGCGTGGCCCGTGGGGTCAAATTTTATTTTTGACCGAATATGGTCATGTTATATATCAAATCGAAGGTATCAATCAGGCGATCACTCTGGTACATTTTTCGTCGAAATCGGATTGTTATGTCATCCAAGATGGCCGCCGAAATGTCAAAAGGTCGTTCTTTTATTAGAGATTTCAAAATTCTTCTTCACATGAACCGCTTGGCCCATGGTAGCCAAACTTAAAAATTAAAAGTTATGGTCCATGGGTGAACCCTTTTCAGATTTGTTAAAATGGAGGTCATCACTAATCCAAGATGGCCGCCATCTAAAAATAGCATAAATTCTTAAAAAATCTTCTTCTCATGAACCGCTGGCCGGCTTTCGACTAAACTTGGTAGGAATGATCGATTTACAATGCTCTTTCAAAGTTGTGAAAATGGTGACCCCCGGGTCAAAAATGGGCATGGCCCGTGGGGTCAAATTGGGGTCAAATTTTATTTTTGACCGAATATGCTCATGCCATATATCAAATTGAAGGTATCGATGAGGCGATTGCTCTGGTGCAATATTTGTCGGAATCGGATGATTATGTCATCCATGATGGCCACCAAAAGGTCCATTTATTCAAGATTTTGAACGTCTTTTTCTCAGGAACCACATGGCCGATGCTGGCCAAACTTCATAGGAAGTTAAGATCCTTGGGTGAAGCATTTTCAGATTTGGTAAAATGACAGTCATCGCTTAATCCAAGATGACCGCCATCTAAAAATAGCACAATTTTTTTAAAACACATGAACACAATGTCACATTCTCCTCTGGTGTTCATGGAGTCAGGTGAGCGAATTAGGGCCATCATGGCCCTCTTGTTCTTATTTTCCATGAAAACACATCTTGGTATTTTATTAGAATTGTCTCCAAGGAGACAATTATAATGAAATGCCAAGACATGTTTTCATTTCGAAACAAACTATTCAATAATTGCTGTCTGTTGATGTGTAAACAGTAGTGTGATTTTTGTCATGCCTGCTTTAGCAGAGTCGCTACTATAGTCGGCGCTTTTTCCGTCGTCCGCGTCGTCGTCTGCGTCGTCCGTTTTTTTTGTAAGGCAAATGCATAAATATACATAAAAAATTATGTCACTGGGTGTATTTTTCGTTCCAGGTTTGATTGACACAGTGACCTGTCAATGGTTCGGCAGTCCATATAAATGTCTGGAATGGGTCAGCTAATATCCAAAACAGCAAAACAGAGCACAAACGAGGTATGTGGTATCGACATGGTAAATGTTTCTGTTCCCCTCAGGTTAAAATGGGGCAGCAGTGCTCCCAGTAGCGAGTTTATGCCAGGGGTTATTTGACTCCTCTATCTATTTTATGCCCCCTATGCGATAGCAATGCGGGTCACATTGCTTTGCTTTTGAGGTTCTGTACGTTCGTATATATGTACATTTACGTTTTTTCTTTTGTTGGAGTTTCTCCAACTTGTAATATCTTCAATATTACGCAAAGGTCTGCTTCGATACTTGGACACTTGAATCACCTGAACATTTGGCACAAACTCGTGTCATCATTAACATGACCTTGACCTTTGTCACCTTCGAAATGTTGCTGAAACACTTTTTGTTGCTTCAAAAAGTTTGTAAGAGTTTCTCCAACATGTAATATCTTCAATATTATGCGAAGAATTACTTTGATACTTGGACACTTGAATCACCTGAACATTTGTCACACACTCGCGTCACCATTAATACGACCTTAACTTTTGTCACCATCTAATGTCGCTGAAACACTTAACCACTTTGTTGCGTCGAAAAGTTTGTAGAGAGTTTCTCCAACATGTAATATCTTCAATATTACGCGAAGGATTGCTTCGATACTTGGACACTTGAATCACCTGAACATTTATCACACATTCGTGCCACCATTAACTTGACTTTTACCGTCACAGAAACACTTACATGTCGCCATTTTTGCAGTCCAGTATGCCGAGGGAGCATATCCATGTTTTACAAACACAGGGCTCCAGATAAGGAATTAGTAATTGAGTATTGTCACTCCATCATTTCTGAAGCAATTGGGTATTTCAAAATTTTAATTCTGTAAAATAAAATCACACTACTGTTTACACATCAGCAGATCGCACTCATTGAATAGTTTTCTTCTAAATGAAAACACATCTTGGTATTTCATTAGAATTTTCTCCTTGGAGACAATTCTAATGAAATACCAAGATGTGTTTTCATGGAAAAATAAGAAAATATGCTATTTTGTGGTATGTTTATTGTTTTCTGTAGCATGATAAAGATACCACAAATTTTTCATTGCTTTTTGATACTCACTACTTCTGATTTCAATTGGGTTTTTGGCAAGTCATTTGACGTCTAATTTCATAAAGAAACTTTCCACAATTTCAGCATTAATATCAAATAAAATTGTCGAACCTAAGCAAATTCTATTTTTTAAAGTGAATGACTCCTTACCAATTGAGTTTAGGAGTCAATTCTTAACCCTTAGACCGCTACTCACAACAATTGTCGTCTGCTGTTGCTTTTATATCTTGCCTTATTTCTCAATAAAAACATGGTTTGACAGCGCTTCAGAATCATTTCCAATGGAAATGATTCTGAAGTGCTGTCAAAGCATGTTGTAAATTATTCTAAGGTGCTGTCAAAACATGTTTTTTATGATAAAAATGGAAAATAAGCAGCAGACGACAAAAAAATTAAGATAGCGATGTAAGGGTTAAAATTCAACATATTCAAAGTAATATCGACTCCTTTTTGGGAGCTCTGGGGCACTGTAAAGCCAGTGAAAATAAGGGCATAATTAACAGCATTGAAATTGGGGCATATTCAGTATTTAAAATATTGGACAATGACATTTTTATGCCCCCGTCACCGAATGGTGAAGAGGGCATATAGTGTCACCGGCGTCCGTACGTCCGTTCGTACATGCCGACCCTTAATGCTCGGGTAAATGTCTGATCTGCTTGATATTTCACACATGCATTGTTATAATTGTCCTCTACCACCCTGCGACAATCCACGATCGAGACGATCATGTCACATACTTGGTGCATTTGATACCTTAACTCTCGGGTAATTGTCTTATAATTTCTGTTTCCTTGCACTCATTTTATTGATATTTCACACACCGTCACGCATTGCTTTAACCCTTAGAATTCGGGAAACGAAAATCGTCATCTGCTGTTGTTTCATATTTTGTTTTTTCTCAATGGAAATGATTCTTAAGTGCTGCCAAGCCATGTTTTTGTTGTGAGAAAATGGAAATTGAAACAAAGAGCAGACTATTTAATTCAGCACTGTAACAGTTAATGGTCCTCTACCACCCTATGATAAATTCATAATCGTCTCGCGCCCGCTAAGCCCAGGGTCAATGTCACATACTTGGTGCGTTTGAAACCTTAATGCTTGTGTAAATGTTTTATAATGTCTGTTACCTTGATTGGATTTGCTAGATATTTCACACACTCATTGCTTTTAATGGACCTCTACCACCCTGTGACAAATCCACGATCGTCCCGCCCCCGCTTAGGACAGGATCAACTTCACATACTTGGTGCGTTCAAAACCTTAACGCTCAGGTAAATGTCTTATAATGTCTGTTTCATTGCACGGATATTTCACACACACATTGTTCTAATGGTCCTCTACCACCCTGTGAAAAAATCACGATCATCCTGCCCCCGCTAAGCCCAGGGTCAAAGTCACATACTTGGTGTGTTTGAAACTTGAGTAAGTGTCTTATGTCTGTTTCCTTGCATGGATGTGCTTAATATGTCACACACGCATTGCTCTAATGGTCATCAACGATCATCCCGCCCCCGCTAATCCCAAGGTCAATGTCACATACTTGATGCATTCGAAACCTTAAGCTCGGGTAATGTCTTATACTTTCTGTTTCCTTGCACTCATCTGCTAGATATTTCACACACGCATTGATGTAATGATCCTCTACCGCTCTGTGACAAATCCATGATTGTCCCGCCCCCGCTAAGCCCAGGGTAAAGGTCACAAACTTGGTGCATTCACAACTCGGGTAGGTGTCATAATGTCTGTTTGCTTGCATGGATCTGCTTGATATTGCACTCACCCATTGCTCTGAATGTCTGCTTTCATGCTGTGGCAAATCCATACTTCTCAGACCCTCTGTGTTTTCTGCGTTGTTGTCTTTGGCTGCCAACGGGGGAATTTGTGTGCCGACAGGCCACATTTCTATAGTCTGTTTCACGAAAGCTGCCCAAATTTTACGGCCATATAAACAATTCAAAAACAATATTTTTTTCGATAGTACATGTATTAAATTAAAGGAAAATTTAAGAATGATCCTTCTTTTTATTTCGTGAAATTCGGTCAAATATTGGTTTTATTACGAAAAATTGATTTCTCTATGGGAATTTAACATGGGGGAGAAAGAGGTAGAGGAGTTGTGGCAGGAGTCAAAAAACATTTGGAAATTGACTCCGAAACCTGGCTAGATAGCTTGGAAATGATCTAACTAAGAAAACAAAAGTTAAATTTTAAAAATCGGTCCAGTATTTCTGAAATTCTAAAAATTTTCCCCATGTTAAATCCCCATAGACATCTTCACTCTATGAAGATGTCTATGGGGATTTGGGGATTTAACCACAGGTTGAAGTAATCTTATGGGGAAGGTGTATCATTGTCGCCTATTGCAGAAGTTGGGACAATGTTAGTATTCCGCAACGCTATGTCAACGCGTTTTCGAGCTATCGATTGTTTTGTTGTAAAAAAGGTATCATCATTGCTAGGTCGGGAAAGAACGGACACATTTCCGAGGCCGATATTGCTATATAAAGAAGTAAACATCGGGTTCAAAATACACTTTTACGTCGACCCGGCCCGTAAAGAAACATTTTGCATAGAGAAAACATTGTTTCCAATCGAACATTTGATCAAACCTACATTTATACCCGTCCTGTGCGTCACGACAGACAATTTAATCACACAGACATTTCTATCATTTCTCGGGAAGCCATTTTGTATAAACATCGTGGGACAGGTTTATTTGCCGGAACTCGTGCACTTACTATGTGGTAAAAAAAACCGGAACTTTTAGAAACGGTTATAATTCATATTTTATAATACCTATGTTGATGGTAAAAGTATCAAGTTAAAGGTATGTCTCTCTACTCCGATTTCAAGTTTTGTCAAAATATATTTTTTTTCTAATATATGAGAATTGTCCGTGGGATCAAATTTTATTTTTGACCGAATATGGTCATGTTATATGTCAAATCGAAGGTATCAACGAGGCGATCACTCTGGTGCATTTTTTTGTCGAAATCGGATGGCTATGTCATCCAAGATGGCCGCCGAAAGGTCAAAAGGTCGTTCTTTTATTAGAGATTTAAAAATTCTTCTTCACATGAACCGCTTGGCCCATGGTGGCCAAACTTAAAAATTATGGTCCATGGGTGAAGCATTTTCAGATTTGTTAAAACGGAGATCATCGCTAATCCAAGATGGCCGCCGTCTGAAAATAGCATAAATTCTTAGAAAAAATCTTCTTCTCATGAACCGCTAGCCGGATTTCGACGAAACTTGGTAGGAATGATCGATGTACAATGCTCTTTCAAAGTTGCTAAAATGGTGACACGGGGTCCGTTACTTCAACCTGTGGATTTAACATGGGGAAATTGTTTTTTCGCAATAAAATCAATATTTGACCAAATTTCACGAAATAAAAGGAAGGCTCGACATTCTTAAATTTTCCTTTATTAAATTTAATATTATCAAAAATATATTGTTTTTGAATTGTTTATATGGCCGTAACATTTGGGCAGCTTTCGTGAAACAGACAGTAGTTACATTGTAACGGGTGATTGCCAGTCTGTTTCGGGAATCAAATAATGTCTGTTTGCTTGCATAGATCTGCTTGATATTGCACTCACCCATTGCTCTGAATGTCTGCTTTCATGCTGTGGCAAATCCATACTTCTCAGGCCCTCTGTGTTTTCTGCGTCGTTTTCTTTGGCTGCCAGCGGGGGAATTTGTGTGCCGACAGGCCATATTTCTAGTTACATTGTAACAGGTGATTCCCAAAAAATCAGAACTGAATATTTACAGAAAGACTATATATTCAGCCCTGAAATTAACTCTTTGCATGCTAGCGGTGAAAATATCCGCCAAACAAATTAGGAGTATATGTTTTATTTCTCTCTGTAAATACATGTATGTCTTGGAATTTCATTAGAATTGAGTCCTCAAGACTCAATTCTAATGAAATTCCAAGACATATTCATGATATTTATACACAAGGAGAAATAAAAGAAAACATTATGATTTTTTTGTCCGCTAGAACTATTTATAGCCCACAAGTTTCCCAGCATGCAAAGAGTTAAAATAACATGACCTTCATCGTCCTTGTGCCAGGTCCTCTCCAAAGAGTCACTTAGCCCCACTCCCTGAAAGTAATAGGATTAGAACGTGAATGCTCCGCCTAACTCTTTAACCCTTAGGGAATCAAATAATCCAATGTTGTGTTTGTTGTGGAAATTCAAAAGATTTTGTTCGTTTAAAGTCGTGGCAACTTCTCGCAAACAGACCAAATGGTGTTTACCATAACAAACGCAACAGCTTGTTACTTATATGTACATTAGATTTTCTGATGGTATCAAAATGTAAATAAACTGATATGGCATATAAAATTGAATCAACTTTATCTCAGTTTGTCGCAATTAATGGAACAGCGAAAACTCTCTAAGCCAGATGAAGCTCTATAACCCAGACACCGTGGGTGGTCCCCAGGGTGTCCAGTTGAGAGAGCTGTCAAATAATACAATGTAAACTCTACACCGGACACCAATAAAACACATGTGATCTTATTAATGATCTTTGTTTCTTGGTAATTTATCTCAGGTGATAATGTTTTTCGCATAGCACACAACTATGGCTCAGAATGTTCGAATACCCGATTTACAGTGGAACCTCTCTAAGCCGGACACCCTGGGCATCTGTAGCCTATTTCATCAACATTGCAAAGTATACTTTACTAGCAAAGTATACTTTGAGGAAGTAATCATTTATTTTTCCTGAAATGCATTATTTCATATAGAACTAACAAATGCATGTATTTCATGATTAAAAGTATGCAGAATTATTATACTGAATTTATTACATTATCACAGCCAAATTGGCTGTGATAATGTAATAAATTCAGTATAATAAAAATTAATAAATTTATCATAAAATTGAAAATTTCTCCCTCAAAGTATACTTTGCTACTAAAGTATACTTTGCAAAGTTGATGAAATAGGCTACTGGTTTAGAGAGGTTTCACTGTATACCAGTCGGTGGCAGGTGGGAGCATGCGATGGGTGATTTAACGATCGGGATTCATCCTTACCCGAATCCCGACCGGAGAGCTGGTTCGGCCCTCACGTATGTGGTTGGCTTTCTTGTATGTGACATTTGAATCTGGTTATACCCTTACGTGAGTATTACAATTATTCGTAATCATATTTTAGGGGCCAAGTGACGTTGCTGTGGTATGGACCTGGCACCAGGTCGGAATATTCTAATTTCAGGATTGAATATATATATTTATTCCGTTCTGATTTTGGGAGTTTCCCCCCAATGCAGGAGGTTAAATATGGGATCGAACCTGTTGGCCCAGCCTTAAATGACCGTAGCTGTTAAGCTGTTAAACACCAATAATTCCAGCACAAAAATATTTACACAATTCCCTAACATTTGATTGGCCCGTAGCAAGTCTCTGTCCAAAATTTATATTCCAGTAAACTCCCATGCCGAACTACTTTCCGTAACCGTGAGGCGCAGTTAAAATAAATCTTAAGAAAACAGAAAATAAACACATTTTCTTGATGAATTTATTTCAAATGCTGGAATTATAAGGAATGAATGGCCTTTTTGTTAAATTTATCGGGGATATAAACTTGGAAAAGTCGCGGGACTACTGCACGAGGCCTTCCGGCCTTTGTCCAGTGAAGGCCTCGTCCAGTATTTCCGCGACTTTTCCAAGTTTAGACCCCGATAAATTCCACAAAAAGGCCATTCATTCCTATAATCAATCAATCAAATCAATCACTGTATATTGTTTACCGGTACAATTCATTTGGACCTATGCAGTTGTGTAATATCTATTTTCAGTCGACCAAAGCAGATATCTCGAACGCGATACGTAGTGGGAATCTAGCCAGACTACAACAATTGAAGACTTGTACGGTAGATTTCTGTGAAACAACCTACAATGGCAAGACATTATTACACATGGCCGTCATCCACAATCAGCCGAAATGTCTACAGTTTCTGCTGGACTGTGGTATAGATGTGAATATCTGCGATTCAGTCCAGAACACGTCGTTGATGGAAATCGTTCAGTGTGAATCAAGAGACGCATCGGAATTACGGCAGATTATTAAAACGTTATTGAATTCGAAAGCGGACATCAACGCAACAAATAATCTGCGGCGAACGGCATTGCTCAAGTCGATTATTCTTTATCGCCACAGTGTGGCGGACATTCTTCTTCAGTTAGGTGCGGACGCAAACTTGGGCGATATAGACGGGCTGTTACCGCTGCACGTGTGTGCAACTTACTCGGCACTGCCCTTGCTACGAAGGGTCATCAGTGCTGGGGCTCAGATCAACGGTACAGATAAGAAGGGACGGACAGCGTTATATTTCTCCGTTTTATCGGGTCACCACAGCATTGTTGAGGAATTACTCAAACAAGGGTGCGACTTGAATGAAGGATCGTTCATGGGTTCGCCTCTACAAACTGCGATTGTCAAGTGCCGACTAGATTCCGTCAGATCGCTTTTAATGTACGGTGCGAACGTGTCGTGTACAATTCGCGAGCAACGGTCCCTGCTGAGCAAGGCGACTAACTGTCTAAGTTTAGTGCTGATTATTTTTCACATGGAGCTTGTGGGTTACGGTATTCAGAACATTGATGTGCAGACTACCATACCAGACAGACTTATTAAGGCATTGCAAGTGTTAGAACTTATCGTCCATGCTTA
Organism: Conchocele bisecta; assembly: GCA_029237695.1. Classification (NCBI taxonomy): domain Eukaryota; kingdom Metazoa; phylum Mollusca; class Bivalvia; order Lucinida; family Thyasiridae; genus Conchocele; species Conchocele bisecta. The sequence continues at coordinate 55,473,484 of CM055278.1, forward strand.
TGGATGCCACGTTGATGTGTCCAAGAATATATTCTTCCAATCGCGACAGGTGTTGCTAATTCAGGGCCTAAAAGAATCTTCCTTCGCGCAAAGATTGAAACGCATTTGCATGAGAATGAGCTTCTTGCATTCAATGCACGACCGTCGCGTCTTACCTAACACTATGCCAAAGATCGGAGCAAATATTGACAAGAACTCGCTGGAGAATATATGCCGTGTGAAAGTTCGTCAGCTGTTCATGGAAAGCAAGACAAACGTGATGTGGGCCGTCGAAAAGGTAGATTGCTCTCGTGTTGTTAAAGATATTTTATTGCTCAAAGATATTTAACCCTTAGACCGCTACACACAACAATTGTCGGCTGCTGTTGCTTTTACATCTTGCCTTATTTTTCAATAAAAACATGGTTTGACAGCATTTCAGAATCATTTCCAATGGAAATGATTCTGAAGTGCTGTCAAAGCATGTTGTAAATTATTCTAAAGTGCTGTCAATGCATGTTTTTGATGATAAAAATGGAAAATAGAAAATAAACAGCAGATAATAAAATGTTAAGATAGCGGTGTAAGGGTTAACAACCCTTTCAACATGAAACAGCATTTCAATGCAACATACCTCAATTTGTGTTCTTGCAAACAGTGTATATCCAGATGAAACCGGCTCGTAACGAGCCGTATCATCTGGACCTGCACTGTTTATGGCAATAATGGAAATCTGAAAATTAACCCATGCCGTGCTGAATTAATTTTGTCGTCTGCTGCAATGTTTATGACCACACCACCGAATGGTGAGGGGGGCGTATAGTGTTACCGGCTTCCGTCCCGAAACATTAACGCTCAGGTAAATGTCTTATGATTTCTGTTTCCTTGCACAGATCTGCTTGATATTTCACACACACATTGTTCTAATGGTCCTCTACCACCCTGTGACAAATCCACGATCGTCCCACCCCTGCTAAGCCCAGGGTGAAGGTCACATACTTGGTGCATTCAAAATCTTAAGGCTCGGGGTAAATGTCTTATAATGTTTGTTTCCTTGATTGGATTTGCTTGATATTTCACACACGCATTGCTTTTAATGGTCCTCTACCACCCTGTGACAAATCCACGATCGTCCCGCCCCCGCTAAGCACAGGGTCAAGGTCACATACTTGGTGCAATCAAAATCTTAGCGCTCGGGTAAATGTCTTATAACTTGGTGCGTTCAAAACTTGGGTAAGTGTCTTATAATGTGTTTCCTTGCATGGATCTGCTTGATATTTCACACATCAATCGCTCTGATTGTCTGCTTTCATGCTGTGACAAATCCACGCTTCTCTGGCCCTCTGTGTTTTCAAATGTGCCTCTTTCTTTGGCTGCCAGTGGGAGCATTCGTGTGCCGACAGGCCACATGTCTATTTTCCATTTTTAAACATGACTTCCGAAGGAAGGAGTGCTTATGGCATACCCCCGGCGTCATAGTGAGCGTCTGCACGTCGGTCTGTCCGTCTTCAAAAATTTGTAAACATAACCTTGGGGGAAATTTGTTATAATTTCTGTTTACTTTCACCAAACGTGTTGATATTTCACAGATGCCTTTCTTGAATGATTCATTATCATACTGTGACAAATCCACGACCGTCATACCCCCGTTAATCCCAAGGTCACAATCTTAGTGCATTCATAAACTTAACCTTGAGGGAAATTTGTTATATTTTCTGTTTCCTTTCGTCCCACTTCTTGATATTTCACACATGCCTTTCTCGAATGATTCTCTATCATGCTGTGACAAATCCACGACCGTCATACCCCCGCTAACCCCAAGGTCAAGGTCACAGTCTTAGTGTGTTCATAAACTTAACGTTGAGGGAAACTTGTTACAATTTCTTTTTCCTTTCACCAAACGTCTAGATATGTCACACAAGCCTTTCTCTAATGATTCTCTTTCATGCAACCATAAACTTAACCTTGAGGGAAATTTATTCTAATTTTTGTTTCCTCTTGTCCCACTTCTTGATATTTCACACAAGCCTTTCTAGAATGATTCTCTATCATGCTGTGACAAATCCACGGTCCCTAACCCTAACCCTAACCCAATAGTCATAACGGCGAAAACTTTACATTGAATACGGACAGACAGAAGGACGCTGAGTACTACGCCGATGGCATAGCTTAAGCACTAATTGCTTATCAAGGCGCGCTAAAATCAAACATTTATGAGAAAAAAACTTATCTTCAGAAAAACTAGTATGACTAAAGGGATGGAGCTTAATATTCATGAGTTACCGTGCAATAAGTAGCGTGCATATAACTAAAACGTATGGGAACTTGTATGCACGCTACTAATTGCACTATGTACGGGGTCGACTTTTGAAACAAACACGGGCCATCATCAGGGCAGAAACTTCTAGTGATTTTATTCAGTTTCGATTAAAATGAGCAACATACAATTTTCGTGCAGATTGCGTACACGTATGTCCTAAACTAGATGTAAGTTTTAAAATGTCAGTTTAACTTTTATACATGTATGTGTTTTCTTCATGAAGTGCTTCATTCAAACCGCAGACGTGAACTTATTGTGTTCAATAAGGGTTAGGGTTATAATTGTGTTGAATTCTAATGTATTTAGTGTACACAATTAAAAACTGTTCTTACCACAATGCCACGCTTTGACCTGCAGTGTTCAGGGACGGTTTTGGCATTGTCGTTCGCAAATCAGCAACTGTCGTGCTTTGACCTGCAATGCTGAGGGACGGTTTTGGCGTTGTCGTTCACAAATCAGCAACTGTCGTGCTTTGACCTGCAGTGTTGAGGGGCGGTTTTGTCGTTGACGTTCGCAAATCAGCAACTGTCGTGCTTTGACCTGCAGTATTGAGAGGCTGTTTTGTCGTTGACGTTCGCAAATCAGGATCTGTTGTGCTTCGACATGCAGTGGTGATATGCTGTTTTGGCATTGACGTTCGCAAATCAGGAACTATAATTACTTCATCAGCAGAATATAATGCATCCCCATTTATATGGAAATTCACTGGTGTTACGTTTGTGAGATCCTTGGGGTATGTTTCATTATGTAGTGTTTCTACAATATATACTTGATGGGCGTATGTCTATGCACATACTGTGCAGTTGTACATGTTGTACATATGATTATATAACTGGTATTAATAATCAACACGTAGACACATATTGTGACTAACTAATTTTATTCATTCATACGCAGTGTATGCTACTGAAGCAGGTAAGTGAGTGTATCAGCGCCTGGCTGCGGAGGTGTATATATCTCTGGTATGGGACCAATAGCAGACTTGCTACATCTCCTTTCTTCTGAATAAGTTCATGTTTTTATTGTTTCACGTTGTTCATGAATCATACACTCTGGTGTTGTGTTGATCGTCAAGTGTTAATTAATCCACGGAATTTACTGTTAGCTGGAATTTGTTATTTCTTGATAATGTGGATGTTTATGTGTTTATGATATCAGTACTTGTGGCACATGGCATTTCTCGCGGCTAAGATTACATGTACCAGTAAATGGCTGAAGTATTATTTTCACTTTCACATGAGAATATACGAACTACCAACTAGACATTGTACTAGTGATACGAATAAAACATACATGTTAAAAAACACAATATTATAATATCTTGGTAACAGAGATTATATAGTTATGTTTTTAGCCAGGTTTTTTGAAAAAAAATCCAGGCTATTGGATTGGCGAAAGCCGGGCGGGCGGGCGGGCGGGCGGCGTCCACAATCAATGTTAAGTTTTCGTGTTTGAGTCCATTTCTTTGTTACTGTACCACCTAGGACCACCAAACTTTCACAGCTTCAAAATCAAGGGGTGCCCACCACATATCACTATCCAACATGTTACCTTTTTTTTTTAACTTGACCCATTTTTTCCGCGCAGTCGACTTAGCCATTTTCAATGTTAAGTTTTCGCGTTTACAATGTTAAGTTTTCGTGTTTAAGTCCATTTCTTTGGTACTGTACCACCTAGGACCACCAAACTTTCACAGCTTCATAACCAAGGGGTGCCTACCACATACAACTATCCAACATGTGACCATTCTTTTTACCTTCACCTATTATTTCTACGTAATTGACTTAGCCATTTTCAACGTTAACTTTTTAACGTACGTCTGGTTAAAGTTTTTTGGTTAAAAGTTTTTCGTTATACTATATCTCTGCAACTGCTTCGCCCATCACCTTGAAACTTCACATGGGTGTTTATCATCATCCATATTTTCATTCTACCCCCCCCCAACCGTGCGGCCCCTGTGCCCAATGTCAAGGTCAAATTACTTTGAATTTTTTTGTTAATGTTTTTTCGTGTACTATATCTCTGCAACTGCTTCACCCATTACCTTGATACTTCACATGGGTGTTTATCATCATTGTCGCGCCCGCTTGCGGAAAGCGTGATATCGTCGGCATTCTGGCATACGTCCGTCCGTACGTTCGTACGTCCGTGTGTCCGGTTACACATTTTTGGTTAAAGTTTTTGCATCTACTATATCTATTTTTTTAGTGTCCATGCCTCGCCCCAAGGCGCGACATACAGGCCACGGCCATCTAGTCTACACAAATATAATTATGTTATCCAAGTGTCTATGCTTGGAAAAAACCTGGCCTTCGTGGCTTTGCCTCGTTTCTTGTTTAGAAACAAGATATTGTAACCGGGCGGGTTCGTCTGTGCGCAGGCTGATCAGGGTCTACGGTGTTCACAGACAGAACCACCGCCAGTTATAATTTGAGCAGGTTCTCTGGGTGATCCTGGCCTCCTTCGCACAAATGTTTCGAAATACAATGACACGACAGGTGGGGGATAATATGTTTTATTTCTACGATTATACGGAACTACTTGGTATCAATATACGTACACGATATCAAAATATGGGAACATAAAGGGCATTTAATTATGCAACATGGGGGAGTGGCCGTGCACCCTGTATGCTATAGTAATTATGAATGACTCACCATGTCGATAGTGTCCCCAAAGATGTAATATTTGAGAATCTCCAAGTTAATAGTGAATGTACAATGAAATAGTTAATTATTTACTTAATGGAGGTGCGTTGTAATTGCTAGAAATTGGCCAACTCCCCGGCCCGCGAGCCGGGGGCAGTATTTATAGAGTCCAGGTCACGTGGGCTCCTAGGGACCGAAACTGTCCCAGAAAGCAATGTCTTTCGGACAATTGTGCCCGAATGACCTAATAAGGAACGGACGTATACTGCTGCGCATGTCAAACGCAATATTCCTTGCTCCGCCCACACGGTGCCCGGCTCAGCAAACTATGTACTTATAGTACCGACCCGCTACTCACAGGCGGTGTGCAAATAGGGAACCAAGCAAGACACGTGTATGCGGCGTGTAGCAGACGACAGACAGTCAGGTACTTTCGGTTTGAACTGAATGACATATATGGCCCACGGCCACACTCCCCACCACTTAAAACATTGCCACTGAGAGAGCATGTATCATAACAATTACCAAACAAACAAAAACAGACAATCATAAACGCTGGTAACGTGTGCACATGTACGAATAGTTAATCATACTTATAACAAACAATTTAGAGTTAAACATAGCATACTGCTAACCAGTTTTAATTATATCGCCATCCCTTGCAACCAATCTTGACAGGCATCGTAAGGATGAAGGCGTTCTGTGAACAGTAACATACTCAATCGCTGCCCATATCAAACTACGGTACCAGGGGCAGTAACTCAAATACGCAGATCTCACAATAATCCAGCATATGTTCCCCCTTTAGCCATACATGTACATGGTTGTCATATGGACGTGCGAGTTCACGTCTCTAAAATTCGTTTGTTGGAGTTTTCACATGTTGCCATCTGCTGCCAAACCATACCAGGAAAGCACACGAAAACGCTAGAACGTAGATGCTTCGCTCACACTGTCTGATCACTTCACGATAGCACGACAGCAAATACGTTCCAATGTGCACATCATCCCGTATATGGCAGCCTCAGATATTAACATATGGAATTCAACAAATCTATACATTTTAAAAGGAAGGTATATGCATATGCATATTTCGCCTGCGTATCATAACAGCACAGTGTGTGGTACATAGTATAAAAGGCAATATAGCAGACAATAGAACAATGTAATGTTTAATAGCTAGGCAGATTACCATATTGAAGACGGATTGCCTAACGAAGACGCATGTGGTCTGAATATAGTCAACACTTAGTTATTTGGCACGGTCCTGTCATTCCAATACAGAGCACATTTATGCAACACAACCATGGCAATCATATTTACCAGCTAACACAAAGTACATACATGTATGTATTTACACAAGTCCTTGTGGCGGCCATAATGTTGTAATAATTTTAATTGTGCTGCACGGTGACATCCACTATCCGGCAGGAATACAAAATATCAATTCCAGCTGGAAGTGGCAGGATTTCGGACGTAAGTTACTGAGCACCACAAGGAATGTAGAGTACTCCCTCCGCTGTGCCGAGACTCATGGATGCCATAAAACTGCCGCAAAAGCCGACTTTGCAAATGCCAGCCCTTGTGATAGCCATATTTTCCCCATGGTTGTCCGACCATACGCACGGAGGTCGCACTCACACAATGGCATTCGCTGGCGTTATAATGCGTGACATGTCCGGTCAACGGTCCAAGCGACGTCGCTTCCAGTTGGGTTTCTCACGGGCGCTGACTTGTTTCCCCGCAGAGAAGACTGCTTCGTGGTCGCGGGGAAGCTACCTCGACGTATCCGCCTCCTGGAACAGGGTTGACGTCGCCGTGGGGAGAGACGCAGACAGCAGACGATTCCTCCTCTCCAAATCCCGAACCCGGAACCGCCACTTACGTATCTCCCGCCGACGAGCATCCCCCCTCGCCTCCACCCGGGACCTCTCGCACTACAAGGGTCTAACGTGAACATATATCGTGTTTGTGTTCGGGCTGTGGGTGGGGTGTGGAACACTTATAAAAAGTCGACAAAACATAATGGCGCTACTGAAGCAATGTAACATAGTCATGCTATGACAGCATACGAATGTGTCCGGGATTTAAACCCGTCATACCGTTGGCCTCCGGATCAAGGACCCGCTCTAATAGTATCAAACATAAGGTAAAGGCATGACATATAACGTATGTCTTTTCCACGTATCGCCCAACTACACCAAAGTCTCTGTGTATAAAATATTATAACATCATTTGATAACAGTTATTTAATTGATATTTTTTGGTAGATCCACATATTGAGTTACACTGCATTGTTCATCAATATCTAATTTAACATTGACCAGTGCAATTATTATCACAATACGACCGTGCAGCCTAAATTTCTCATTTGCTAAATCTGACTAGAAGTATCCATTCGATAATAAATCAAACAGACCAGCCAACGGCTGATAACGCAGCAAAGCTGAGGATTGCATAGGTGTAACTCGATACACGAACCGCCAGCATCAGCGGGAGACGATATTTACGGTGGCCACTCACTTGAACCATCTCGAGTGTACAATTACGCCTATGCGAACATTGCTTCGTATTCATGTAAGTTTACAAAACAAGACTACATGCTCTAACGGCATGCAGATTCAAGCATAATAAAAACGACATGCATATATTGTACTAATCTACGTCCGTATGTACATTGGACAACCAATATCAATACAATAGGTCGTTACTACGGTGAATAACGTGTTGGTGGTTTTATTGTCCTACCCACCCGACTACGAGTAACCTGTGGTATTTTTCACAGCTTCCCCAATTAACAGGTCTCCTATCGGAATGGGTGATGTACAGCGGGTGGGAGTTGTGGGTGGTGTTATGTAAGGCGTATGGCATGGGGACAATTGTATCTCAGGCGACTCGGGCCGACGTGGTGAGTCCATACCGCTACATGGCTCCACCCACACATCTCCATCCTGGTTTGGGTACGTACTAACTGTTCTGTGCCAATCTCGTTTTCTGAGGCGCTACCCGTACTGTAAGCACAATGACTGGCATCGTGATGAAGAGGTGCTTTGCCTCTACCAAGGCCCTGCTTACGCCGTGCACATGAACTGCATTCTTTGCACCAACGAGTGACATCTTTCGTCATTGACGGCCAGTAAAATCTACTTTTTACGGATTGTAGCGTCTTGTCCCGACCCAAGTGACCTGCAGTTTTACACCCATGTAACTGCATAAAAACCCGGGCACGAATTTCAGAAGGGGCAACCAGTCGCAATGACTGTAAATTGCCCACACCACTTCCTACTCTTCTATACAGCAAACCATCATGAAGTTCCAGGGTTTCCCACAAACCCACTAAGGACTTAGCATTCCCCGTTAATCCTTCTAAACTGTTTTTCTCAAAGGCAACTCACTAGAGCTATTCCTTAAAGCTAGAATCGGACCAATGCCAACATCCCGAGTTTTGAAACTCCCTCCAAGTTGTCTGGGGGTGATTTCTTCCACCCAGCTGTAACCTGCCCCGCCAAAACATCAGAATTCCCACCGGAATTAACTCGGAATTCCCACCGGAATTCCCGGAATTTCTCACTAAATTCCATTTTCCGGGGTCGAGACTGCTACTATGTCAATTGTATGAGATACCGGTGCCACCCGTGTGCTAGACTCTGGTGGTCCACCGCAGCATTGTTGTTCCGCTCAGACCACGTGACAATCTGAGGTACAACTTTGTGAATGTTGGGTATGTACTATAACTGGATAGCAATCAGTGCAGCTCTCACACTTGCACTTTCTCACAATTTTTCTGGACAGGCCATCCGCATTGCCATGCTGTGTGCCTCTACGGTGTTCTATGTCATGATTTATAGCGGACAATTTCATGTGTGGCCTTTCTCCCGAGCAAACAACTGCGGAAGACACCTCAGTCCTGACTGAATATTCGGCCCCACATTCAGCCAAACCTAGTTTAAAGAAGCGGCTGGTGTGTTTCCCGGCTGTGTTACATGTGTCTGAACATCTGTACTGTTTGTATGGTACCGTTGAGGGCAATCTCTAATAAAGTGGTCTTGTTTTCCACATTTAAAACAACTTCTGATGTTTTCTGAATTATTTTGACTAGGCTCATACCTTGTCTTCGGATGTGTGAGATTTGTTATGTCATTCACCTCGTCGTTTAATTTGTCCGACAATTCCGAGACGATTTTCAATATGTCACCCTCGGATTGTGTACGTGTACTATATTTAGTATTTGCATGTGCATTGCGAGATTTTTGTTTCGTATTATCTGGCCGTTGCACTGATGTTGTCACCGTGTTTATCTGAACGTCTGAGTCCTCAAACCGCACATTCGGTTTACGGTTGGGAAGTGAGTTCATAAAACTTTCCCATTCAATCGCCAGTGCCATCGCAGCATCTAAAGTAGCAGGATGGCCAAATTGCACATGTTTCCGTAAATCTGTGTCATTTAGACCAGAAATATATTGATCAATCAATATTTCTTCTCTAGCATGATGTGGCATGCATAGTTTGCCAAGCGTCTGATGGCGTGGCCATAGTCAGATGCATTCTCCGATTTCGCCCGCCTGCGGGCTCTGAACTCACATTTAAACGCCGACACTCTCTCATGAGGACAGAATCTGGACTCCACCAAGCTACGCAACTCTGCGTAGGGAATCCGTTGTGCGTCTGGAATGTCAGCCAACAGCCGCTGAGCTGGGCCCCTCAATGACATAGCCAGTTGGATCGATTTCTCGTGATCCGACCAATTGTTCCAAAGTGAAACTTGGTCAAAGTGTGAAATAAAATCTTTGAAATCAGAATTACCATCAAATACATCTGGTTGTTTCTCCTTACGACGCGTATTGGAGTTAGTGTGTACTGGCACTGGGTAGGGAGCTGTGTATGCGCTAGGACCATTATCCCATGCAGCCCCTCCCCTGTACTGCGGTGTGCCACTGGGGGTATCAATTACAGCGGTCGCGGGGCCGTGAGCGCGTGTGGCCAACTGACCTAATTGCGCCGTGTAATCATGTTTCAAAACATTCCCACGGTCTGGCCTTAGCGAATTTTTAGTCTGACAGCTATTTAATAGCTCTGAGGAATTTAGCAACGTGCGTACATCTGTATGATCGGGGCCATACGTGTTCTGTGGCCTAGTATATACTGCCGTAAAGGGTGCTTTACAAATATTTGAAGTTTTAGCTGCAGGCATGTGCGTGCATAATTTGTCAAAGCAAACGGATTTTGTCGTCGGATAAAAATGTGTGTTGTCGGCAAGATTGGAATTTATAGCATGCGGGATATCCGTCGTTACAGAATCATGGGGTAAGCGGAAACTTGCATGCGTATTGATGTTTCGATCATGCTTTGTATGTTGGTCCGGATCAAAGACCCGCTGTGGTGTTTGAACAATTTCCGGATCATAGACCCGTTGTGGTGTTTGCACAATTTCCGGATCATAGACCCGTTGTGGTGTTTGGCCCAGTTCCGGATCAATGACCCGATTTGGCGTTTGGGCAAGCCCCGGATCAGTGACCCGCTCAATATTTTCTTGACCGCATGACCACCGTGACATCGGATCTATGACCCGCTCATCATCGGCAGCCATTATGCGATCACTGTACGGATCAACGACCCGCTCCTGGCTCGGATACAAGACCCGACTACGTACGGGTCAACGACCCGGGTCAATTGCTCGGATCAAAGGATGCAACTGGCTCCGGATCTATGGCCCGTAGGACACTCGGATGCGAGACCCGATCTGTGTCCGGACCTACGACCCGTCCTGCCTCCGGTTCATCGAACCGATCATCGTCTGACTCCGGATCAGAGACACGATCTTGGACGTCCGGGTTAAAAAGGTCCCGGCTCGTTACTGTAATCTCCGGATAAACCACCTCATCCAAACTTGGACTACCAACTTGAACTGTTGAATCAGGGGACAATTCATTCAGGTTTCGCGGGGGCATGGGCGAAAATCGACCCCGAACGTACGAGTACATCTTTCTCGCCGAATCCATTGGTTACAATAAATTAAAATGAATGAAAATAATAACTAAGTCAGATACTCAGAACTGCTCGCAGCGCCAAATGTAACCGGGCGGGTTCGTCTGTGCGCAGGCTGATCAGGGTCTACGGTGTTCACAGACAGAACCACCGCCAGTTATAATTTGAGCAGGTTCTCTGGGTGATCCTGGCCTCCTTCGCACAAATGTTTCGAAATACAATGACACGACAGGTGGGGGATAATATGTTTTATTTCTACGATTATACGGAACTACTTGGTATCAATATACGTACACGATATCAAAATATGGGAACATAAAGGGCATTTAATTATGCAACATGGGGGAGTGGCCGTGCACCCTGTATGCTATAGTAATTATGAATGACTCACCATGTCGATAGTGTCCCCAAAGATGTAATATTTGAGAATCTCCAAGTTAATAGTGAATGTACAATGAAATAGTTAATTATTTACTTAATGGAGGTGCGTTGTAATTGCTAGAAATTGGAAATTGGCCAACTCCCCGGCCCGCGAGCCGGGGGCAGTATTTATATAGAGTCCAGGTCACGTGGGCTCCTAGGACCGAAACTGTCCCAGAAAGCAATGTCTTTCGGACAATTGTGCCCGAATGACCTAATAAGGAACGGACGTATACTGCTGCGCATGTCAAACGCAATATTCCTTGCTCCGCCCACACGGTGCCCGGCTCAGCAAACTATGTACTTATAGTACCGACCCGCTACTCACAGGCGGTGTGCAAATAGGGAACCAAGCAAGACACGTGTATGCGGCGTGTAGCAGACGACAGACAGTCAGGTACTTTCGGTTTGAACTGAATGACATATATGGCCCACGGCCACACTATATTCAGTTTTGCAATGTGATCTACTACGACCACTGATAACCATTTATCCTACTACAACTTCACTTTTGCCATACAGGGTCACTGAGGTATTTGTTAGGATGTACATTTCTACCTGACCTGGTTGTGTATGCTGGTGGATGGGCTGCATTAGGACAAGTACATTTTGTACTGGAGGTTGACGTGGTTCAACATTGTGTGTGTTATGCATACTTTGAAAATCAAAATCAAAGTTTTCATTAGACTGGTCTTTCGTAAGTTTCGTTCTGTGAATAAATCTACGATTGCGACGGTAGATGCGACCTTCATTAGTCTGTACAATGTAAGACCTATCTCTATGCCTGTCAATGATTCTGGCTAGTTTCCATTGTTTATCAAACTGGACACATACTTTATCACCGATGCTCAAATCCGGTAATGGTCGGGCTGTTTTATCATATCGTGTTTTCTGTTGGGCGCGGCTATGCGACATGCTATCGCGGATTCTCGCGCGATTAACGACTTGTGGCAGTAACTGACTTCGCGTTGTTGGCAAAACAGACCTTAATCTTCTGGACATTAGAAGCTGACTTGGTGATTTGCCACATGATTGCAGTGGACTCGTCCTGTATTCGAGAATTCCTAATAACGGATCAGATTTGCCAAACTTTCATTTACGCAATATTTGCTTCGCGATACCAACGTAGCGCTCGCTGAATCCATTGGATTGACTGTACAGCAGGGAGCTAGTCACGTGTTCAAAACCCCATTCTTTTGAAAAGTTTCTCAAGTGAAATAACTCGCATTATCGGAATTCAATCTGGCCGGAATTCCGTGTCTGGCCATATTCGCTTTCAGTTTGCTAATAATCGTACTGCTTTTGGTGTCTGATAATTTATAAAGCTCAAAATAACGGCTATAGTAACACGTTGTAACTAAATACTCGTCGTTGTTTTCCCATGTGAAAACATCATGTACCGACAGTCTATATGGGCCATCTGGGATATCATGTGATTGTAACGGTTCTTTCTGGTTCGCTGACCTATGGGTCAGGCATCCATCGCAGCGTGTAACGAAATCGGTTATCTGCGCTGTCATTTCCTAGGCCAAAACACAGATGTCGCGTGCTCTGTTTTATAGACTTTTCGATACCTTTGTGTCCCGTGTAGACATTTTCTATGAGCTCGTCTCGTTGTGATATCGGAATCACAATTTTCTGGCCTCTAAATATGATATTGTCAGAAACTGACAATTCATCGCGGTGATTCCAATTCTCGGCGATGATTGGCGGACATTCTTTTCGTAAATCCGGCCAACCGTTTAGTATTGTCGTCTGCAATATCTTAAATTGCGCATCGTTTTCGGTTGCACGTCGACCTGACTCTAATCTTCGATCAGTCATAGATAATGACGAGAGAACAGTGTGGACATGTTCTTCAGACAATTCTGGAAATGTGTCTGGTAAAAATGATCTGCTCAAGCAGTCTGCTAGTTTGTTTTCCTTGCCGGGCAGGTAAACAACATTGAGATCATATTTCTGCAGCGCGATTAGCATGCGCTGTACTCGCGGCGGCGTCTGTGATAACGGCTTTCGCACAATGGATGAAAGGGGCTTATGATCTGATTCTATGGTCACGCGTTTAACTCGGCTCTACATGTCTACAGGTGGCATGTCATTAACGGCGGCGACTTTCTTTGGGTCCGGTTTCATACCATCTTTTGACAAGATGTGCCCGAAATATGAAACTTCTTGAACTCCAAAAGTGCATTTGTCTTTGTTGAATTTGATGTCCTGTTCGCGTGCGCGTTTGAGTACAAGTTTCAAACTTGCGTCATGTTCTGCTTTTGTGCGTCCGTACACGAGCAGGTCGTCTACAATACCGGTCACGCCTGGTAATCCTTCGAAACATTCGTCAATTCTGCGCTGGAACTCATCCTGTGCAGAAATAATTCCGAAAATTTAAAAACGGAATTCAACTTTGGCGTTACATGGTCTTGAAAATTCTTGAATATGACATCAAGTTTTTTATTGTCATCTGCACATAAATCCCACGACTTGTGAATGTTTCGTCCTTGTTGTCCAACCCAAAGTAAAATGTATGTACATTTCTCTTCTTCCGATTTAGCAGATAACGGTCCTCTGAATATCAATTCCGTGTGATCTTGAAATTGACTCCATTGATCCGGCAAATTGGTCGATTGCCAATCAACTTGCGGTACGGGAACGCCATTTAGTTCCATGATTGAGAAAATGTGATATAATCCAGTTAAGTTTTAACTTCTGACACCATGTTTCATTATGTAGTGTTTCTACAATATATACTTGATGGGCGTATGTATATGCACGTACTGTGCAGTTGTACATGTTGTACATATGATTATATAACTGGTATTAATAATCAACAGATAGACACATGTTGTGACTAACTAATTTTATTCATTCATACACAGTGTATGCTACTGAAGCAGGTAAGTGAGTGTCTCAGCGCCTGGCTGCGGAGGTGTATATATCTCTGGTATGGGACCAATAGTAGACTTGCTACAAGTGTTATAAGTAAAATTGCTACAGGTAACATTAGTCTTGCACTGCGCTCTTTACTGCCTCTAATGCAGCAATAACAGTTCCCTTGCAGTCACATTGTACTGTTTTACGATTGCAGTTGATGTCTTTCTTAACTGATGCAATGCAGTTGTCATGCTTCTCGTCCGCATCCTGCTGGTACTGTTTTACCTTTTCTTCCACACGTTCGAGTTGACGTTCTATGTCCATCGCATTAGACTCTTGTTGAAGTAAATCATTTTGGAACTTGCTAACTGTCCCATCTAATGCTGTGACATGGGCAGGCAGGCAGTTCAGTGTCATTTAACTCACTAACTGTCTTCTCCAGTTCTGTGACACGGGCACTCAGTTTAACATTGTCCTTCATAACTGCGGCAAGCTTCACAGCCATCCATTGTTGGCATTGTTTGAGGATTTCGTCGAACTCTCTGGTGTCAAGTTGGCTTTCCTCTGACATCGTGCTGCAAAATAAAGAAAATAATGGAACTAAGATGACAGTCACCCACGACCGCATATTATCCCCTGGTTGGGCCTTGTCACAAAAAAAAAGCAGGGAATATCCAAGTAATTTAAGCGCCGCAGACACTTCTTGTCCGGAGCAGAACTCGAACACCCTTTGGAATATTTTCATGAAACTTCACACATGCATAGACCACGACCCGAAGGTGTGTCGCGCACAAGAATGACAACTCTTGCATAGCTAATTTTTGAGTTACATGTATCTCCCTTTTTTGTTTTGCGCACTGATTGACCATAACTCGACCACCCTTTGGAATATTTTTATGAAACTTAACACATTCAATTAGACCACGAACCGAAGGTGTGTCATGCACAAGAATGACAACTCTTGCATAGCTAATTTTTTAGTTATCTCCCTTTTTTGTTTTCGCTCACTGATTTCCTGTCCGGAGCATAACTCGACCACCCTTTGGAATATTTTCATGAAACTTCACACATGCATAGACCACGACCCGGAGGTGTGTCGCGCACAAGAATGACAACTCTTGCGTAGCTAATTTTTCAGTTATCTCCCTTTTTTGTTTTGCGCACTCTACAAACTGGACAATAATGCATGAAGACCTGTTTTCTCGTCTGCTCTGTACACCTTTTCTCGTGTGCTCTGTACACCTTACCTGTAGAGAGAACAATAGAAACTGGGAGAACCATGTGCTAGCATGGGCTAGCATGTGCAGATGTCCAGTGCTTGACCACTGTTGACCAGGTAATTTATACAGGTAAATTACTACATTGTTGAAAATATTGTGGCATTATGTGGGCCTGTGCAGATATATGTAGATAAATATAGGACTATTAAAAAAAAATCTGGTCTCCAATAGCAAGCATTATTATTTTTAAACTTTTTCTTTTCATTTTCTTTTTTCATTTTTTTTTTTCATTTTTTTTTTTCATTTTTTTTTTTTTTTTTTTTTTTCAAATTATTTTTCAATTTTTGTCTAGTAGCATAAGGTCGTAAGTGCTATATACAGACTATTCACATGTGCATGTGCTAGCATGTGCAACTGACCACTGACAACTTACAGGTAATTTATACAGGTAAATGATTATATTACATTTCCGTAAACTGTGTTGAAAATATTGTGGGAATATGTGGACCTGTGTATATATGATATGTAGATACATATAGGACTATTAAAAAACATTCTGGGCTCCAGTAGGGAGCATTATTCTTTTTCTTTTTTTTTTTTTTTAATTTAATTTTTTTTTTTCCATTACATTCATTTTTCAATTTTGTAACTGACCACTAACTTATTACAGGTAATTTATACAGCTAAATTATTACATTTACCTAAACTGGACAGGTAAATGATTATATTACATTTCCGTAAACTGTGTTGAAAATATTGTGGCATTATGTGGACCTGTGCAGATATATGTAGATAAATATAGGACTATTAAAAAAATTCTGGGCTCCAGTAGCAAGCATTATTATTTTTAATTTTTAAACTTTTTTTCCATTTTTTTTTTTCATTTTTTTTTTCAAATTCTTTTTCAATTTTTGTCTAGTAGCATAAGGTCGTAAGTGCTATATACAGACTATTATCATATAATAAAACAATTATTGACTAGTGAGCCATAGAATATAATCTGATATTCTATGTTCACTAGTCAATAATTGTATAATATGTTCGGCGCCAGTGAAAATTGCTTTCGGGCCCAGGCTCGAGGTCAAGGCGGGACAAGGCGAGGCATCTGATTCCGCGGAATTCTTGTTTACTTATCTCCCTTTGTTGTTTCGTGCTCTGATTTTGTATCCAGACCATAACTCGAACACCCTTTGGAATATTTTTATGCCCCACCACGATAGTGGAGGGGGCATTTAGTGTTACCCTTGTCCGTCCGTCCGTCCGTCCGTCCGTCCGTCCGCACACACGAATGGGTACTTGTTGTAAGCGTACGGGGATCTTATTGGGTAGGGTTAGGATAGTGTTGGGTACTCTTGTTGGGTATTTTTATACAGTAAAAACCCAACAAGTATTCATTCGTAGGAACGTGCGTCCCGTCCTCCCGTCCGTCCGTCCGTCCATCACAAAACTTTAACACTCGGGTAAATGTCTCATAATTTCCTCATCCTTCGACCGATCTGCTTCATATTTCATATACGCATTGCTCTAATGGTCCTCTACCGCCCTGTGCCAAATCCACGTTCGTTCTGCCCCCGTCAAGCCCAGGGTCAAGGTCACATACTTAGTGCTTCAAAAACATTAACGCTTGGGTAAATATCTTATACTTTCTGTTTTCTTTCATGGATCATCTTCATATTTCATATACGCATTGCTCTAATGGTCCTCTACCGCCCTGTGCCAAATCCACGTTCGTCCTGCCCCACCAATCCCAGGGTCAAGGTCACATACTTGGTGCTTCAAAAACTTTAACGCTCAGGTACCGCCCTGTGCCAAATCCACGTTCGTCCTGCCCCCGCCAAGCCCAGGGTTAACATCATATACTTAGTGCTTCAAAAACTTTAACGCTCAGGTAAATATCTTATACTTTCTGTTTTCTTTCACGGATCAGCTTCATATTTCATATATGCTTTGCTCTAATGGTCCTCTACCGCCCTGTGCCAAATCCACGTTTGTCCTGCCCCTGCCAAGCCCAGGGTCAAGGTCACATACTTGGTGCTTCAAAAACTTTAACGCTCAGGTAAAAGAACATTTTGACTTGCAATTTGGCCTCATTTATTATCAAAGCGATATGTGGGACATCCGTGTTCTATGAACACATTTTCTAGTTTATTAAACTTCACACATGCATAGAAGACGACCCAAAGGTGTGTCGCACGTAAGAATGACAACCCTTGCGTCGTTAATTTCTTAGTTATCTCCCTTTGTTGTTTCGTGCACTGATTTCGTGTCTGGAGCATAACTCGAACACCCTTTGGAATATTTTCATGAAACTTCACACATGCATAGACCACGACCCTAAAGGTGTGTCCCGCAAGAATGACAACTCTTGCATCACTAATTCTTTAGTTATCTCCCTTTGTTTTTCCGTCACTGATTTTGTCTCCGGAGCATAACTCGAACACCCTTTTTTCAAACTACTTGTGTATCTGGGGAGGGGGATACACATGCGCTTGTCGACAAGCGTCCATTTCTAGTTGATGTACACTGCTAGGGTTAGTGTACACTGCTAGGTGATGAATGTGTGCCAGTTTGTTGGCTGTATAAATCCCAACAGTATTTAAGATAGAAACTTCTCCAAAGACTTTAACTAAGGCAAATAACATGTAACCTATAGGCTATGGGAATGTGTATATGGGACCTTTAAAATCATAAATTGTATGTATACAGGGTACGGGTAGATCGCAAACATGCTCAACGCTTTTTCTCCCTATAATTGGAAAATTTTATTATTTATGGTAACATGGCCCTTTTCTTTAATAATGAGCGAACATCGCATTTTTTTTTTCAATTTAGATCAAAATCGCGCTTCTTCCTTCACAATAGAGCAAGAATCAAGTGTTTTCTTTCAATATATTTTTCGGAAAATTGTTAAAACTAGATTTGCCAGTAAGCGAGGGCTTACGGGTATACGCCCCCTACCACCGCGTTAGCCCTGTCAGAGATATAATTTAAAAAAGAGGAATATTCTATGTCTGTGACCGTGATACTGGTGTCAGCGAGGTTCGTAGGTTCATGACAGAATGATGGCTGATGGTCATATGAATGCATGTATGGAATATTAAGACATTTGGCCAAAGGAAACAGAAGTTATTTAAAATTAGTATGGGTATAGGTATGGGGTATGGTTAACGAGTAAGGGTACCCATGAGGTATTAGAGCAGAGGTGTCTGTGTAAAGTGTATTGGGTATAGGGTATGTGTATGGGGTATATGGTATGGGTATATAGGTATAGGCTATGGGTATATGGTATGGGAATGGGTATAGGTATGGGGTATGTTTAACGAGTAAGGGTACCCATGAGGTATCAGAGTAGAGGTGTCTGGGTAAAGGGTGTTGGGTATAGGGTATGGGGTATATGGTATGGGTATATAGGTATAGGCTATGGGTATGGGGTATAGGTTATGGGAATGGGTATGGGTATAGGTATGGGGTATGTTTAACGAGTAAGGGTACCCATGATGTATCAGAGTAGAGGTGTCTGGGTGGTAGGGTATTGGGGGTATGGGGTATGGTATGGGTATATAGGTGTAGGCTATGGGTATGGGTATGGGTATAGGTATGGGGGTATGTTTAATGAGTAAGGGTACCCATGAGGTATCAGAGTAGAGGTGTCTGGGTAAAGGGTATACTATAGGGTATGGGGTATAGGGTATGTAGTGTATAGGTATATGGTATGGGTATAGGGTATGGGGTATGGCTATAGGGGTAGGGATATAGGGTGTGGGTGTATAGGGTATGGGTATACGTATGGGGGTATGGTCAACGTGTAAGGGTACCCATGACTATCAGAGTAGATGTCTTTTAAAGGGTAGGGGTAGGGATGGGTATATGGGTAAAGGGTGATTGGGTATAGGTAGGGATAGGTCAAAGTAAGGGTATGGATATAGTATAGGATAGGGTGGGTATATCTATGGATAAAGAGGTAAGGGTATCATGAGGTATGAGAGTAGTATAGTCTGGGTATAAAGGGTATCAGGGTAGATGGGTATGGTATAGGTATGTGGGTATATAGGTGTATGGTATGGGTATGGGTATAGGATGGCTATATGCATGGGGGTATAGGGTATGGGTATAGGGTACATGTATATGGGTATGGGGTACAGGGTAATGGGTTTAGGTAGGGGTATATGTATTGGTTAGGTTTTTGGGTATAGGTAACATGAGTAGAGGTGTCCTGGGTAAATGGGTATAGGGTATGGGTATGGGGGTATAGGGTATGTGGTGTATAGGTATATGGCATGGGTATAGGTGTGCGGGTATAGGGTATATGGTATATAGGTATGGGGTACAGGGTATGGGTATAGAGGTATGGGTTTAGGGTAGGGGTATAGGTGTGGGATATGGGTTTGGGTATAGGTATGGGCATATGTTTAGCGAGTAAGGGTACGCATGAGGTATCAGAGTAGAGGTGTCTGGGTAACGGGTATAGGGTATCGGGGTATGGGGTGTGGGGTATATAGGTATGGGTTTGGGTATAGGGTATAGGTATGGGGTATGTTTAACGAGTAAGGGTACCCATGAGGTATCAGAGTAGAGGTATCTGGGTAAAGAGTATTGGGTATAGGGTAGGTCAAATGGATGTGGGGTATTGGGTATAGGTATGGGATATATCTATGGGTAAAGAATAAGGGTACTCGTGAGGTATCAGAGTTGAGGTGTCTTGGTACAGGGTATTGGGTATAGTGTATGGGTACCGTAACCCTAACCACATATATTTATAGTAACAAGGCATCCATGCCTACACAGCATAATAATCACCTTACTGAGAAATAGTCATAACGGCGAAAAATTTACATTGAATACGGACAGACAGAAGGACACTGAGTACTACGCCGATGGCATAGCATAAGCACTAATTGCTTATCAAGGCACGCTAAAATCAAACATTTATGAGAAACTTACCGGCAACTAGAACTTTCCATCAACATAAAAAACAAATGGCACATTATATCAGCAAGTGACGCAACTGTTTAAGCACATGAAGATTATTGCAATCAACTCGTCCGATGACCAACTCGTCCGCTTTCTTTGTCAACTTGGCCGGCATGCGGTATGGGTATAGGGGTATGGGTATAGGTGTATAGGTTTGGGGTATATGGTATGGGTGTATGTATACAAGTGGTTTACTGAAATAGTTACAATGATCTGACTGCAATAGTCTCTTATGATTCTCATTAGAATTACAGATGTACTGGTTTTATTCATATTATGTATATATACATATGGCGAGACATAAATAAATAGACAATGGTAACATCAACGAATTCAGATTCGGCCATGCAATAACATAAAATGCCTTAAAGCTACTCCATTTAACAATAAAAGCAAATGGCATAAATTTGAAAAACAGTGGTTTTCAATTGTATTCAATGCTGTTGATCAATACAAATAAAATGCACCATTTTATTCTGTCAAATACCATCGATTTAAGCCAGTATGCCGAAACGTGCAACGAGTACAGAAAATGGCGTCCGAAGCAAATGGCGTAAACTGAGTTTCAGTTTCAAATAATTTATGCTAAACTGCCTGGGGTGGTACTATAGAAAGGTAATGTATGTGTTCAATGCTTACTGAAGTTACTCCAGCGCTAATGACACACACAACGTGCTTATTTCGGAAATAATCATATCAGAAAGCAAATGGTAAAATAGAGGGAAAATACACAAAGGAGACAAAAGAATCACAAAAACATGATAAACTGGTAGTGTCTTAAGACACTGTAAACCAATTAATTAATAACAAAAAAAAATGTTTTTCGCTTACGAATTTTAAACGGGTTGGAACAGTTGCATAATAATGTATCTGTGCATTTCTGATTATAATATTTTAACGCCATTTACTTCTACTTGTACGAGGGTGTAGCTTTAATGGTTTACTATCAACAACCTTATTTATTTGCGTGTTTATCTAGCCAAGGGGCCATCTTAAATTTCAATAATGCCCGTTATAATGTCACAAACATTACCTACCACAGTATAACAATATAGACGCCCGTCGTTCGCATTAGTCTTTCATTCTTCTCAACCTCTGAACTGGGAAAAAGATCTATCAGGAATTCCAAGCGACCTACATTCAGATTGGTACTTCACGTACAATTGCATCACTGTTTCACGCGAGGAGCCAGTTTCCCGAATATAGATCAGAACGCCCAATTCATCACTTCCCAACGTTGCCTCTCATTGGATGGCAAGTGACATACTCAGGTACTGAATGCCACATCATTTACATTTGGCCTAATTTCATCCACAACGCTTTCAATATTCGATGGCCGATCATTTGTCAAACTTTCCATTTCCGTAGGACACTGGCGAAGTATTACTTTCTCAACTTCCGCATTATTAGCTTTTGTTTTGTTCAAAGACAAACGTGGAACTGTTGGATGCATTCGCCACAATGTAAACTTATTGAAATTCCTAATGCAAAACTTTCCTTGTATCTCCAGTTGTCGCAGATCGAACTGAGTGAGCCCCATTTCACGTGACAGACGATACAAACTGTTATAATCCACGTAACGCCCACTTTCTACAAATATCACGCAGGTAATGAAGCACAGTACTTTTATTAATCTATCTTCACTCAAATGACTGTCCGATAACTTTGGTAAACAATGCCTAATCCACGGAAAACTGTAACTACTTGAAGACATACTGGATGTGTGACATAACTTTCTTTCTTCTAACTCACGCACGATGTAACCACTCAACAGTTCCGCTTTCATTTCCAATGGCGCATTAATGCCTTCACAAAAGTCCCTTATGGTCCAAAATCCGAATTTGTGATGCCAACAGAGGCATTGATGTCTGTTGAGGTCTGTGTTTCTAATCGCGGGAAAATATCCTAACTCATCCAACCCGTCTCTGACAACCTTTGCCGCATCTATGCCAGTGTTCTGAACCATTCTTACTAGCAGCAAATATATCATAGGAAACTTGCATTTAGCCACACTAGTTAACTGATCTGCTAGCTGTCCTATGGATGTTACACCAGTCAAACGCATTCCGTTGCCGCCATTTATTCCATTTAAACAGGAGAAAAAGGTTGGAAAACTTACAAACACTTCCCCGATATCATACAGATCTTGCAATATTATCTTTACCAATCGTCGACCTATGACTCGAGTGCTTCCATTTAAGTAATCCGCAAACCCAAACGTCTTCTGTATCTGCCTTTGCACACAATGGCTTTTGGAAAATATCTCCAATGGTGGTGCTGTCTCTTCACTGGCACAACTGGAAAATGTGTCGTCAAGTGCGAGAAATCCATACTGATCAGTTGCACATCTGGTGGCATGACCTAGACCGACACCAAGATTTACCGCATGCCTGTTGGAAATATAGCACAGAGGATGTCCCCACACAATATTCCCTGCAGCCAGTTCATACTGATATGACTGCCACACGCTCTCGTTGATACATGTCCCTTTGTCTCTCTCTAATAATGTCTTTAACTCAGATGATATATGCAGATCAATGATGCGCACACAATTAATGAAATGATCTGTAGCGAAGGAAACTAACAATGGGTGGTTTTCTAATAAAGTTGTCAAGCGGTCAAAACGTACCAGCTCCCGCGGGCTAACATGGTCGCATACCACTGGTAGAGCTACTACATACTCCAGTCTACACATTATGTACAATTGCGCTTCCTTCAACAAACACTCCGAATGAGATCTCGGTCCCGCTGCTATAATTATGGCTGCGGTCACTGCATGCGCTCTAGTTTTTGGGTGCCGATGAGGAGTGTCGGCATAGCATTGTACAAACTGAACTCTTTCTGGAAAACGGCATACAGACCTAAGATCTGCACTAACATTTAATCGTGTTCCGTCTAAATTGCTTAGATAATTGGCGCACTCAAACAATGTACATGCTGTAGTAAGTGATCCGCGATTTGCAATTATTTCCAGAAGACCATTACGCGACCAGAACAAACTGTCGTCGATAATGGATTCCACAGATATGCCTATATGCGCGCATATTTTAACTACTGTAGCACTATCCCTAATCGGTAATGAAACGACTCCTCTGTCCTTCTCACTGAATCTGTAGCTGAACAGAATTTTTCGAAAATTCTGGGGTGCATTGACAGCATCAATAGATTCTTGCAGTAATTGTAGAATACGTTCACTGTCGCCTGGTAACACTAACAGCTGACTAATATCGTTAATGTTGTTTTTGTTGATAGTGTCTCTCAATTCGCCACCGGGTATCACGTCTGTGAGCCTTTGTTTCAGTCGAAATTTAACATCTCTAATCCAGTTTAGCATCAATGCGCTAACAATATTGTCATCGTATTTTAGTATCGAATCCTGCTTTGGTAACAGTGATAATACATACTCCCATCCATTGTCAGTAAACAGTTGCGCACCAACGCAATTCCGCAACACGCTCAAAGATTCATCAGTGTAATTCACCAGTTCCTCGTGCTTTTTCAACCATGGGTATACCTTTCTGAGGGATGGGCGTCCACGCGGGACAAACACAAATGGTGAAAGACGTGTGATGTCCCTGCGATATTGTTCCATTCGATCGTTACCCCATCGACATCTGCATCAATTTCGAGACCATCATCCTGTTCTTTCGCGGTGACGGAACAACTACGCACTGGGATATATTCTTCCCTGCTCAAGAATCCTGACACATCCGTGTATTTATCACGAACTCGTCGATATGCCACGTAATTTTCCACTCCAGTATTCAGTAGCACTTTATTCTCACCGTCGCACTCCTGTAACGATATAACATATGGGTATGGGGTATAAGCGTATGGGGTATAAGTATAAGCGTATGGTACAATGGGGTATGGGTATAGAGTAAGGGTATTCCTGAAGTATCAGAGTAGAGGAGTCTGTGCAAATGGGTATATGTTATAGGAGTATGGGTGAAGGGTATAGGATATGTGGTTATAGGTTATGTGGTATATGGTACAATTGGTAAGTGGCATGGTATAGGGTATGGGGTATAGGCGTATGGTACAATGGGGTATGGGTATAGAGTAAGGGTATTCCTGAGGTATCAGAGTAGATGAGTCTCTGCAAATGGTATCGGGTATAGGTATATGGTACAATGGGCATATGGTATGGGGTATATGGTACAATGGGTGAATGGCATGTGTATAGGGTATGGAGTATAGGGGATGGAGGTTGGGGTTATGGATATAGGGTATGGGTGTATACGGTATGGCTATGGGTGTAGGGTATGTGCATAGGGTATGGGGTATGGGGTATGGGTATAGATATGGGGTATATAGATGGGTAAAGAATAAGGGATCTCATGAGGTATCGGAGTAGAGGTGTCTGGTTAAAGGGTATTGGGTATAGGGTATGGGCATATGGTCAAATGGGTGTAGGGTATGGGTATAGGTATGGGGTATATGTATGGGTAAAGAATAAGGGTACTCATGAGGTATCAGAGTAGAGGAGTCTGGGTAAAGGGTAGAGGGTA
>CM055278.1:55498905-55552713 GCA_029237695.1 Conchocele bisecta
CAGGTCATATTCTGTGTAATCATTTCACCTCACTACACGGAAGCAGCACATTCTAACAACTGGAGTAATTATACGTAGTCACGGACACTTTTAATGACGTCAATGTCATGACAGCATTTCTTTGTTGACGTCATTTGGAACGTCTTCATTGTGTTTGTTGTGTAACGTTAGCGCAAACTACGAATACGTAATTAGAGCGATGCGCTAGCCAATCAAATACGCTCCAGATGTGATTACACGTGTATCATATCACTTTTATGAAACGAGTAACACACAGCATGTGATAAGAAGGTTTTCATGTGAAAAAAATCAAATAACCTATACATATCACGACATCATGCCGTCCGTATGTACGAGGAGACAATCCGCGATCTTAACCCTTTCCCTGTTTTGCGATATTTCGACTCATCCAAATCGAAAACATCTCAATAAAAGAATCAAATGCTGGGTCAAATGATGGTTAAATTATCTGATAGAGTAGAAAAAATTGTGGGAAAAGGAGAAATTGCTTGTTACAAGCAATTTCTCCTTTTCCCACAATGTTTTCAAAAGACATCTTCTGCAGAGGCGTCAAAAGTCGTCTCTATCAGGGAAAGGGTTAAGCGAGTGGAATATCGAGCACACAGGCGGATAACCATGGTCTAAGTTATTTATCCTACTAAAGCGGCCCTCACATATCAGCCGTCGTCCGCACGATTTTTCTATTCGCAAGAGTCGCCGGGGGATTCAGAGCCCGTATATGAATCGGGCGAATTTCACGTCTGCGGCGTGTGCCCTCACATATTAGACGGGACCCAGGCTGTGCCCTTTGAACATTGGATCGCAGTGGAGACAGTGCGCCCGCCAGGGTGTCGGCCGGACGCCGCTAGATAATCTGGCGGGCGCCGGCTGATCAAAGAACAGATTGGTAGGGGTCCTGGCGGAGCCCGGCCGGGCGCCACCAGGACGCCGGCCGGGCGACTGGCGATTGATGTCCGGCTTCCCTCCGGCGTCCGCGTCGCGAGTATATATAGATCGCGAGTATATATAGATGAGTTGCCCATATCACGTGGATCCGTCTCTGCTTGGTCTGTCTTGCCTCGCCCAACCCTCTAATAGCATTAGCAGGTAATATAACAATGTAACGGCTGAGCATCCATATATCATGTGCACGCACACTCGGCCCTCTTCACGGTCTGACATATCGGCATTGTGCAATAGGAGAATGAACTAACTAGGTTAAGCTCACCGCCTCATCGTCTCCTTCATTTAATGCACATATTTCGACTATATCGCATATATTAGTAAATTCGGAATCAAATGGGCCAACGGCCATTGGCCTGATCATTTACGGGCACATGCCCGGGTATGGAAGGTCTTCGATCCATTTCCCACCCTTAAATATAAGAAATATATAGATGAGTTGTATAAATCTTCAGGCGGCCGCCAGATCACCGGTCGGTTTCCGGCAGGCCCCGGGCGGGGCCCTAGTGACGTGTCTACGGGCTTGCCACGACCTAAAATCGAGCTTTGAAAATGCCATTTTCCGCCTGTTTTAGGAGTCGCGCGGGTGCCGCGACCAATATGTGAGGGCCGCTTAAGATACCAGCACCATGTCCTAGTAACGCTGGAACAAACCTCATGATTTGTGATATAAATACTGGCTTTTAAAGGCACTGGGTCTCAGATATGCCTAGAAAGTGATGAAACAGAATAGGGAAACTTGTTTAATTGTAGATTTGTATCGTATTTCTGAATCCAATTGTGCCTCAGTCGCTTGTAAAAAATGAGGATTTGTAAAACACATGTTTATAATACTGAACAATAACTATAGCATTTGTATTTCAAAGGATGGTTGCTAACTTATTTTATTTCAATTAATGTCATTAGCGTATACAAATATTTGTTTTCAAAGTGTGTGGGATAGTATGATAATTTCACAACAAAACATAGAGACATTTCATTTTCTTCTTCTTGGTACATGTTTTTAGCGAAAATACTAAAGTATGCCAAACCAATTATCTCCCCTGCTTATCACAGTTTCTGACTTGAATATCACGCATCTGGAATTTGATCAACTACAATGGTGCAGTTGATTAATATACGTCATTTACGATGCATGAAGCGAAACAAAAAGCCTATATTGGATATCTGAGACAGCATCTGAGACGCAGTGCCTTTAACTTTGCACGTCTGAGTGTGTGGCATATTTGAAAGGTAAATACATCTAACTAAAATCGCATTTAAACATAATGGCCCTTGAATACGTCACTTTATTGCAATGTGTCGGTTTGTTTGTGTAGGACACGATTCGGCAAAATCGGGCTTAGTTATGTCTGATCCAGCTCATTCTACACAGTCACGTAAATCTAAATTGTATTATTATTGGATTGCCTTAAGTTTGTACCATACAGAACACACTCACGCAGTGTGATATTAATCCAAATTGTACTCTTTTTATTGTGTTTTTATCTTTCGATGAACGTATATTTCGAACAGTGTTGACCCTGATCAGGCTCTGGGTCTACACTGGTCGCTAGAGCAATAATGAATACATTACTGTGTCAGATCGTTGCGCTTATGATTGCAATCGTATGGTGGTATATCAGTGGCGGATCCATGATTCCGCCGAAGGGGGCAGTCAAATTCGACGGACTACTTTTCAGTACATAAATGCTCATGTGATAAGGCACATTGTGAACGGGCTCTCTGGTTGTGAACGGGCTCTCTTAGTTGCGAACGGTAACTTGGACGGTACGGGAGTAGATTGCAAGAGTTGCCGTTCACAAATAGACCTTGATCTGATCACCCTTATTTGACAGTGCTTGTTATTTTGTTTTACAAAATCAGACAGCTTCTCAATTGCTCCACGGGTCACCCCCCTGAATCCGCCAAGGTATATATGTTTATTTGGGTCTACTGCATGCACACTGGTATCAAATGCCAACAAGCCCATGTTTTCATCAGTCACATTAATACGACTGGCTTTGACAGACGGGAGCCCATTTACAATGAAAGCCAATTTTAACAGATCGGCATGAGATAAATATAAGGAAGGTCGCAAGTATTACATTAATAAAAGTGTCAGAAACGGGCCTCCGTTGGTAACTGGCACAACAAATACACGTTGGGTGAACAGGCACTTACCATAGGCGAATAACGAATAGCAAGGAAGAGAAAATGTTAAGACAGCTTAAGGGAACTACGCATGTTTTGTTCTCTCTTGTTCCCACGACATAGCATCTCCTTCTCATGACACAGCAGCTCGTTCCCATGAGTTCGCTATCTCGTTCCCACAACATAGCATCTCGTTCCCACAATATAATATCTCGTTCGAACGAGTTAGCTATCTCATTCTCACGACATAGCAACTCGTTCCCCCGAAATAGTATACGAGATAGTATCTCGTTCCTATATATGACATATTAGTCAACCAATCAAAAGGTAGCATCATTGTCATTCAAAGTAGTGGTGAAATAAATGTACCGGCTTTCTGTGGTTTTTTTTCGTGAAATAGAGCTTCCATTCAGAGCACACGCTTGTCATACACACGCTTGGAAAGAATAACAGCAGTGGTTTCCTTTCTCATGCTGATAAAACACGTTTTCGTACTTCCGGGTCGCTATTTCTTTTCACCGAACGACATGGTAACCGTACAATTTTGCAGAAATAAGTTATTTATTGATAATTTGAAGGTACACATTATAATTTTATAAGTTCCAGCATTTGATGCCATGTTGTCACATACAGTGGAACATCTCTAAACCGGACACCCTGGGAGGTTCCCAGGGTGTCCGGTTTAGAGAGGTTCCACTGTAAATCAGGCATATGACAACTCCAAGACATGTGCTCATGATTTGCGATCACGAACAGACATTACCACCGGAGATACATAACAAAGCTACCCATACAATTACAAATAAAGCAATTTACAGAGTGTCCGGTTAAGAGTTTTCACTGTAATTTAACCCTTAGACCGCTACAAACAACAATTGTCGTCTACTGTTTCTTTTATATCTTGCCTTATTTCTCAATAAAAACATGGTTTGACCGCACTTCAGAATCATTTCCATTCTGAATTGCCGTCAAAGCATGTTGCAAATTATTCTAAAGTGCTGAAAAAACATGTTTTTGATGATAACAATGGAAAATAGAAAATAAACAGCAGACGACAAAACATTTATGATAGCGGTCTAAGGGTTAATGTGATTTTCCATTAGAATAAGGAATCAATTGATCAGACCCGGACAAGAATCACCGATATTGTCAAGGATTATTTTTATCAGATGGGATTATCTCATATTTACTTTTCACGAAAACGACGACAAGTCAATACTAGTTCTAGGCAAGTAAATATTAGTTCTAGACCCGTCAATGTTTGTTCAACAAGATTACTCTATAGTATAAAAGTGTGCGTCTGTGTCAGTGAACACGGGACAGTCGGTTCGACCTGCGTTATTGTAGTAGATCATGCACATACGCAAGTCGAACCCATTGGCAATCTATGATCAGAGCATTCACTTCAAAGCAGGGGCCCGTTTCACTAAAATTTCGTACGACTAAGAAATTCGTATGTTCAAAATTAAACATATTCCAACCGATTAGCACTGACCATCCATGGTGGCAAATCTGTTATATTATATTTCTCGCAATAATGGTGTCGACTAGTCTAGTGCTACCAGTTCCACCTACGTGTACAAAGACTAACATTTAACCCTTTAAACCCTAAGGAACTGGAATGGACTGTGATATGCTAATGTTCCGACCAATCCAATGGTCACAAAATGATTTTCAGATTCGTCCATTTATGAAAAGGGGGTGTTTTTGTTCTAAGAAATATTAAAATTACTTTCAAAAAGTGCAGATCCTGATGAGACGGCTCGTTACGAGCCGGCTCATCTGGATCTGCACTTTTTGCATAAACCGCTATAGCGGGATTTCGGGTTCAAAGGGTTAACACATTTTTTTTTTTATCTTATATTTAAGGGTAGGAATTGGCTCGAGGACCTTCCAAACCCGGAAGAGTTAACACATCCTTTCTCTCTCTATATATATAGCCAATGTACATGTACACTCGTGTATTATTTCACGTTATTCAACATGTACGATGGAATATCCTCTACTGGTTTATTTTCCATTTGTTCTCAGCGACGTTCGGCTTTCCGCCATATTGTTATTTTGATGTTACGTCACATATGTTGACGTGAAACGTCATACACATACATGTGCTTACACATTTGTATACACTTTTGTTGAACTCTGCAAACAGCATGCACAATAGGATTTAAAATCATTTTAATAACTTGGGTTGTAATCATAATGACGAAATAGAGAATAGTAGGTTATTCGGCAGAGCCTCGCCCATCCCGTTTCCGTGCCGCGCCAGATATTTTTCCCATTCACGGCACTAATCTACTATTATATCTATCCCTTCAACACAGCAAATAGCTTTAAAATGCAAAGAATAACGCCAACCGCATCCTCAAAATCGGTGAATCGACTAGTATGACAACCGCACATATTCATAAGCAGTGATTAGGTCATATTGACAGGATATCAACAATGTTTCACGGTACCGTGTTTCACGGCACATACTCCCTGTGTTGACGGGATAAATGATCTTTCTCGAGACTTTGCCGGGAATAGAACCTTTGAAAAGTTCGACAATACTGGCATTATCTACCAGTTTACAAAACTTATTTTTTAATTTAAATTTTCTATTCATATGACATTTAACATGACGTGCACATAACGGAAATGATATATGGTGTAATATTCCGTATCATTTATATGCATGAGACAACAACATGGATATTGGCTTTTATCATTTATGAAAAATAACTTTTATGTTGATAATCATTTGCTTTCGTACAATGTGTTTGTTTAGTTTTCATATTTACATGTAAACAGCACGTGTGCAATGTATGAACATGATGACGTGATAACACAGTTAGATCACGTTCGTACGCATATACGAGGAGATCATGAGGGATCGTAGCTAGTTGTCTCCCTTTACAAATATATTTATAGAAATCCGGTCCTTTGATGTATTTCAACGTTACTTTCTTACTGAATAACACGAACATTGAGATTTGCAAACAGAGTAGACCCAGATCAGACTGCACATGTGCAGTCTGATCTTGATCTACACTGATTGCCATACACTATAATAAGTGTGAACACATGAATCAGTTCCGGATCAGACTGTGCAGGTATGTAGGATAACCTGGATCAATACTAGTGGAAAACACTATA
This sequence comes from Conchocele bisecta, assembly GCA_029237695.1. Taxonomy (NCBI): domain Eukaryota; kingdom Metazoa; phylum Mollusca; class Bivalvia; order Lucinida; family Thyasiridae; genus Conchocele; species Conchocele bisecta. The sequence goes on from CM055278.1 coordinate 55,505,140, forward strand.
ATGACTTCCTTTCATAACAAATCATCGACATTCGCCATTTTTACAAGCAATACGGCCATAAAATATACAATTTGGACCGGATTTCTATAAATAAATTCAAACGGAAATACCTAGCCTCGACCCCCCCCCCCCATTTGATAGCTAAAGATCGTGGATTATCTCGTCGTACATGCGGATTAAGTATGGTCTTACTATGGCATACGTGCTTTGACGGGAGTTTATGTAAATATCTGGATCATACGAATTTAACCCGTTCTAAGGAACTATATATGCGACTGGAGAAATAGGGTTTATGGGATTTGTGACCAGTAGCCTATTTCATCAACATTGCAAAGTATACTTTTCTAGCAAAGTATACTTTGAGAGAGAAATTTTCAATTTTATGATAAATTTATTGATTTTTATTATACTGAATGTATTACATTAACACAGCCAATTTGGCTGTGATAATGTAATAAATTCAGTATAATAATTCTGCATACTTTTAATCATGAACTATATGCATTTGTTAGTTCTATATGAAATAATGCATTTCAGGAAAATTAAATGATTACTCCCTCAAAGTATACTTTGCTAGAAAAGTATACTTTGCAATGTTGGTGAAATAGGCTACAGAGCTCCAGATAAGCTTTGTGTCTAAAGCGTACTATACCCCCTGATTTCAAAATCATTGCGTATTTTACTTTTACAAATTAATTATTGATTTTCTTCATTACTAAATAGGGAACAAATGATACAAAAATATAACATATTTAAACATTCACTTATTTGAGCTGCAAAAAGCAAACACTAACACTGTTTGCTTTTTGCTGCTCAACAAAGTGAATTTTCAACTTTATGACAGTATTTTCACTACTCAATTTGAAAATCACTGCGTATTTTCACATTTCTGTGTGTATTGTGTACTCGCACTCTTGATAATCAATGGGTATTCAGCTAAAATAATTGCGTAAAATACGCCAATACGCACCTTATCTGGAGCTCTGTTTGTGGCCAGTGTAGCTTCTGATCAAACAGCACACGCATGTAGTCTGATAATGCTTATATTGCTTGTTAGAAGCATGACGGGTGTTTCTTTGATGAAACGACGAACATTGCAGATCCTGATCAGACTGTGATCAGACGGATGCACAGGCTGATCTGCATCTACACTGGACGCAAAACCAATAAGCCCCATTTCTTCAGTCACAGCCACATATCAGGAAAGCGTCAAACAGACAGTCCAGAGTAATTAAATCTGAAAGTCTCTTGGGATTAAAATGGATTCCAAACCGATCACGTTAAAGGTACATGCCCACTCAGTAGGTACAAAATGTTCTTTACATCAGATACATCATCTGAGACATTTCCTGGAAAAATAAACATTCATGCGCCATTACCCCACATATTGATTGGAATTATTATACATTTTATTTTAGACAACAATTTTCGCATTGATATCAGGGGCGATAACCGTGTTTCCTTAAAATGTTAACGGACATTACTATTTATTCTCTGTATTTTGTGTTTTGATGTGCAATGATCATACTTTATAATCTGTCGAAAATAGTATTTTTTCAGGTGACGCATTTCATTAGTAGAAATAAGTAAAAAATATCATGCCTCATTTGCATATTAAAATAGCCTGATACCAACGCGCGTCACTATCAGTAAAATAAATATTACTAAATGATTATATCTGTTTTCCGGGCACTTTTTAGAACTGGTGGAATAGTGACACAATTATACACTTATTTAATTCCTATCAAGAACATTTTGTGGTTACTGAGTGGGCATGTACCTTTAATCAACGTTCGATACAATACAAGAACGGTTCTCAATATAGCAATCACATCAAAAATACGCCATCAATGTTGATGTTTAAAACCAGTAATCGAATACCAATTATATCGATATCATGATCAGCGGCGGTATGTATATGGCTGTGACTGGATAAATGGGGCCTAACGACTTTGTGACCAGTGTAGCTCGTGATCAAATAATACACCCCTGAAGCCTGATAACGATCTACATGTATATTGCTAGTTATACTAGATACATGATGTGTGTTTCATTGATGGAATGGCGAACAGTGCAGATCCAGCTTGCGGATGCACAGGCTGATCTGTATTTACACTGGTCACTAAACCATACGCACCATTTCTCCAATCACAGCCATATATAGGGTTAATGCTTCATTAAATTGAGCTCATGTCGTTGTATTTGGGGTGTAGATCTATACATAATTTATTATATCTATAATTATGTGTTGGATTTAGCCTACTGTCCGTTCCATTTAAAATCCACCGATGTACTCTGAGGAATTAACATATTAACCCTTTGAACCCGAAAGGCCGATATATCGGTTTATGCAAACAGTGCAGATCCAGATGAGCCGGCTGCGTAACGAGCCCGTCTCATCAGGATCTGCACTTTTTGCAAGTAATTTTCATATTTCTTAGTTAGAACACACCCCCTTTTCATAAATGGACGAATCTGAAAATCATTTTGCGACCATTGGATTGGTCGGAACATTAGCATATCACAGTCCATTCCAGTTCCTTAGGGTTGAAAGGGTTAAATCGAATACAATGTGGTATTAACACATAAATATAGTTTGTTTTCTAAATACAGTGACACCTCTCTAAACCGGACACCCTGGGGACCTCACAGGGTGTCCGGTTTAGAGATGTTCCGACATGTTCAGACATATGACCATTCTGTAAGATACTTACACGGTATGTATTTTGCAATCATGAACATACATTATTATCTGAGATACGTTATCAAGAAACCTCTCAAAATGAGATCACATATATGTTCTCGATGTCCGGTTTACAGAGGTTCCACTGTAATATTAAAGAATGCTATCTGCATTTTTTTATTTGACGAAGTTCATTGAAATATGGATTTTATTGCGAAAAAGGGATTATTTTCTATATAATTTTAACATGAGGGCTAAACGTAAAACTGTGCCTAGATGATGTCTCAGATATGTGGTTGTTGGCGTCATGTACAGCCTATATCAACCAATCACACCATTTTATTTAATCGAATTTACCAACATTTGCGTTATATTCAAGTATTTACTATCCGAAACTGTAAGCAACAGGGGAGATACTTTGGTGTACATTGTCGCTATACGCGTAAGTAAGGAGATGTATGAAATAAACTTAGTTTGTGTTGTAAACTGTGGCTATGACTGGAGAAATGGGAGTTGTGCCATGTGTAGATCCTGATCAAATAGCACACTCCTGTAGCCTGCTATCAATCTAAATTCCTTGTTAGAAGCATGACGGGTGATTCATTGATGGAACGGCGAACAGTGCAGATCCTGATCAGACTGTGCGGATGCAGATAGAAGTTTTCATTAGAGAGACTCGTTCAAGTAATATAAATAACATTGAATTAGTAACCATCGATTGTTAGTACTATTAACATTTTATTTACTACTGCCATTTTTTTCAGGCGACTTCTGTGTACAATTGGCTTCAGAAATTCGATACAAATATATAGCTAAACAAATCTAGGGCTCGGTTCACTAAAGTTCGTACGACAAAAATGTTCCTAAGTGCACAATTATGATAGGCTGTAAATTTCATATAAACAGTATTTTCTTGAAAACAATTATTTGATTCACATTTATTGAGCATACGCTGCATATGCAGCCTATGCTCAATAAATGTAAATTCATCAATTGAAATTTCCAGACGATCCTAAATTTTCACTTACGAACATCTTAGTCGTACGAAGTTTAGTGAAACAGGCCCCTGTTCCATCATCACTTTAACTCTTTGCATGCTAGCGGTGAAAATATCCGCCAAACAAATTAGGAGTATATGTTTTATTTCTCTCTGTAAATATGTCTTTGAATTTCATTAGAATTGAGTCCTCAGGACTCAATTCTAATGAAATTCAAAGACATATTCATGATATTTACAAGGAGAACTAAAAGAAACTAGAGCAGCTGAAGCTGCATCAACGGTTTGAGGCTTGATGTACTGACAAACGTACACTGGCAAAGTGATTAGAAGACATTGCCAATGACGAAAACATATGAAACTCAAAAAAAATTGATGCAATTCCAATGAAATTGAAAAAATAAAGTTTTGTATTTTCAGAATCGCTTGACTATCCTAAGCATTTTTCATTATATAACGTTCTACGAATGTGTACCGTTAACCCCTAGTCTGACATTGAAGTTGAGACGATTCTAAAGCACTCACAGCATGTCAGTTCGTATATAAAATGAAAATTGTTTATATTGTTACTGTGTGATTTAACGTGACGCTGTCAAACTTCAAATGCATGTAGCTCTCTCATTTGAGCAGATAGCTAAAACTACCAGCGATGCAGAGATAGAGAATTTTATTGCCTTTTTAGTGGAAAAAAAATATTTGAAATCGGTTGAATAATAAAAAAGTTATGACCATTTCAAATTTAAAAAAATGAAAGAACCAAACTTCAAATGCCTACAACTCTCTCATTTGGGATATTTGAAATCGGTTAGATAATAACAAAGTTATGAACATTTCAAATTTGAAAAATTGAAGAAAAAAACGTCCAAGTTTGAAAGGCAATAGAATCGGAACTCTTCAAGCTATAGCTCTGAAAAGTATCATCTTTTGTGCGGATGAATGTCCCGCGTCACGCTGTCAAAAAATTATGTTGCTGAGATTACTGTACAAATTGGAAACTGTTTTCGAAGACCACCCGTTAAAATAAAAAAGAAAATCCGAAATTGTTGATTTTTTTCATTTTTCTCAACTTCACCATGTCAATAGCTCTCTCATTTGAGCAGATAGCCAATAACGGCCAGGCAAGCGAAGATAGAGATTTCTCGCAGCTTTCGAATACAAAAAGAATTTTTGAAATCGGTTGAAAAATATGGAAGTTATAGGACATTATATGATATATGACGTCACTTCCGGTTTCGTGGAAAGTGACGTCATGAGAATTCTGAAAATTGCGTTATTCTCGTCTGACAGTTGATACAAATCGGCATACAAAATTTGAAGTCGATCCGACAAGCGGTTTGGGCTGTAGTCCCGACGGCTGAATACAAAGAAAAAAAAAAAACCAACGAAAACAAAAGGTTTGAGGAATCAAATTCCTCAAACCTAATTTGATGCAATTCCAATGAAATTGAAAAAAAAAGTTTTGTATTTTCAGAATCGCTTGACTATTCTAAGCATTTTTCATTATATAACGTTCTACGAAATGTGTACCGTTAACCCCCTAGTCTGACATTGAAGTTAAGACGATTCTAAAGCACTCACAGCATGTCAGTTCGTATATAAAACCAGTGTCTGATACAGCCCACCATACCTGTCTGGCCTCCACCTCGAAGTTTGTCAGCTGTACACACTGTTCTAGGCGGCTAAGTTTATATGCTCGTTCTCAAACTTCAAATGCATGTAGCTCGCGCATTTGAGCAGATAGCTAAAAAACTACCAGCGAGCCGGAGATAGAGAATTTTATTGGCTTTTTATTTTTAATGCAAAAAAAAATAATTTGAAATCGGTTGAATAATAAGGAAGTTATGACCATTTCAATTTTTTTTAAAAACTTCAAATGCCTACAACTCTCTCATTTGGGCAGATAGCCAAAAACTACCAGCGAAACGGTGAATTTTGTTGACTTTTTAATGCAAAAAAAATATTTGAAATCGGTTAGATAATAAAAAAGTTATGACCATTTCAAATTTGAAAAATTGAAAAAAAACGTCCAAGTTTGAAAGACAATAGAATCAGAACTATTCAAGCCATTGCTCTGAAAAATATCATCTTCTGTGCGGATGAATGTCCCGCGTGACGCTGTCAAAAAATTATGTTGCTGAGATTACTGTACAAATTGGAAACTGTTTTCAAAGACCACCCGTTAAAATAAAATAAAAAATCTGAAATTGTTGATTTTTTTCATTTTTCTCAATTTCACATGTCTATAGCTCTCTCATTTGAGCAGATAGCCAAACATTGTCAGCAACGCGAAGATAGAGAATTCTCGCAGCTTTACAATTCAAAAAGAATTTTTGAAATCGGTTGGAAAATAAGGAAGTTATAGGGAATTATATGATATATGACGTCACTTCCGGTTTCGTAGAAAGTGACGTCATGAGAATTCTGAAAATTGCGTTATTCTCGTCTCACTGTTGATGCGAATCGGTATACAAAATTTGAAGTCGATCCGACCAGCGGTTTGGGCTGTAGACTGAACGGCTGAATAAAAAAAACCAAAAAAAAACCAACGAATACAATAGGTTTTCGGCGCAGCTGAAAGCCGCCTCAAACATAAATATGACGTTTTTTGTCTGCTAGTTTTGAACTATTTATAGCCCACAAGTTTCCCAGCATGCAAAGAGTTAATACGAGCGAATGAAATGTAAGGTTCTTAATTTGCGTCATTCGCGGCGTAGAAACGGACTGTCCATAACGGACCACCATAGGTGCGTGTCACAGGTGGAAGTGACGGACCATGGGCTATAAATATATTAAATATACCAAAAATGCATCAATAAGTGAAAGACAAATAAGCTAAATACATTATTTACTCCCTCCTATACACATTAACCGGTTAATGTGTATAGGAGGGAGTAAATAAACTTTCTAGCTTATTTTTGTACACTTATTGATGCTTTTTGGTATATTTAATGTATTTATAGACCATGGTCTGTCACTTCAACCTGTGGTGCGTGTGTGGCGAACATTCCCATCGATATTGTGTTATATCACGGTTAACAGATTATGGAAAGGATTAAAACACGAAAACAGTCTCGAAGATAAACGGAATTATCGGAGTTTCCCCAAGACATGTCGGCAGTTTCCGTAAATGCCTGAATGATACTTACATACTATTTTCATACAGGTGTCGAATTGTAACGCGTTTTTTAGCCGTGTTTCGCAAGTACGTTTTCGAAGTAACATCGAAAAGAAAATCGACATGCCATATGTTATCTTTAGATTGGTTGAATTAAATTAGTTTTGCGTCCGGACAAAAATGCCCTACCGCCATAACATTAGACATATTATTCTAAAATACATCGAAAGTTAGTACGTGTGAATTAGAAATTAAATTCCACATGTTACATGTATAAAATACCGTCATTTAACATTACTAAGGATATATTTGTTAGACGAATCTTCGAAACAATATCGGCAAAGTCATACGATTCGATTAAGCTGATATTGCCCTGATAATAGCCAATACGTTGTCAGTGTGTGATAACTATTATTATTTTCCATTGAACTAGTTTGTGTGGGTTTATTATACAGAAGGGACCAAAGAAATTATAGTGTTATGCGACTCGGCGAAATATCGATGGATTTGTGATAACCGTCGTGTATTGTGTGTGGATGGCATTACTATATATATATATGTATTAATGATAAATATTGTTGTATAAAAATCGCTTATTGCATAAACCTACGTTTGCTGTATAAAAAGACAGTGTGTTAACATCTATTATACACATTAAATCTAAAAAATATTAAATTGTAAGTACTTTTTCATTAATCACATAAATGTCACCCTTCCCCCAAATTTTGGTTTTTATACAATTCCATCAAATATTGATTTTATTTCGAAAAAAATGATTTTCCTATGGGAATTGAACATGGGGAAAAAGGAGGAGAATGATTTTGTTTGGAAATTGACTCCGAAACCTGGTTAGATAGTTTTGGAAATGATGTAACAAAGAAAACATTAGCCCCTATATTAATTTCCCATATGAACATCGTTTTTTCGCAATAAAATCAATATTTGATGGAATTTTATCCAATAACCTTTTTGGGGAGGGTGACTTTTTTATTATCGATGAAAAAGTATTTACATATTAATATTTTTTAGATTTAAAGTGTGTAATAGCCAAAGGTTCGTCGGAAGCAAAACTTGGAACAGACAGTAGTGTAATAAATATATAGCTGGAAACTTGTGGGCTATAAATAGTTCAAAACTAGCGGACAAAAATTCATCATATTTTGTTGTATTTCTCCCCGTAAATATCATGAATATGTCTTGGAATTACATTAGAATTGAGTCCTGAGGACTCAATTCTAATGAAATTTCAAGACATATTTACAGAGAGAAATAAAACATACACTCCTAATTCGTTTGGCGGATAGTCTCAATACAGCTTCAATGTATAACACTGTGCTTATAATAAATGAAGGTAACATTAGTGATGATAACTTCTTTCATTTTATCTAATGCGTTAACAGTAATCTGTAATCCCGTTTAATCGATAACGTTAAATTATCACTCGTGTGAAATACCATAATACTTATGTATTAGCAAAGGACAAGCAACACACATTCTGTCGTTACAGAAATGAGACTGGAGAAATGGGACTTATGTGTTTTTGCGACCAGTGTAGATTCAGATCAGCCTGTGCATCCGCACAGTCTGATCAGGATCTGCACTGTTTGACCATTCGATCAATGAAACACGCAGTATGTTTCTAACAAGCAATATAGCTCATTGTAAGGCTACATGAGTGTGCTATTTGATCTAGAGCTACACTGGTCACAAATCCCATGAGCCCCATTTCTCCAATCACAGCCACAAATGAGACATGCACACTCACGTGTCGAAGATATGTTGATTAGTGTACTGACAATAAATGTGAACGTTTCTACTGTTTCTAATGTTGCAATGCCATCACGTGTACATGAACTTATAAATACGGATACGGAAGGTGATACAATATACCAGGAAATGCTAAAAATAGATCACCAACAAATCACAAATATTAAAGAGGCGTTCTCGGATTTCAGTAATTAACATTTTTATAATATAAAAATTCCCAATTTACAGGTATGTTGCTATGTGAATGCATGCCATAACACGTGTTTGCATTGTTGTTGTTAATCAGCTGAAGCTAAAACTGAGACAAACAAAACAAGTGTTTCATTATGGCCAACAAAAAGACGAAAAAGACATACGATGTCTTGGAAATAACTGACTTAGACTTCGACGAACTATTAATAACACCTGCGCCAGATGTGAAACAAGGCTTTGGCGCCTGCGCTGGTAAGCAAACCGTTACGAAAGGAAGAAGCAGTTCCGAACTTAGGAACCCGTTGAATAATGGATTCTCTTCTGGAAAACGTGGAACAGAATCTATGACAACCGCAAATGGAACGATTGCAAGTACGAGATCGCTTAAGTCAGATAAAGATTTAAAAAGTGTAAACAAAAACAGTTTAGCTGCTACCAACAGTGTTAAAGCGGATGCAAAAACAACAACTACGAAAACAACAACAACAGCAACAAAATCAACAGTGACGGAGCCAACAAAAACAACAACAACAATAGCTACAACGATGTTGACTCGGAATAATCAGTTTTCATCGCGACAACCAAGCAAGCGGACGCAAAAATGTGGAACGAAAGGAGCTGGGCACGAAACGACTGATATTGTGGTGCAGTCTTTGGACGATGGTTTTTGACATGGATTATATTTCCTTACCGACACCAGTAGCCGATTTCATTAACAAATTGCAAAGTATACTTACCTAGCAAAGTATACTTTGAGGGAGTAATCATTTATTTTTCCCGAAATGCATCATTTCATATAGAACTAACGACTGCATATATTTGATGATTAAAAGTATGCAGAATTATTATACTGAATTTATTTTACATTATCACAGCCAAAATGGCTGTGATAATGTAATAAATTCAGTATAATAAAAAAACTTAATAAATTTATCCTTAAATTGAAAATTTCGCCCTCAAAGTATACTTTGCTGGATAAGTATACTTTGCAATGTTGATGAAATTTAATCCACAATGCAAAGTACACTTACAGGATATCATAGATGTATACGAGACACGATATGCGATTTTGTACCTAAGAACATGTGCGATTTTTCATGAAATGTATTTACAAAAAAAAAGTGATATTTTCTGTAAATGATTTCGACGCCATTTACGGAAAATATAGCAAATTTTGTAAATATTTTTTTATGCAATATTCTTATATGTGGCTGTGACTGGAAAAATGGGGCTTATGATTTTTGCGACCAGCGTAGAACCAGATCAGCCTGTGCGTCCGCACAGTCTGATCAGCATCTACACTGTTCGCCACTCCATAAATGAAACACCGATCATCCTTCTAACAATCAATATAGATCTCACAGGCTATATGAGTGTGCTATTTGATTCGAAGATACACTGGTCACAAATCCCACAAATCCCATTTCTCCAGTCACAGCCACATATGAATGACACGTAGTCGGGAAAATGGATAAAATGTCCATTATTTTGCTTAGAAACCGGCAGAATGTCAGAGAAATAACAATTTCCATGACAACCAAATACTCGCTTCAGAATGTCAGAGAAATAAATATTCTATGACAACCAAAATCGCTACTAAAGACCTACAATGCATAAATATAATATGGATATTTTAACCGATTTGCTATCCGGGCTACGCGTCATTCACCTTAGCTGGGTATTGGATAATGTTGTGCTGTAACCAAGTGACGCAATATGTGACGTAATGTTTACAGCAGATTTTCTATAAACATAAGAAGTGTGATGTATTTGATGATACCTGGTGCACCAAATGTGCTACCTGACATGTGTTATGGACAATAATTTTGACTGTTCCCCGCATGACCATGACTAACTTATACTTATTATATACATATTTCCGTTTCCCGTTAATACACAATGGAACGCAAGCCGTCAATATTTGTTTCCATATTGACGTCTTGTGAGTTCATATTGGTCAGTGCCGGAACTACGTTTCACCTCGATTAAAAATTCATTCTAAATCATCATTGATTTGTATATTAAATTTATATTTGGTATTTTTAAGGCGCATGTGAATTGTGAGTAATATACGTATACAACACAAATGTTATATTATTAGTATGTGGATATATACCACTCGTTCAGCCGCGCAACGATATTTGGCTCTATACGACGCCCAATATCGCACACTGCTGAACTCGTGCATATACATGTACCCACATACAGTACAAATAAAACTGTATACTATTGCCCCGAGGTGCTGTGGACGACCCGAGCCACTATTGCCCGATGTCGAAGGGTCGTCCACAGCATCGATTGCTAATATTAATATTGCTAGTTTTGACTGTCCCGGAAATGACGATGAAATAACTTTGATTACCCAACCTGTAATATACTCTATCTGATACAACGAACGTGAATCGGGAGTGAGGCGCATCGATTGACCGATATAAATTGCGTTGAATTTTATAGCTTTTACACTGTTCTCTATTTTTCGTATATACACATATCTTTAACGTACGCCGTCATCGTGAATATTGAGGCCAGAGTTCAAACTGACCGGTTTGTTTGAAAGCACAATACGACGTTGACACGTCAATGGTCGCAGTTCCAATAGTATAGCTCAGAATATACACACCTCAAACAGCATTACAAATTATTGCCTTACATACAGTCCGGATTTGTTCTTGGTTCCGCAAACGAACGATTGTCTATCGTTTACACTTCGTTTTCGTGTTAATAGTTAGAAAGCGATGTTTTCGTTAGTTTAAACGTGTCACGTTTAAACCAACGAAAACATCGTTTTCTAATTAAAAACACAACACGAAAACGATGTGTAGACGCCACGACATGCGTTGACAGAATCGACAGGCGTTTAGATAGTCGGGAGCCCGGGTATTTAAACCGTAAAATATCGTCTCGCGTACAGCAACAATCAAACGATATTCGTTTATGTGTACATCGCCGTAAAAAAACATCGTTTTCATTTCGTTTTCCATTATATTTGCTGTATAGAGCAACTTATTGCATATAAAGCGAACAACGTACAGCTATACAAATGGATGTTTGCTCATATACCCGGCATTGCAGTAAGGTCACGCATAAAATATTGATTGCATTAGGCCATACAAAATACGTTCTTTGGTTCTTAGACACGGGGTTTGCGGAATGTGACGAAAGAGAGGGCGGATTTTTTAATCTATTTTTTTCGTTTCAGATGTTCGATTCTGATTTTTTTTTAAGACGACAGATGCATATACATGTATGTTTTATAATGTTATTATAACCTCTTCAGACGTGACAAATCACCAGATTTTCGTCAGACATGATTGGATTTAACACAGTGTTGCATGGTAGTGTTTTTTATTGATCATCTGGCGAATTTCAAGTACAGTTTTATTTCTACATGACGATACAATGCTCGACCCGCAATGCATTTTCTGACGCGGCGATATCTGAGAACCAAAGTATGTTTTGTACGGCCTTACTTATTCAATGTTCATGTCGTCGACAAACTATTTAGTTTATGTCAATAAAGATTGGTCTATTCTATTCATCAAAATGCTCTCGTACGGTACCAACAGTATTGTTAGGATAGATTGGCAGAAAGATACTGTTAATATGAGACACGCCATGCGATTTTGTACCTTCGGACATCTGCGTAATTTCATTAAATACGTTTACAAAATTTACAATATAAGAAGATTCCTTCCTTTCTTAATGTTCGTCTAGAGCTACACGGAACTGAAACGAAGAACAACATTTTTGTTAATGCACTCTATAAAAATCACGCAATCTGATTGGCTGATGGTCATACATTACAGGTATATCATTGTTGATGAACGGTCGCAAATTATTTCAATATGTATTCCTACGCCAGTAGTAAAGGAATGCATTAGAAATAGGTTAACCGCATTGTAATTTTCAAATTTGTGGCGTATATCAGAAAATGATAGGTCGGAAAACATGTTAAATGGCTCCGCTAGAGCGTCGCCATTAAACAGATTTTCAGACCTATCATTTTCTGATATACGCCGCAAATTTGAAAATTACAATACAGTTAACCCTATATTCAAGGTGTATGATCACGTGGTACTAACAACAACAACAAGTACCGATTCAAAGTACGTTTTCTTTTATTGTGTCCTTATTACGTAACGGATTTTGATGAAATATGGCGCATCAAACGCGTCTTGTTAAGCTGCATTTGTTGGTCTCTGTACCTTGGCCAAAACTTATGTCGTTTTTGCGAAGAATCGATTTCCGTGTCTACCGTCACGGAAATCGATTCTTCGCAAAAACGACATAAGTCTGTGCCGAACTCCCTGGACCACCAAATGCAGCCAATGAAGACGCGTTTGCTGCGCCATATTTCATCAAAATCAGTTTCATATTATGGAAAATATCAAATAATACTTACTTTGGAGTGGGCGACATTGTTGTTGTTGTTGTAACCACGTGATCATGCACCTTGATATTGTAGAGCAGGGCGCAATGTGTTTCAGACAGAACATTCGGGTTAAGGTTCTTATATACGTACAGTCGGGACACAGCTCTTTTGAGAGATCACTGTTTACGATTTGTCCTTATATATTACTAATAACCATAAATTGCGTTTATAATTACATATTTTGCACCATACATGCATGTCCAATATTGTAATACATGCATATTGAACAAACAGAACATATACGTATGGGCTAGATCATTTACAAAAGTAATATACTACGTATAAACTACAATATGTGCCGCATATGGAATTCATATGTGCTCTTTTCATATGAATTGTATAATAGTATGTAACATATGCATGTCAAATGAACATTTCATAATGTACTTCATATTAAAATAGCACATAATATATTGTGCTATTTTAATATGAAGTACATTATGAAATGTTCATTTGACATGCATATTATGCAATTCATATGAAAAGAGCACATATGCAATCTATTCATAATGAAATACATATGAAAAGTCTTCATTGTTTTTATATGAATTGCGTATGTGGCACCAGGACGCTTCCATATATCCGTAATTTCACAATTCTACGCAAATACTTCAGCTACATAGATAATAGTAGGTTAGTGCCATGAATGGGAAAAAATATCTGGCAAGGCTCAATAATTTCTTTATTTCTCATCAGAAGTATATGTTGTGACCACTCATTTGAACCGTCTCGCCGAGACGGTTCAAATGTGGTCACAACATATACTTTGGTTAAGAAATAAGGAAAATAGATAGAGAATAGTAGAATAGTGCCGTGAATGGGAAAACATATCTGGCAAGGCTCAAGAATTTCTTTATTTCTCATCAGAAGTATATGTTGTGACCACTCATTTGAACCGTCTCGCCGAGACGGTTCAAATGAGTGGTCACAACATATACCTTGGTTCAGAAATAAGGAAAATAGATAGAGAATAGTAGGTTAGTGCCGTGAATGGGAAAACATATCTGGCAAGGCTTAGGAAACGTTAGGAAACGTTTCCGTGCCGCGCCAGATATTGTTTTCCATTCATGGCACTAACCTACTATTCTATTTATCCCGTCAACACATACAAATGGCTTTAAAATGCAAACAAAATAACCACAGCAACCGCACATATTCATACGCAGTGATTAGGTCGTATTGGCAGGATATCAAAAAAGTTTCACGGCACCGCGTTTCACGGCACATACGCACTGTGTTGACGGGATAAATGTTAATATTGCCAGGCTCATTTCTGTTAAACGTTTCTTAAAGGAAGTCTTATGTAAACTGCTATTTGGAAAATAAAACATTCTGTAACTTACATATATCGTATTTTATTTGTGGTTCATCTGAGTCTACATTAGCTGAACACAATATACAGTCGAACCTGTGATAAAGGCCACCCATGAAAAGCAATTACCTGTCTATAGCAGTCACGTATTTGTTTTCCCGATCGTTAAATTACTACCTAAATGAACCTATGAACAAAGACCATCTGTGAACAAATGCCAGATTTGTTCAATTATCATTGATGGCCTTTATTCACAGGTTTGACTGTATTTTCATTTTACCAAGCGATGACCAATACTATAGGCATCACTGAAACGACACATTGGATAATTTATCAGGGTATATGGTTAAGTCGAACTACACATGTACAGGGTTCCAGATAAGGAATTAGTAATTTAGGTTATCCCCATTCTAATGCACCTAGTGTGCTCCCCGCTTTCTGCAACGTCGTAGCATATCACGAACAGTGGGGCCGTTTCACTAAACTTAGTACGGTTAAAATGTTCGTAAGTGCAAATTTAGGATCAATTGATGGATTTACATGTATTGAACATATGCTGCACATGCTCAATAAATGTAAATCCAATACTGTGCAACCTCTCGACAACAGCAACCCATGGGAAGACTCAAAACTGGATGTTATAGAGAGGTGGCTGTTATAGGGAGGTTAACTATAGAGGCATTTACCCAATTGGGATAGAAAGTAGTGGCTGTTATAGAGAGGTGGTTGTTGTAGAGAGCTGGCCGTTGATGGAGGGTTGACTGTAATTGTTTACAAGAAAACATTGTTAATGTGAAATTTACAGACTACATGTATCATAAGTTTGCACTTACGAACATTTTAGTCGTAGTACGAGGTTTAGTGAAACGAGGCCAACCAAGTCCCGATATGGGGGTTAGGGATTACAACGAAAAGAATCGGCCTCATCCTGGTTACGGCTCTGATTGTTTTGTTTAATAATAACATCACACTTGTTTTTGCTTTTTCTCCGGATCGTAAATTGTGAAATGGTAAAGTCCTTCGTATTGGTCGTGTGCACCTGCTTTACCAAATATGGTGAACGGGCGGCCAGGGGGCGGGGTTGTAACCGCACCGACGAACAAATCACCGTCCTTCTGCAGTTGCGTGAACAGTATTTTAACGTTCATCAAACAGTGGGAGATAACACAACAGCCGTCTCCGTATTGGCTGGTAGGTCATTCCACAACGGCTGGTAAAGGATGCATTTGTTGGCAATAGCGGAATCAAAGGCCGTGGGAAACCCCGACCGGACGAATGAGGCTTGATTACAGTCAATCATTAGATTAACAACGGGCCGATAGTTGTCGTTTGACGTCAAACTCGCGAGTAAACACAGCTTGTAATATCCCTCAAACGGCAAGCCTCGCTTTGATAGTTATCCCATGCTGTTTTGCGTGACAAGAGAATACTGTGTTAGATCCGTAGTTTCGTACATATGTTCCAGCTTAACCATGAACCGCGCATTCGAGTCTTTTTGCATTTGTAATGGAAGCATAAGTTCCCCACTGTTACAAGTATAGCTTACAGCTTTTGTGATGTCATCACGAAACCCGTATTCTTTGTAATACGGTAACGCCCCGAATATTCGATAATTCGTCATAAATTCCCGCAAATTTTGACGGGTCTGTACGCACTTGATAATATACGTCACTAATATTTCCAATGGCCCCGGCGAATTGACGGCTTTCTTTCCGTATATTCTCACATAGTAGTCGATCTCCCAGGGCGGTCGTAGTGAACACCTTGAACGTACGGCCGTCAATTTTGTAGGCGAAAAAGTACGGCTCTAAATTCTTCCCGCCACTTCTACGTTCAAAGATAACACGATACTCTTCGACAGTACCCCCAGTCTCCTGCAGCACGATTATAACCTCGTTGTGAACTGTAATAATGTGTTGCTGTGTGTGACTAACAGGTTTTACTCCCCATTCCAACGCCGCGCGCTCCATCTTTAACCGTTTACAGAACAAGTTCGCAGAAACCGGTGACGTCAGCAACTGCAAACGTGCACTGTGGCGGAAATCTCCGGCCATCAACGGAAATGGTCCACGATAAACTTATCAGGGTCCGTCATAAAGTAGAACTCCAGGAATTTCCTAATGAACTTGCCGTTTGAGTCGATATACCCTGCGCCCCATGTGCAGTCGACCAGAAACCAATTATCTCTGACGTAAACAGCGTTCCACGTATGAGTATTGCGCTTTTGGTTGATGTCTATGACGTCACCTACGTGGTAGTCGTAGCCCTTCGTTACGCCGAATATGACCTTTGCAGGAACCGATGCACACCTTGAATAAATGGCGGAAACACAGGTACATACATATCGGATTTCCTACGTTGTTGCGTTCAACAAGATAGAAAATATGATACTTATGTACCGATATCGATGAAAATTGAAACAAACCAACAGTTTTTATTTTTTATAGTATTTTTAAAAAAAATCCTGATATGCCGCTTCAAATCATATGATGAGCAGGTGTCGAACGGATCCTTAACATTTCAGCCTTAGAAAATTGCAGCTGAAATTATGTTGTCCTACACCACACATTTTTTCTTGACAAGTATTTATGAAAATTTGGAATAATTTTAATTTTCACTACTACAATACAAGTTAGTGGTGAAATACTCTTTGAAAATGTATTTTCTGCATTGAAAAATATTTTTAGGGGGGGGGGGGGGGGGGTTAAACTATTTGTTAAGGCTAAACCATATCTGGAGCACTGCTACATGCATATCATTACCTGCACATTTCAGCGAAGAGGTTTGCATAGCCGTCAGACACCGTGTATCCCACATTCAGGACCTCGTCAGGCGAAGTGGGTTGTCTGAACGGTTCGTCATAGTATCCCTGAACATCGAAACTGAAATAGAATCACGATACTACCTCGTATGGGGGTCCCCAGGGTGTCCGGTTAGATGTTCCACTGTTAATGAGGCATATGACAATTCTAGGATTGGTATTTTGATATATTATAGGCACTGTGGCTCGGATAATGTACAGTGAAACCTCTCTAAACCGGACACCCTGGGGACCTCCCCAGGGTGTCCGGTTTAGAGAGGTATCACTGTAACACAGGCATATGACTACTTCAAGACACGCGATTTTGTTTTGTGATCATGGACGGACCATATCATCGGATGTACACGGCAGTGAAACCTATCAAAATTAAGCACCAATCACTTTTCTATATGTCCGGTTTAGAGGGGTTCCACTGTACATGTGCGTATACATTTTACAATCAAAATATCCATTGTTATCTGAGATACGTGCAACCTCTGAAAATGAGAACACATATATTTATTTGGTGTCCGGTTTAGAGAGGTTCCACCATACCATGTTTTAACAGATTGAGAACTCACCATATGTTGTGTGTTATCCACCTGTATATGGACCTGACCACCTGTAGGCTCGATTCGGTGCCTTCTTGCAGGTAGTCGACTAGTAGGGGCAGGTTAAACCGCACTCCCAGTGGGGTCTGCTCAAATATATAGCACATTATTATAAATTAGGCGGGTGGGGTGGGGGGAGGGGCTGCGGGCAAGCCACCCACCCTCCTTAATCCGCCACTGAACATTATTGAAACATATACTCATTTGGGATAATGTACGGGGGCACAACTTCGGACCCTGCTGGGATAATGTTTATGCTTCAACCCACAATTTATATAATAATTGATTATTGTTGATACTAAATGCGAAGAGTAACTCGTGTAATATGTAATAGTAGATTGCAAGAGTTACTGTTCGCTACAAATTTTGATACCTGGAATATGACATTGTACAGTGAAACCTCTCTAAACCGGACACCCTGTGAGGTCCCCAGGGTGTCCGGCTTAGAGAGATTTCACTGTAAATCAAGCATTTGATAATTCTGAGCCACAGTCGTGTGCTAGGCGATCACGAACAGACGTTATCATCTGAGATCATTTGACCAAGATCACATAAGATCACATGTGCTTTATGGGTTTTCGGTTTAGAGAGGTTACACTGTAGTTGCGAACAGTAACTCTTGTAATCTACTCCCGTACCGTCCGTAGTCAGGCTACGGACTGTATGAGAGTAGATTACAAGAGTTACGGTTCGCAACTATGTTGATACTTGGAATATAACATGTACCTGCATTGCATGCTGGTCAAAGGGCCTAAACACGGACAGGTCCGGTATGATGTCCTTCTTCAGGAAGCTGGGCGGTCGGGTGTCCGGGTTCAAATTTGATGGCGTTTCGAAAGCTACATTGGCAACGTCTTGCGATGATGGATCTTCTTTCTGGAGATGAAAAAATACTATAAGCCCGGTTATAAAACATCCACAGCAACAATATACCACAATAACTAATAGACGGTGTCAGTAAAATAAGGGGGCTAACTCCTCTGCATGGAGTTAGCCCCCTTCCACTGACCCCTTCAGTTACTTACTGCCAGTATTTCCGTGCCCTCGCCAATTTGAACGTCACGTGGTTTCGTCCATCCGGAATGAGCCTCCGACCCCGTTGTCGCATGGTTACCGTTGACCACCGTTGTCATTGTCGACTGTACTGGCACTCCAAATGGCTGCTGCAAAATAAAAATAAGCAAAGTACTAAAAGTACTGCAGCATATGACTTTCATAACAAAAACATAAAAAAACATAAAAACAAAATCAAAGTACGACATTATAAAAGCAGTACAGGGTGTGCGGACGAATGACTTTCATAACAAACACATACATTTATGAGTTTACTAACTGTTCGCATCTGTTGTAGTAAATTGTAGTAATTTTCACAGTGCGAAAATAAAAACATAATCAAAGTACTAAAAGTACCGCAGGGTGTGCTGGACGAATGACGTTTACGTGTATGCATCAGTCCTTATGAAAACATCTGAGCTCTCATTTTCATAATCAGGATGTTTGCTTGGTCGCACCAGTGTGTCATAACTCAGCCTCGACAAATCAAACACCCTAGCTATACCACGTGATGTTGTCCATCTGGATCGAGCGTTGGTTCTTGGTAGCGCTGTAGCTCATGTTGTTGTTGCTGCTGCTGCTGCTGCTGCTGCTGTTGTTGTTGTTGTTGTTGTCGTTGAAACTCGATCTGTTCAACGATCCCTTCTTTCTTGCAACTTTGTATAAACCCACCAAACTGTGGCATGAGTTTTTGCGTTTCCTGGAAATATTTCGTAAAACAATACGTATTCACATCACCCTAAGCAACGTACGTACATGTACACACAAAACAACAATAACTGCAAACTCCGTATACATGTGTATAGCTGACTCCTAACAATTATAACAGTATGCCTAATAACAGATAGCAAAGCAAAATAAAAGCATGTTTACGTTCAGTGGCGTAGCCAGGCATACGCACGTACAGACGTGCGTACGAGAAAAAATAAAAGAATTAAAAACAAAAAGGTTTATTTTTCGAAATATGCAATAAAATCTTAGGGGTGGTGGGGGGGGGGGTGGGGGGGGGGGGGGTTGCTATTGAGTCTGGAACAGAACGCATTTTGTATCAAACGTACATGTCGATTATAAACAAATGGTGCCGTAAATAATGCAGGAAAACGCGTTAGATAGGATCTCCGTTTCAAAAAAAATATGGGGGGCATGCCTCCGGACCCCCCTAGCAGTCTCCCTCACTTCGCTAGGTCGACAGTGAGCCATGCTCACACAATGTTCTACCATTTGATATGTGTGCGTATCAGAAATTTGTCCCTGGCTACGCCCCTGACGTTTATGTATATTTAATGCATTTATAGACCTTGGTCCGTTATTTCAACCTGTGCCACAAGACAGACGAACACAAATGCATACATTAAATGTGTGGCGGTAACTGGAGAAAGGGGGTTATTTGTTCTCCGGCCAGTGTAGAGCCACATAGTCTGATCAGTACGTGCACGGTTCTCCATTATATCAATACAACATGCGTCATTCTTCTACGCGCACTACGCAATATATGAGATCGCTATCAGGCAACAGCAGTGTGCTGTTTGACTATTTGATCAGTAGCCTATTTCATCAACATTGCAAAGTATACTTTAGTAGCAAAGTATACTTTGAGGGAGAAATTTTCAATTTTTTGAAAAATTTATTAATTTTTATTATACTGAATTTATTACATTATCACAGCCATTTAATGGCTGTGATAATGTAATAAATTCAGTATAATAATTCTGCATACTTTTAATCATGACATATATGCATTTGTTAGTTCTATATGAAATAATGCATTTCAGGAAAAATAAATTGACCACAAATCCTATACGCCTCATTTCTACGCTACATATACTCACACGTGCGTATTACTGCCAATATGTCAACGTTTCTGAGCATGTATTGGCAATCTCAAATCGCAATCAAGCAGCTTGATTGACTGAGCCTGAGCTGCAGCGCAGCTCAGGCTCAGTCAATCAAGCTGCTTCAGGCACACTCAGGTATTTTGAAATACAAAATAAATTCAAATACTGGAAAGATTAGCGTAGGCGGTGGTGTATAAAGTCACAGAAAAGGACGCAATAAAATGATGATATAGAAAGAAGGAACAACTCAACAAGGGACAGTTTCGTGTGGTTGTACCTCGGAACGTGGAGTCTGCTGGTCAGTTTCGTTTCCATGGTAGCCTGCGTCATGCGACGATATCTCTCTATAAATAGCCTCCGCGCAGTCTGGGTTCTTCGTCATTAGCTGGAGTCGGGTCACAGTCTGGTTTTTGGATGACACGCATCCCATCGTGAGCTTCCGAGAACTACCGAGTTGTCATTGGCTAGACGTTGTCGCGTCACATAGCGTCACTTTACAAAGTATGATGCTGCGACGTCTGACGTATTCGGAATTCCTACGCTCAGCCAGCCTTAGCTGATTCGATAAATGTTCATTAGTTGTATGTAGTTTAGTACAGAAAATGCAATGATTAAATTATTATAAATTAGTTAACACGTATTGCTTCTTCAGATGTCATTACGGTATTTACAAGAGATATTTGTAAATCAGAAAAAGTAAATCGTCTCATATTGAGGATACTACTGTCTGTTTCACGAAAGCTGCCCAAATTTTACGGCCATATAAACAATTCAAAAACAAGATTTCTTTTGATAATATTAAATTAAAGGAAAAATTAAGAATGAGCCTTCTTTTTATTTCGTGAAATTTGGTCAAATATTGATTTTATTGCGAAAATAAAATTTCCCCATGTTAAATCTCCATAGACATCTTCACGGAGTGAAGATGTCTATGGGGATTTAACATGGGGAAATTTTTTTGAATTTTAGAAATACTGGACCGATTTTTAAAATTTAACTTTTGTTTTCTTAGTTAGATCATATCCAAGCTATCTAGTCACGTTTCGGAGTCAATTTCCAAATTTTTTCGTTTTTTGACTCCTCCCACACTCCCTTACCTCTTTTTTCCCCATGTTAAATTCCCATAGAGAAATCAATTTTTCGTAATAAAACCAATATTTGACCGAATTTCACGAAATAAAAAGAAGGCTCATTCTTAAATTTTCCTTTAATTTAATACTATCGAAAAAAATATTGTTTTTGAATTGTTTATATGGCCGTAAAATTTGGGCAGCTTTCGTGAAACAGACAGTATATCATGCAGTTCAAAATGATAGCATACAGTATTGCATACAATACGCATATAAAACCGTTTGACTTATATGTGGCTACATCTGGAGAAATCGGCTTATGTGATTTTTGACCAGTGTAGCTCCTGATCAAATAGCACTAAAATGTAGCCTGATAGCGATATGTATTGAGTGTTAGAAACATGACGTGTGTTTCATTGATGTAATGGCGAACAGTACAGATCCTGATGAGACTATGCGGATGCACATGCTGATCTGGATCTACACTGTACGCAGAACCCATACCCATAAGCCCCATGTATTTTGTATGATCGCTCGAACGCCAATAATATTTATAATTAGTACATAAATTACTTATAACATACACTAATTATTCAAACACATTTTCGAATTCATGTTAACATATCTATCAAATATACACATTTATAGTATAATAGTAAGTATTACCGTAAATATATCCTTGCAGAAAAACACAGCATAGACAAAGGAGAATATTAATGTGTTTTTTTTCTAGCCAGCTACTAGTTATACTAGTATACTGCACCGCAAAAGAAACATGCCGTATTAATATGTACAACTTTTTACTATATTAAGGTTTAACAATACTAAATCAATATGTATTCATGCGCTGTAGTAAAAAATAGTACGATGAAGAAAATAACCCGGATGTTCTGTGACATAGACGCTGGTTACCTGCAGAACCTGATCAATTCATGTACGTAACTACTTCACACGTATGTTAATGTATCTTTTACATACTTTTCAAGCAACATTTTGGGGCATAACATGTCACATATACGGTGGCACAGAGGGGACATGGAAATATTGTTTACTTTCGCGTGCGCACGCAATAGGCAAAACCGAAAGTAAAAAAATATTTCCATGTTCCCTCTGTGCCACCGTACACATACGTATAACTTATTGTTCACATATGGGATTTTTAAGGAATTAAATGCGAGGGACAATATGTGAACAATAGCATACTTATACTTAGCCAGGTTTATAATGCAGTCTCCCATCCACGTATTAATTTAATTTCAAGTCGAACAGGTAGGAATTAGATCTGGTAATATGTAATTTATTGGGGTTAAATCTTGCAATATGTGAAATTGTTAGAACTGGATACTGGCCAGAGATTGACTTAGAAAGTAGAGCGAATTATAATACTACAATGAAACCTCTCTAAACCGAACACCAAGATAATGTCTGTGATCTTCTTTTTGATGGGTTTCTTGGTCATTCATCTCAAATGTTAATGTATGTTCATGATTGCAAAGCACATAAATACGTATCAGAATGGTCAAATGCCTAATTTAAAGTGGAACATCTCTAAACCGGACAGCCTGGGGACCTCCCAGGGGGTCCGGTTTAGAGAGGTTCCATTGTAGATATAAAGGCGTTCTTAAACAGTGTAACGGTTCTGTTGGTGTACAGTATAGTAAACAGTTAAGAGGGTAACCAGATATCAGTAGTAGACAGGCACGGTTAGTTATGTTCTGGTATGTGCTTGTGTAATGTTCTCTTTTGTTTCACTGATTGTGATTGAACACTTACACTGCTGAATTACATTTTACCGTCGTTGTATATTTTACATTTTACATTTTTCTCATGGTTTGACACGTGCGAATCATTTCCATTGTGCATTTAGCAACTTTGAGTGAATTGGCTACTGGTCTAGAAGAGGGACATGCCAACGTGTGCTTGTGTCCCAACGTAACCCCAGATCAGACTGTGCATTCAAATCAGGGACCACGCTGTGTGTGATTTAGTCATCGAGGGAGGTTGAAAGTCATAACTAAACTTCGCATGACTAATAAGTTAGTAAGTGCAAAAGGTTTAGAGAAAAGTTGGCATTTGTAGCCGACCTTCGGAAAACTTTTCTGGAAATGTTTAAATTGAATGACCTCTATATATAGTTTGTACATTATAGCATTAATGAAGTAAATTTATAGAAATTGTGACAGTAGTGAAACGGGCCTCTGATTCGCACTATTTCCTTGCCCAGTATACCCGTTTGGGAAATGTGGCAGTATTTGTGGCTGTGAATGGAGAAATGGGGCTTATGGGCTTTGTAACTAGTGTAGACCCAGATCCACACAGTTTGATCAGGATATGCACTGTTCGCCATTCCATCAATGAAACACCCGTCATTCTGCTAACAAGCAATATGGATTGCTATCAGGCTACAGGGGCCCGTTTCCCTAAACTTCTTACGACTAAAATGTTCGTAAGTGCAAATTTAGGACCATCTGGAAATTTCAATTTATATGCAGCCTATGCTCAATAAATGTAAATCCAATAAATGTTTACAAGAAAACATTGTTAATGTGAAATTTACAGACTGTCATAATTTTGCCCTTACGAACATTTTAGTCGTACGATGTTTAGTGAAACGGCCCCCAGGAGTGTGCTATTTGATCAGAAACTCGAGGGTGCGTTTCACTAAACTTCGTACGACTAAAATGTTCGTAAGTGTAAATTTAAGATCGTCTGTAAATTTAAATTCATGGATTTACATTTATTGAGCATAGGCTGCATATGCAGCCTATGCTCAATAAATGTAAATCCATGAATTGTTTACAAGAACAAATTGTTAATGCGAAATGTACAGACCATCATAATTTTACACTTACGAACATTTTAGTCGTAAGAAGTTTAGTTAATGTCTTGCAAATGTCATAGGGCTTATTCTATTCGGCCTGGCGCCCATACGTATGGAACGCCAATTCTGCATAAACTCAAATAATTATTGCTAGCTCTAAATAATTAAAGATAATTACAGCTAGCATTAACTATTTAGAGCTCGCTCCAACTGATTTGAAGAGCTCTCTAAATCATTTGGAGCTAACTCTAAATATTTAATGCTAACTCTAATTATTTAGAGCTAGCAATACTTATTTGCATTTATGTAGATCTGGCGTTCCTGGAACGCCAACTCTACATAAACTCAAATAATTATTCCTAGCTCTAAATAATTAGACATGGCATTCAATATTTAGAGACAGCACTAATTATTTGAGTTTATGTAGGTTTGGCGTTCATAAACTCAGACAAGTATAGCTATAATTCAATATTTAGAACTAGCTTCAAATCATTTAAAGAGCTCTCTAAATCACTTGGAACTGGCTCTAAATATTTAATGATAGTTCTAATTATTTAGAGCTAGCATTAATTACACAAGTTTATGTAGATTTGGCGTTACATACATACGGCACAGCTACATGTACCGCACGCTGGCCATGTACCACGTGCATCACGCGGGTCAAAGGTCGCGATATGCGCTCGGTACCGTAAAAGTAGTTCAATGACACTGAAGCACATACTTATGTTTATTATAGCGAAAGCCAGGCAACGGTATAGAGAATAGTAGGTTAGTGCCGTGAATGGGAAAATATATCTGGCAAGGCTCAAGAATTTCTTTATTTCTCATCAGAAGTATATGTTGTGACCACTCATTTGAACCGTCTCGCCGAGACGGTTCAAATGAGTGGTCACAACATATACTTTGGTTCAGAAATAAGGAAAATAGGTAGAGAATAGTAGGTAAGTGCCGTGAATGGGAAAATATATCTGGCAAGGCTCAGGAAACGGGATGGGCGAGGCTCTGCCGAGCACATCCCGTTTCCATGCCGCGCCAGATATTTTTTCCCATTCACGGCACTAACCTACTATTCTATTTATCC
Source organism: Conchocele bisecta (assembly GCA_029237695.1). Lineage (NCBI taxonomy): Eukaryota > Metazoa > Mollusca > Bivalvia > Lucinida > Thyasiridae > Conchocele > Conchocele bisecta. The sequence continues at coordinate 55,530,909 of CM055278.1, forward strand.
CGTCAACACCTTCAAATGGCTGTAAAATGCAAAAATTGTATTGACTGGATATCAAAAATGTTTCACGGCACCGTGTTTCACAGCACATACGCACTGTCTTGACGGGATAAATGTCCCAGTTGCTACATGCTACATTTTGTCTCGTGTACTCAATTATAGCATGCCATTATCAATTAATAAGTCTGGCAAATAATGCAGTTCCTGATCAGATTGCGCAGATATGTAGGAAGATCTGGATCAACACTAGTCGAAAACACTATAATGGCTTCTTTACACAACAAATCATGCAATATGCGGTTTTATTACAAGCAATTAGGCCATAAAGTTGGACCGGGTTTCTATAAATAAATTAAAAGGGAATTAACTAGCTACGATCCCCCACTATAGAATGTCATTATCAACTGTCATTTTCTATACTATACTATGCATTGTATACGTAGTAACTGTACGTATTGACTTGAATGACTGAACACATTATACACATTGGAAGACTGGTTTCTTGAATTACAAGCATGTATCACATAACATTACACCATTGGCAGAAGAAATGGGAGATAAGGCTATTGCGACCAGTATTATACAGAGCTCCAGATAAGGTGCGTATTGGCGTATTTACGCACTTACTTTAGCAGAATACGCAGTTAATAACCAATAGGATAAAAATAAACAATTGGCGATAAAAAATTACAATTTTCGAAAAAAAAACATTTTTTTTTTTTTTTTCGTAAATTGTAATTTTTTATCGCCAATTGTATATTTTTATCGCCAATTGCGAAAGTGGCTTTTCCAAGTTTATACCCCGATAAATTCCACAAAATTCCATTCATTCCTATAGTATCAAAACTGGGAGTACAAAATACTCACAGCAAAGTGAAAATACAGCATTGATTTTCAAATTGAGTAGTGAACATGCTGTAGTTGAAAATGTACTTAGTTGAGCTGCAAAAAGCTTGTTGCAGCTCAACTAAGTGATTTATTAAATTTGTTTTATATTTCAGGATCAGTTGTTCCCTATTTAATAAGGAAGAACTACATTTGTAAAAGTAAAATATGCATTGAATTTGAAGTCTGGGAATATAATACTCTTTAGATACAAAACATATCTGAGGCTCTGAGTATAGGCCCAGTACATGTGCGGATCCAGGCAGGGGCGTGTCCGGCGCACGCCCCCTCTAACATTGGTTGAGTTTATATTTTAACCCATTTCTTTTCGTGGAAAGATCTGAGTATTTCCTTATTTCTCACACAAAGTGTATGTTGTTACCACTCAGTTTCGCCGAGACGGTTCACCTGAGTCGTAACAACATATACTTTTGATGAGAAATAAGATAAAATGCAGAAAAACTAATATGAATTTTATGAAAATTGAAATCCACGCCCCCTCTAGACATAAATCCTGGATCCGGCCCTGCAGTATAAGCCATCATACTATGTGGCTGTGATTGGCGAAATAGGGCTTATGGGATTATGACCAGTAATGTTCCTGGTCAAATAGCACACTCCTCTATCCTGATACCGATCTATATTGTTTGTTAGAAGCAAGACGTGTGTTTCATTGGGGGAATGGAGAACAGTGCATATCCTGATCAGACTGTGCGGATGCAAAGGCTGATCTGGATCTACACTGGTTGGAATGCCAATGAGCCACCCCATTATCTGTCATGGCCACACATACCAATATTTCTTTTTTACGTTTTTGATATGATTGACAAGATGATTCACATTTACGAAACATTTATTTTATAACTACGCGATAATCTAATGAAACTATAGACACAACTCAATACAATATATATTATAGGAATGAATGGCCTTTTTGTGGAATTTATCGGGGTATAAACTTGGAAAAGTCGCGGGAATACTGGACGAAGGCCGGACTTGGAAAAGTCGCGGGAATACTGGACGAAGGCCGGAAGGCCTTCGTCCAGTATTCCCGCGACTTTTCCAAGTTTATACCCTGATAAATTCCACAAAAAGGCCATTCATTCCTTATAATTGCAGCATTTGGAATACAGTCATCAAGAAAATGTGTTTATTTTCAGTTTTCTTAAGAATTATTTTAACTGTGCCTCACGGTTACGGAAAGTAGTTCGGCGTTGGAGTTTACTGTGATATAAATTTTGGACAGAGACTTGCTACGGGCCAATCAAACGTTAGGGAATTGTGTAAATATTTTTGTGCTGGAATTATTATACTATATAACAAAATCTACTGACATATATATAGCACACTTTTGATCAAACTGAATATGTTTTCTTTTATGTTAAAGTATAAGCAGTCAGTAACTATGACAAACAAGGAAGACAACTTGGCATCTTCGCAATACATGTACCAGTTTTGAACATTTGTGAAATATAATTAATTAAAATGTTTTTATACCGAACCTACGGCAGCTTAAAATGTTTGTTTTTCTATCCCGTTCTCACGACATAGCATCTCGTTCCAATGAGATAGTATCTTGTTACCACGAGTTAGCTATCTCGTTCCCACGACATAGCGTCTCGTTCGCACGATATAGCGGATGTATAGTCTGATCTGGATCGCAAAAGCCACAAGCCCCACTTTCCAGTTACAGCCACACTTTATATATACAACCCCATTTACTGGACGAGTTCAACATTACACATTTGGTCACACACCAGTGACCGATATTGATTCGTTGATAAGTGTGTGTATAAGTACGGGTAGTGTGTTTGTATTTGCATGATGTGTTTATATGATAATCGATAATACACCAATTTGTGGCCAATAATATGGGATTACCGGACAGGGTAATACCGTGAAGCAGTGCTTGCAGTCTATGTATTAGTTAATTAAAATGAGTGGTCCCATGTATATGCAACGCCAAATGTACACACACTTAAATAAGGAATGCTAGCTCTACATATTTAGAGCTAGCATTACATATTTAGAGCAAGCTCCAAATCATTTGAAGAGCTCTCTAAATCATTTGGATATAGCTTTATATATTAATGCTAGCTGTAATTATTTGAGTTTAAATAACTCAAATAATTATTGCTATTTTATATTATAGCTAGATTTTAAAGGTACATGCCCACTCTGTAGGCACAAAATGTTCTTTATATCAGACACATCATCTGAGACAGTTTCTGTCAAAATATACATTCATTCACCATCACCCCACGTATTGATTGGCATTATTATACATTTTATATTAGACGTAAATTCCACACTGATATCAGGGGCGATAACTGTGTTTCATTAAAATGTTAACGGACATTACTATTTATTCTCTGTATTTATTGTTTGATGTGCAATGATCATAATTTATAATCTGTCGAACATATTATTTTTTCAGGCGACGCGTTTAATTAGTATAAATAACTAAAAAATAGAATGCCTCATTTGCATATGAAAATAGCCTGATACCACCGCGCGTCACTATCAGTAAAATACATATTACTAAATGATTATATCTGTATAGCGGGCACTCGTAATTGTTAGAACTGGTGGAATAGTGATACAATTATACACTTATTTAATTCCTATAACGAACAGTTTGTGCCTACTGAGTGGGCATGTACCTTTAAGTATTTAGAGCTAGCATTACATATTTAGAGCTCGCATTAATTAGTTCCTGGAACGCCAAATCTAATAAACACAAATAAGTATTGCTATAGCTAAATATCATTAAATATTTAGAGCTATCATTATATATTTAGAGCTAGCATTAACTATTTGAGTTAATGCAGATTTGGCGTTCCTGGATCACCAATCTACATAAACTCAAATAATTAGTTCGAGCTCTAAATAATTACGAAATAAAAAGAAGACTCATTCTCAAATTTAGATGAAATGTAATATTATCCAAACAATATTGTTTGTGCATTATTTTAGCCGGCAACTTTTGGGCATGTTTCGTTAAACAGACAGTGGATGAGCATTGACTGCAATTCTCAGACAGAGCTCCAGATAAGGTGCGTATTGGCGTATTTATGTACTTATTTTAGCAGAATACGCATTGATTATAAAACGTGGGATTACAAAATATTCATAGCAATGCGAAAATTAATCAATATTGTAATACAGTTGGAAATTTACTTAGTTGAGCGGCAAAAAGCAAACAGTTGCAGCTCAAATAAGTGAATTTTTAAATTTCTTTTCTTTTCTTATCATTTGTTCCCTGTTTTATAAGGAAGAAAATCAATAATACATGTGTACAAGTAAAATACGCATTGAATTTGAAATACAAAACTTATCTGGAGCTATGAATTCTGTCCGGAACGCAATGGCACGAGAGATCATCCTGCTCCAGCATGCAGCATTGTGGTGAAGTAAACATTCGGTCCCCATCTGATAGCGGTAACTGCTGTGTTTCGGGATTTCACGTGTTGCCTGATTTCCGGATCATACTGGTTGACAACCAGAATAACAGCGTCAAATTGCTGGACGCAACCCATAGTATTTGTGACAGCGTACCACTATCGTTTAAACCCTGGGGCATTACGACATTCGCAGACTCTCAATTTTTCATCACTGCAATGACGGAAAAGCGACTACAGTTTGGTACCATTGTCGGAAGCAAAATAAGACTTGACAATGCAGTAAAGACGGATGCACAGTATGCTCAAGTGGCAAGCTGCCAAGAACGTCTCATCGCGTCGACATATTATGGTCTTCGTAAAGTGATACTGATTCTAGACGCGCGTGGTGATGTTTTGGAAACAGTGGATACGGGGTCAGTGGTACCATTCTTCATTGCAGTTAACGAGCAGGAGATGGTCGTATACGTTTCATATAACGATAATAAAACGTCGGTTACCTGTATATCACTGGATGGTACTAAATTGAGTGTGTATGAAAACGACCAGATGTACACCCCTCCGGTGTCAACTGTACATCCTGATGGTACGGTCTATATACGTAATTGGGCATGTCCTAGGATACATTATGTTACGTCACAGTGCACGCATATAGAAACGATTGAACTGAGAACAGTCGACGGTGAGCCATGCTACCCACAGTCAATGCGTTTTAATTCATCAGGGAACATGCTGTATATATCTGAGTGGACCAGTGATGCAATCAAAGTGTTCACACTCGGAGTGGAGCAGTGAAACAATCAAAGTGGTCAAGCTCGAAGAAGAAAGGTAAAGCAAACAGAGTGGTCAAAATCGGAGTGGAACAGTAAAACAATTATAATGTTCAAAATCGGAGTGGAACAGTGAAACAATCAAAGTGGTCAAAATCGGAGTGGTACAACAAGCAGAGTGGTCAATATCGGAGTTTAAAAGTGAAACAATCAGAGTGGTCAAACTCACTCGAAGAGGAATGGTAAAACAGCAGAGTAGTCAAAATCGGAGAGGAACAGCAAAACAATAAAATAGGTCAAGCTCGGAGAGTAACACTAAAACAACCAGAGAGGTCAACATCGGAATAGAACGGTAAAACAATCAAAGTGTTAAAAATCGGAGTGCAACAGTTAGAGAAGAAAAGTGGTCAGAATCTGTGTGGAACAGTTAAGCAACCAAAGTGTTCAAACTCGGTGTGGAACAATGAAAATGTTCAAACTTATTAAACGCCAAATCTACATAAACTCAAGGCACCTTATCTGGAGCTCTGTGATCACACTGTGTGAATGCAAAAGCTGGTCTGGATCTACACTAGTCGCAAAACCCATAAGCCCCATTTCTCCAGTCACAATGGCAACTAAGCTGAACAAAAGTGCCGTACGCACCATTTATCACATGAGTTACATGTATGTCGTGTTATAAGTTGTAACCCATTTCATAAAAGTGATATGCTATGACACGCGTGTCATACATGTAACAGCTGGAGCGAATTTGATTGGCTGACCGCATTACTGGTATTACGTATTCATAGTATGCGTTAGTTGCGAACGGTAACTCTTGCAATCTACTCCCGTACCGCCCGTCTAGCTACGGACGGCACGCGAGTAGATTGCAAGAGTTACTGTTTGCAACTAATCATGCGCTAACAGTATATCATGTCAAATGAACACAATGAAGGTGTTCCAACATGACGCTCCTCATGGATCGACAAAGCAATGATGGTTTGACGTAGTTGCGAACAGTAACTCTTGCAATATGCTACCGTACCGTCCGTAGCCATTTGGCTGCGGATGGTACGTGAGTAGATTGCAAGAGTTATGTTATTAATTGTTCGCAACTAGTTTTGACTTTGACGTCATCTTGTTTTAAACGTCATTATAAGCACCAGTGCTCAGTAAAATGTATTCCCGTCTGGTAATATAAAGTTTCTATAAGGAATAGAGGCCTATAATAATATGCATATTTATACCCTCATTTTGAAGAAAACAAATGGATATATAGTTTCCGTGACGGGTGTCCGTCTGTCCGTCTGTCCGTCCGCCGTCACGTTTTCTTGTAAGACGTAAACATTTGTCAAACCGTAACGGATGGAGACTTGATATTTGGTTTGCCGCTTCCTTTTGAAGAACGAGGCGGAAATTGAATTTCGATTTTTTATTTGACCCCCGGATCATGAATTATCTCCCCCTTTTGACTTAATACTTTTTCAATTTTGCCTTGTAAGATGTAAATATTTTAAACCATAATAGGTCATTTTTATTGGATTCCCGTCTCATGAATTGTCTCCCCATTTCGGACTTTGGATAAGTGGGTATATTGTGATGGCTCGCTATCGAGTTTTCTCTAGTTATAATAATGTTATTGAAATGGATTTGACATGTTAATTTTGCAACCAATCCAACTGTCACACAATGTTTTTTTTCAGTCCACTTATAAAAATGTTGTCTTTTTGTTCTCAAACACATGGAAATTACTTACAAAAAGTGTAGATCCTGATGTGACGGCTCGTTACGAGCCGTCTCATCTGGATCTACACTGTTTGCCAATACCACTATACAGGTATGTAGTGTTGAAAGGGTTAATATAGTTTTCACTGTGGACATTTTCAACGGCGTCTCCTCACTGAAACGTAATACATGGGATATCTCCAAGTTATCTACGGTTTTGAGGGTGAAGTCACTGGATGAACAGAATCCCATAATACTCGTTTCCATTTGATATGAGATTTAAGAAACTTGTCAGTAATTGTGTGCACCTTACTAGAGGTAGGGTGCGCAATTTGTTCCGGACTCGTTTCATAACTATCATATCAAATGGAAACTCGTTTCAGATTCTTTATTTATCCAATCACAGTTACACACATACACCCATTACGTATTATTTGATTGGTTGTCATTCAGAATCACGTGTCAGTAACAGCGTCCTCTGTCACAAATCAAAGAGGCGGTCACCAGAATGTATGGTTAATTCATTACGTATTATTTGATTGGTTGTCATTCAGAATCACGTGTCGGTAACAGCGTCCTCTGTCACAAATCAAAGAGGCGGTCACCAGAGAGAATGGTTTGTACGGTTCCACTGCAATTCACGCATATAAGATGAGCCGCCGTCATTGATTTTAGGTAGAGCGTAGGACTGCGGATTGGGAGACCCCGGGTTCGATTCCCACATCGAATGGCCGATTTGGTGTATCCTTGGGCAAGGCAACTTCGTGCTAGCCTAGTCCTATCTGATGGGGACTTAAATAGTCGGTCCCGACATGCAAGGTCGTGCAGCCAGTGCCGTCGTTAAATGAAAGCATTTATTTACCATTGATTTTCATATGTGTGGCTGTGACTGCAGAAATGGAGCTTATGGGATTTGTGACCAATGTAGTTCCTGATCAAACAGCACACGTTTGCAGCATTATAGCGATCTGTATTGCATGTTAGAAGCATGCCATAACTTTCATTGATGGAACGGCGACCAGTGTAGATCCTTATCAGACTGTGCGGATGCACATGCTAATCTGGATCTACAATGGTCGCAACACCCATAAGCTCCATTTCACTAGTCACAGCCACATATACCATTCACGACACCACATGTAGATATAGAGAATAGTAGGTTAGTGCCGTGAATGGGAAAACATATCTGGCAAGGCTCAGGACAGGCACATCCCGTTGCCGTGCCGCGCCAGATATTTTTCCCATTCACGGCACTAACCTACTATTCTATTTATCCCGTCAACATTACAACAAGCTTTAAAATGCAAAAAATAACCCCAGCCGCATCCCCAAATCGTATTGACAGGATATCAAAAATGTTTCACGGCACCGTGTTTCACGGCACATACGCACTGTGTTGACGGGATAAATTGTGGACAAACATGTTCAGAATCATTTGAATAAAAAAACAACAACAACAAAATCATACTTGAAAATAATGTCAAACATACATTGACATGCTTGCTTGTACAACACGTACACACAGTTACCAAAGCCTGCAAGCAAACTATTAAACTATTTCCGTTTAAACCGTTCATGAATATATGTTGATTTAGTATGGTTCAACCTGCAACTGAAGGTGTCAGTGTATGAATGTGTTTGACAGCCTCATGGATTCGACCCCTTTCTTCCATTGACCCTTTCAAATGCGCATACCAAGATAGGGCCCTGTGTTTTGCAATCGGGAACATACATTACCACCAGAGGTAAATAGAAGTGAAGCGTGTCTGCCCGTTTCACTAAACGTCGTACGAATAAAATATGCGTACGAAAATAGTTCAATAAAATTCATTCCGCACATTAATGCGCTTTATCAATGCTACACCACCGCATGTGCTAATTATGCTAATATTTGAATGTATTTTTATTTTGAATATTGTGTTTACAATCAAGCAGCTTGATTGGCTGAGCCTGAGCTGTGTTGCAGCTCAGGCTCGGCCAATCAAGCTGCTTGATTGCCAGTTGATAGTGCCCATACATATTCAGAAACGTTGGAATCTTGGCAAGATTAACGCTGGTGGTTGCGTACCTGCGTGTTGGGGTCATTAAATCTGAACAAATTCACCAACGTTCGACCGCTTTAACCCGGCCTAAAATAACCTTGACAGGCCGTTAAACACCATTCATAAATCAATATATAGAGAATACCAGGCTACTGTCTTTCGATATCAAGTTTATCTGGCAAGGCTAGGAAACGTGTAGGAATTCCGAGGCTTGCCGAGTTTTGCACTTACGAAAGTTGTAGTCGTACGAAGGCCAGAGGTCCGTTTCACTAAACTTCGCACGACTAAGAAGTTCGTAAGTGCAAAATCGACATCTTCTTCTGACAGGCGATTTTGGAAAATCGTGCATGTGCTACATTTAATGACATGAACGCGTAGGTACAAACTGGTAGCATTAGCGAAACACGTGATATGTGGGAAGCAAATTCATAGAAATCTTCGTACGAAAATTATTATCGTACGAAGTTTAGTGAAACGGGCCCCAGACCCGTTTCACCAAACTTCATAAGACTAATAAGTGTAACATTTAAGTTTAGAGTACCATTTACAATGACAGCCGACGTTGAAAGGTCTTTAGATAATATGTTCACGTTTAAAGGTACATGCCCACTAAGTAGGCACAAAATGTTCTTTATAGGAATTAGATAAGTGTATACTTTTGTCACTATTCCACCAGTTCTAAAAATTACGAGTGCCCGCTATACAGATATAATCAGTTAATAATACTTATTTTACTGATTGTGACGCGCGGTGGTATCAGGCTATATTCATATGCAAATGAGGCATGGTCTTTTTTAATTAGTTATACCAATTAAATCTGTCGCCTGCAAATTAAATATTTTTGACAGATTTTAAAGTATTATCATTGAACATCAAAAATAAATATAGAAACAAAATAGTAATGTCCGTTAACACTTTAAGGAAACACGGTTATCGCCCCTGATATCAGTGTGCAAATTTACATCTGATATAAAATGTATGATAATGCCAATCAATCCGTGGGATGATGTGAATGAATGTTTATTTTGCCAATAAATGTATCAGACGATGTCTCTGATATAAAGAATATTTGTGCCTACTGAGTGGGCATGTACCTTTAATGATGTGTACACATTCAGATCTCCAGATAAGCTGCGTATTTGCGTAAATACCCAATTAAAAACTGCCAAAAACCCAATAGAAATCAGAAGTAGTGAGTATCAAAAAGCAATGAACAATTGTGGTACCGTTATCATCCTGCAGAAAACAATAAACAGACCACAAATATAGCATATTAAAAATCTTGACATTTCATTAGAATTGTCTCCAAGGAGACAATTCTAATGAAATGCCAAGACATGTTTTCATTTAGCAGAAAACTATTGAATAATTGCTGTCTGCTGATATGTAAACAGCAGTGTGATTTTATTTTACCCAATTACAATTTTGAAATACCCAATTGCTTAAGACATGATGGAGTGAAAATACCCAATGACTAATTCCTTATCTGGAGCGCTGCACATTGGTACATGTAACGTCGGTAATTTGAGATGAAACTGAATAAAAATATCCGTACGAACATTTTTATCGTATGAAACTCAGAGGTTGAAGTAACAGACCAGTGTTCATAAATATATTAAATATACATGGAAGCATCAATAACTGGAAAGAAAATAAGCAAACATACTTTTTGACTCCATGTCATAATACATAATGTGTTATAAGATGGGGTAAAACAATGCTAGCTTATTTTTCTCTCACTTATTGATGCTTTTGTGTATATTTAATGTATGTATAGACCTCGTCCGTTACTTCAACCTGATGATGAAAGTCAGTGAAAATCATCAGCACTCTGGTGTAATCTGGGGACCGTTTCACTAAACTTCATACGACTAAAATGTTCGTAAGTGCAAAATTATGATAGTCTGTAAATTTCACATTAACAATGTTTTCTTGCAAACAATTATTGGATTTACATTTATTGAGCATAGGCTGCACATGCAGCCTATGCTCAATAAATGTAAATCCATCAATTGAAATTTCCAGACGATCTTAAATTTGCACTTACGAACAATTTAGTCGTACGAAGTTTAGTGAGGGATCAATTCTGTTCTGTATTGTCTGTTCGTGCAGCCGTCTGTCGGTTCCACGGTTTAACCGAGCTTTGATATTCTGAAATAAAAACAAACACCAATCGAAAATGGATAGGTTGTTTTTTTAATATCTGGTAACACATTTCATATATTCATATCAAGTATAATTTGATGAGACGGCTAATTTTAATCTCCATGTTAAATTTCCAAATTTTCTTTTTTCGTAGCGAAATAAATATCTACCAAATTTACCAGAATAAAAAATAGCTTTATTATTAAATTTTGCTGAAAAGAAATAGAGTTGACAACATATTCACATTGTTTAAAGTGGAATAAGACAATTCTTTATTTCTTTAAATAATAGAATTTGGTCCGATGAAATGAATGCGGAAAACCACATGAAAACATAACAACTACCACGGCCGTCCACACCACCACGGAATGTTGGCTCTAGCACGCAGGAAACACCATTTTGAGGGACCATGTTGAATTGACGAGCCGTCTCATCAGGATCTGCACTTTTTACAAGTAATTTTCATATTTGTGAGAACAAAACAACCCCTTTTCATAAATGTACTAGTATGAAATTTATTTTGTGACGATTGGATCGGTCCGGAAATTAACATATCAAATTCCATTCCAGCCATGGGCGGATTCAGGGGTGGGGGGGGGGGGGGGGGTGGGGGGGGGGGGGGGGGGCGGGGGGGGGGGGAGGCGGACCCGGCGCGCGCCCCCCCCCCCCTAAAATTCGCGGAGTAAAGATTTTTTTAAAGTTACAATGCACGTTTCATGCCAAGTGCCATGTATTCCATGCATGTGTCTGCTCCGCTCCGCTCGGTCGACTATTTTGCAATACTTGACTATATTATCGAACGAGCTTAGCTCGTTCGATAATATAGTCAAGTATTGCAAAATAGTTACGCCCCCCTAACCCGAAATCCTGGATCCGCGCCTGCCAGCTACATGTACATATATTAGGGATGAAAGGGTTAATAGATAGCTGTGCAATTTGGGCATGTTTCGTGAAGCAGATAAGGTACCTACGTCGTCATTTCCGCCGTATCCGCGGTACGGTCAGTATGTAACAGTGTACATGTACATACTTCGCCATTTCCAGCGTATCCGCGGTATGGTCAGTAAAATAAATTGTACCTACTTCGCCATTTCCTCTGTATCCGCGGTACGGTCATTATGGACAGGACACCGAGTAGAGCCACCCAGGCCAGCGTACTTGTGATCACCCCGGCCAACTCCCACCCGTTCAGACTCGTCCTGATCGATAAATGAAGCTGTGAGAAATGTGTTGTTTTTTCTTTGTGGCTATGACTGGAGATATGGGACTTACTGGTTTTGCGACCAGTGTAGATCCCGATCAGCCTGTGCATCCGCACAGTTTGATCAGGATCTGCACTGTTCGCCATTGCATGAATACAATGTTATCAGGCGACAGGAGGAGCGACGCTGGTCACAAATCCCATAAGCCCCATTTCTCCAGTCACAATTTCATTTGTGAATGTGACTGGAGAAATGGGGCTTATTGGATTTGTGACCGGTGTAGTTCCTGATAAAACGGCACACTCGTGTAACCAGTTAACGGTCTGTATTGCTTGTTAAGAAGCATGGCGGATGGTTCGTTGATGGAATAGCGAACATGTAGATATTGATCAGACTGTGCGACGCAGAGGCTGATCTAGATCTACACTGGTGGCAAAACCCATAAGCCCCATTCCTCCAATCATAGTCACAAATGGAACTGTGACTGGAGAAATGGGGCTTTTGTGATTTGTGATCGGAGTCGCTCCTCCTGCAGCCTGATAGCATTTCATTGATGCAATGGCGGACAGTGTAGATCCTGATCCTGATCCTGATCCGGAAGCTGCCCAAAGTTGTCGTTTTTGGCAACCATTCTGAATTTGTTAATTTGTTGTAGGACCCAATGATAGTACAAATCAATAGTGAACGTTTATAGTAAACTAAATATCTACGTTGTCTATAAAATGTATATACAGTGAAAGCTCTCCAAACCGGACACCCTGCGAGGTCCCCAGGGTGTCCGGCTTAGAGGGTTTCACTGTAAATCAGGCATTTGATCATGCTGGGCCATAGTTGTGAGCTATGCGATCACGAACAGACATTATCACCTAATATAAATGACCAAGAAACTCATCAAAAATAAGATCACAGTTGTTTTCGTGGTGTCCGGTTTAGAGAGGTTTCACTGTAGTTCGGTCACATGAACTAAATTGAGAGTCCACGCCCCCTTTACACGTAAATCCTGATGCCACCAGTAGCATATTTCATCAAAATTGTAAAGTATACTTATCTAGCAGAGTATACTTTGAGGGAGTAATCATTTATTTTTCCCGAAATGCATTATTTCATATAGAACTAACGACTGCATATATTTGATGATTACAAGTATGCAGAATTATTATACTGAATTTATTACTGTATCACAGCCAAAAAAATGGCTGTGATAATGTAATAAATTCAGAATAATAAAAATTAATAAATATATCCTGAAATTGAAAATTTCTCCCTCAAAGTATACTGTATACAGTATACTGTATAAAGTATACAATGTTGATGAAATAGTGCCTACCTTTTACAACAACTTGTTCCATATCCACAACAGTAATGGTCCGGCCCGCAGCAGAGTCTATTCGAGGCTGTGCACATCTCGTACAGGGGGTTACTGCATACAAAAGTCGTTAACGTATTGTCGACATAGCAAGCCGGCGTTGTACGGGCACGGGAGCTAACTCTTGCCTCACAATATTGCAGAAGGCACAGGAGTAGTAGCACGGTAAGCTCCTTGGTATCATATTTTAGAAGATGGCGTTCGGCATGCTATACAGATTCTGAAAATAAATAGACACACTTAGAGAACGCGAAAAGGAGAAATTCGGTAAATGTTCATAGTCTGAGTGTGATGGTCAAACTCACATTGTATTCGCACATGCATGATTGTTTTTAAACGTCCACTCCGGGTTTCTATCTGGGTTATATGTGTGACTGCAGATAGAAACAATCTGGATCGGACGCTGATTGAACACAGATACGTCACATCACTGCAAGACAATCAAGCACATGATACATATGTACAGAAAATGACAAATAGTGAACTAAACATGTGTATTTGATATGAACACAAATTGAAACCTTTCCTTCCTTCTTTTTCTCTGCATTATCTTCCCTTACTTTACGCTCTTCTATGCACTACTGTCTGTTTCACGAAAGCTGCCCAAATTTTACGGCCATATAAACAATTCAAAAACCATATTTTTTTCGATAATATTAAATTAAAGGACAATTTAAGAATGAACCTTCTTTTTATTTCGTGAAATTTGGTCAAAGATTGAATTTATTACGAAAAATGGATTTGTCTATGGGAATTTAACTTGGGGGGAAAAAGGTAGAGGAGTTGTGGGAGGAGTCAAAAAACGAAAAAAATTGGAAATTGACTCCGAAACCTAGCTAGATAGCTTGGAAATGATCTAACTAAGAAAACAAAAGTTAAATTTTAAAAATCGGTCCAGTATTTCTGAAATTCTAAAAAATGTCCCCATGTTAAATCCCCATAGATATCTTCACTCCGTGAAGATGTCTATGAGGATTTAACATGGGGAAATTTTGTTTTCGCAATAAAATCAATATTTGACCAAATTTCACGAAATAAAAAGAAGGCTCTTTCTTAAATTTTCCTTTAATTTAATATTATCGAAAAAAATATGGTTTTTGAATTGTTTATATGGCCGTAAAATTTGGGCAGCTTTCGTGAAACAGACTATAATTTCCAATACCTTTCGTATGTAACACGTGTTCAAGTGCAGTACTATGTACATGATGTATTGAACAAGTGTAAACAAAACATTTAATCATAAAATAAATTAATTTCGCGAATTTGCGGTTCGAAATTTCGCAGTTTGGCCTTGTAAAAGGCAAAACGTCGAAACAAACGCGATGGACGTACACAACTACCTTAGCTTTTTTTTTAAAAATAAAACTTCATCCGGAATTAACTTAGGTACGTGTACAGTACAACGGTCACACAGACATTTTAAAAGTGTACTGCGGCAGAGAGTCAAAGTACCGAAAGTACTGCATATGTGCTCAAATTACACGATATTTCGGACGGAACTGAAACAATAACGTTCGATAATGTCCAGCCGTGGGTAAACGTTTACATTGCCGTGGCACTTGGGAACTGTTTGAATACGCGGCCTACGGCCTTCGTGTTCAAATAGTTCCCTCGTGTCACGGCAACCGTTTACCCACGGCTGGACATGGACGAACATTCTATTTATATCCTGTTGCTTACCGATATATATAGTTTACTGCAATTCGTAGAAGATCCGCAACTCACATGCTGGCACCACAACACACAGTTTATATAACAGTAGCAGTGGCTATGTTACCCGTTGCCAAATTAAATGTTTTAGATGACAAATCCGGAAGTTTTAGTTCATAAGTCGGACACATGTATTATAAAAATAAATGTTAAGCATAGTACCTACATGTACGATACCATGGAATTGTTCGTTCATAAATTGGACATTGCCAAATTAAATGTTAAACATAGTGTATACGACAAATATTGAAATTTTAGTTCGTAAAACAAATGTTACACATATTGTCTTCGAACAGTACGAAAGCTTTCGTTCATAAATCAGACATTGCTAAACTAAGTGCTAATATACTACAACATCGATAACCTTCGGCGACTCTGTTCATAAATCGAACACATGTTAAACATATTGACTTTGACGAATCCGGAGGTTTTTATTCATATGTTGCATAGTGCTATCCACAACTTAAAATGCGGACAATGGTGTTAAAATATGCAGCTCTGTCAGTGTCGTTTATTGTCGTATGCGTACAGACGGACGATATAATCGAGTGTACTGTGAATGGCAGCTATTCACGGGGGATGGATGCGTGGAGCACTTGTTGTCACAACAGTACATATTTCTACTGCGATTTTCCATACGAATGCTGCGATAACGCATGCTGTCTTCAAAGGTAAGCTGTTGCATTTAAAGCATTTCACCGTTAAATGTGGTTGTGACTGGACACATGGGGCTTATGAGATTTGTGATCAGTGTAGCTCCTGATCGGATAGCATAGTCTGTAAATTTCACATTAACAATGTTTTCTTGTAAACAATTATTGGATTTACATTTATTGAGCATAGGCTGCATATGCAGCCTATGCTCAATAAATGTAAATCCATAAATCTAAATTTACAGACGATCTTAAATTTGAACTTACGAACATTTTAGTCGTAAGAAGTTCAGTGAAACGGGCCCAAGCTTCGCAACAATGTCGTATTTTCGGGTTCGCTCAAACACCACACATTTCGATATTTCTACTGACTTTTGTCTCTGATAGTCGATAAATGTCTTAGGTATTCAAATGTATTCACTTCAAGCATTTGCTTTTAGCATTTCGTTAGTTGCATCAAATTAGCTACCACAGTCAAGGCGATATGTATGTCCTAATAAATGTCACACATTTTGGTGGGCGGTGAAAGCATAAATTACATGTTAAATCGGGCCGAAATCCCATTACAGTTTCAACATAATGACGTGGATCACTGCAATAAACATCAGTAACTCAACTGTTACATTTTGTGACTAATAAGTATCATCCACTAACCTTGAATTATCTAAAACGACCTTTTATTTTGATTTGCGTCCCAACATTTCGACATAGCCTTCCTTGAACTTTACTTCCGGATGTCTTTGTTATATTCGCAGAATGATCAATAATGTCGTCACGGGAAAACCCGAACTGGAGCGGGTTGTGTGGGATTGTTTCGGACAGAGAAATTCCTCTGTGACGTTGGCAGCTAAAATGCGTGTAACTAACAATATACTGAACACATATGTTTAAAGTGAATATATTTGGGGACCTAGTGCATTAATATATTGCCAGAGATGTAAGTCAGCAAAATCGAAACTTGCTGCGTTTGAGCGAGCCCGAAATTAAGCCTGTGTAGGGTATTTTCACAAACTATTGTCTACCTTGGAACAGGCTGTAAGGTGTAGTGTATGGAAATTGGAGGATGGGGTAACGTTTTCCAAATGAGCCAAGTATTGGGTCTTAGGTCAGTGTCTTCCAGCTGTGGGTCTACACTAGTCGCAAAACCTATACGCCCCACTTCTCCAGTCATAACCACAAATACAGATTAAATGATACCGAGAATAACAGGCTAGTGTCTTTTATTATCAAGTTTACCAGGCAAGGCTAGGAAACGCGTAGGAATTCCGAGGCTCGCCGAGGAATTCCTACCGTTTCCTAGTCGAACCCGATAATCCTGATATCTAAAGAACTATTAAAATAATCTCGGTATCCGGTCATCTGTGATACGAAACATGTAAAAATATATTAAACTTTATTTTCCATTAAATAAACGCGAACTTGTTAGCGCAGCTTAATATTATCAGACTGACATAATTTCGGTAAAGTCACGTGTCATCATTCGACCAATGAAACATACATGAAAATAGTTTTCGAATACGGATTACCTATCCCAGCATCAATATTCTAATGTATTTATCATTTTGTTATCAGTTAGCGTGTATTTGATCAATGCGTAGCCAGCTGCCAGATACACATACATATAAATACACTGGCTGTTCCGGGATATTTGTTTCGAATATTTCATTGTTAAAGGTACATACCCACTCAGTAGGCATAACCTGTTCTTTATAGGAATTAAATAAGTGTATAATGGTGTCACTACTCCACCAGTTCTAAAAAATACGAGTGTACGCTATGCACAATTACCCCACGTATTGATTGGCATTAATATACATTTTATATTAGACGTAAATTTACACTGATATCAGGGGCGATAACTGTGTCTCCTTAAAATGTTAACGGACATCACTATTTATTCTACGTATTTATTTTGATGTGCAATGATCATACCTTATAATATGTCGAAAATATTATGTTTCCAGGTGACGCATTTAATTAGTATACATAAGCAACAAAATATCATGCCTCATTTGCATATGAAAATATCCCGATACCACCGCGAGTCACTATCAGTAAAATAAATCTTACTAAATGATTATTATATCTGTATAGCGGGCACTTGTAATTTTCAGAACTGGTGGAATAGTGACACAATTATACACTTATTTAATGCCTGTAAAGAACATATTACTCCTACTGAGTGGGCATGTACCTTTAACCCTTTCAACCCTAAGGAACTGGAATGGACTGTGATATGTTAATTTTGCAACCAATCCAATCATCGCAAAATGATTTTCAGACTATCCCATTTATAAAAAGGGGGTGTTTTTTTTGTTCACAAAAATAAGAAAATTACTTTCAAACAGTGCAGATCCTGATGAGACGGCTCGTTACGAGCCGGCTCATCTGGATCTGCACTGTTTGCATAAACCGATATAGCGGCCTTTCGGGTTCAAAGGGTTAAAGAAAAACGTTTTATCAAACTAAATACCCATATGATGGCAAACACTGCATATCCTCATCTGAATCTACAGTGTTTTAAAACATAGACTACTGTCTGTTTCACGAAAGCTTCCCAATTTTCGCGACTATAAAAACAATTAAAAAAACAATATTGTTTTCGATAATATTAAATTAAAGGAAAATTTAAGAATGAGCAGACTTTTTATTTCGTGAAATTTGGTCAAATATTGATTTTATTGCGAAAATAAATAATTTCCCCATATGTACACACGGCTGGACATGGTCGAACCTTATATGTATATACTATTGCTTACCGATATATGTAGTTTCCTGCAATCCTTAGAAGAGCCGCAACTCACATGCTGGCACCACAACACACAGTTATATGTTCTACATAGACTTCACTGTTGATTAGGTATATTATCGTATACACAATTATATCGATTATAATTTGCATTCCTTTTAAAATTATCTATTGAACGGAACGATTGTAAATACAAATACACGAACGGCTGTATTACTTACACAGCGCTTTATACTCGGGTATTTGTCAAATGAAATGTTTTTCATACACAATTGATCGACTCGGGATATTTTAAAACTGAATAGTAAAGATATCAGATAATGGCTTTGAATAAATAGCACAATGGCTATGCTACCCGTTGCCAAATTAAATGTTTTAAATTAGCATACCACTTTACCACTGACAAATCCGGAAGTTTTAGTTCAGAAATCGGACACATGTATTATAAAAATAAATGTTAAGCATAGTACCTACATGTACGATACCATAGAAGTGTTCGTTCATAAATTGGACATTGCCAAATTAAATGCTAAACATAGTGCGTACTAAAAATCTGGAAATTTTAGTTCGTAAATCAAACAAATGTTACACATATTTTGCTTCGACCAGTACGAAAGCTTTCGTTCATAACTCAGACATTGTTAAACGAGATGTTAAATACGGCAACATCGACAACTTCGGCGACTTTGTTCATAAATCGAACACATGTTAAACATATTGACTTCGACGAATCCGGAGGTTTTTATTCATAAGTTGCATAGTGCCATCCACAACTTCTGAACTTTTTGTTTAACAATTTAACAATGGTGTTAAAATACGCAGCCCTGCTCTTGTCGTTTATTGCCGTATGCGTACAGACGGACGATATAATCGAGTGTACTGTGAGTGTCAGCTATTCACTGGAGATGGACACGAGGAGGGGTTGTTTCTCAAGGGGTGCAATTTCTACTGCGATTTTCCATACGAATGCTGCGATAACGCATGCTGTCTTCAAAGGTAAGCTGTTGCATTAAAGCATTTCGCCGTTAAATGTGGTTGTGACTGGGAAAATGGGGCTTACGGGATTTGTGATCAGTGTAGCTCCTGATCAGATAGCACACCCATGTAGACTGATAACGATTTACGTTCCTTGCTAGAAGCATAGCAGGTGTTTTATTGATGAAATGTCAAACAGTGCAGATCCTGGTCAGACTGTGTAGATGCACAGGCTGATCTGGGTCTACATTGGTAGCAAAACACATAATTCCCACTTCTCCAGTCACAGCCACAGATACAGATTATCTGATACCTAGAATAACAGGCTAGTGTATTTTGTTATCAATTTGTTTACCAGGCAAGGCTAGGAAACGCGTAGGAATTCCCACCGTTTCCTAATCGAACCCGATACACATGATATCTAAATAACTATTCTGATAATTTCTTCATCGGGTCATGTGTGATACTAAACATGTCGATATATATTAACCTTCATGTTCCTTAAAGAAACGCGAACTTGTTCAGACTGACATAATTTCGGTAAATTCACGTGTCATTATTCGACCAATGAAACATCCATGAAAATAGTTTTCGAATACGGATTAACTATCCCAGCGTCAATATTCTAATGTATCATTTTGTTATCAGTTAGCGCGTATTTGATCAATGCGTAGCCAACTGCCAGATAAACATACATCTAAACATGCTAAATACACTGGCTGTTCCGGGATATTTGTTTCTAGTAGTTCATTGTTAAAGGTACATGCCCACTCAGTAGGCACACACTGTTATTTATAGGAATTTTAAATAAGTGTATAATGGTGTCATTACTCCACCAGTTCTAAAAATTACGAGTGCACGCTATACACTATTACCACACGTATTGATTGGCATTATTATACATTTTATGTTAGACGTAAGTTTCCACACTGATATCAGGGGCGATAACCGTGTTTCCTTAAAATGTTAACGGACATCACTATTTATTCTACGCATTTGTTTTTTGATGTGCATTGATCATAGTGACGCAGGTGACGCATTTATTTAGTATACATAAGTAAAAAAAATATCATGCCTCATTTGCTAAAATAGCCTGATACCACCGCGAGTCACTATCAGTAAAATAAATATTACTAAATGCTTAGTATATCTTTATAGCGGGCACTTGTAATTTTTAGAACTTGTGGAATAGTGACACAATTGTACACTTATTTAATTCCTATAAAGATCATATTGCACCTATTTAGTGGGCGTTTGCTTTTAAACAAAAATGGTTTTATAAAACTAAATATACATATACCTATACATATGATGGCAAACACTGCATATCCTCATCTGATCTACAGTGTTGTAAAACATAGACTACTAGCCCGTGAGCCAGATACCGAAACCCTCCCCCCCCTGTGGGATTGTTGCAGACATATTTTTCCTAAAACTACATTCAATTGCGAGTGTTATGCCGTATGTCTGCGCTCTGTAACCCGCTGGATGAACATATGGCGCCATTTTGAAGTAGGTCACCCTCGGACTTTTTCCCATCTTCATAAATCACATTTTTTAACTAAAAATTGACCAAATTATATCATTTTAATTACATAAATAGTAGTATTTTTGCACTTTTTCAGAGTTGGACAATATCGGAATCTAATAAGGTACACTTAAACAAAATCTGATAATCCAGAAGTCAAATTTTACGTGTTTGATTACCCCACCCACCCAATTTCAATGGTAAAATATACATGTTAATAACTTTATGCAAACGTGGTATTTTTTTCATATTATCAATGTTAATGTAAGCTAGGAGTGTCTATTAAACATATCCAATGCAAATACGCCCAATTTTTTTTGTGTCTACTGCAAAATATACAAAGTGAAAAACAACACATTTTTACCATTCCCCACCCACTAATTTTACAATGGTTATTTCACCGGTATTCAATATTATGCAACGTCAGATCCTTAAAACCGTTGCTATGGACAGACAACTAGTTACATATTTATTAGTATTGTCTATGCAGACTGCAGATACTATTTGTCGAATGTTCGTCCGTCTGTACGCACGCTTCTTAGCTTCTTAAATATTAATTGACTGCATCGATTGGGAATAATGTACACATATTAATATAGTTCGAGGCATGTGATCATTATCGTCAACAGGAGTTAATATACGATAATAGTTATCCATTTGTACATAGATTTCTTC
>CM055278.1:55553213-55592513 GCA_029237695.1 Conchocele bisecta
CATTTAACACTCATATTACACCAATGACTAGATTTGGGAGAAAAATCAAATATACACGTATATATACCAGCATATGTCAACTAAGCCATCATATGCAAACCAATAACAGAAACACAATTTTATCAGGTAACTACGTACAACAAATACATACAGACCGATACCAAAATAATATATGGGTCAATTGACTTGATTGATTGAATGGGATTTTACGTCCGTTCAGCAGCATTGACTATACAGATGTGTCGACGGGGTCGAGTCATATACCTCGAGGCTCGCCACCGAATGGGAGAAAATCACAAAATCAACACTCAATATTTACAATAAAAATATATTCAGTGCTGAAATTATAACAATCTTGAGCTGGTGTGGGGTGCCCTGAAAACACACCAGATCACTTTAAATAGGTGAATCAATCCAAATCAAGAACTACATTCGATGACATTTGTTGCACAACGTCATGTGACGTCACCATATTATGTGAATGAGATGGTACGACATAAACTGTTTGTTCAATATTGAGTAACACTCACTTTCAGTTACCTGATAAATAGAATAGTTTCAGTTACGTGATAAACAGAATACCGTACCAGTGTTTTTTTATTAGCTCACCTGAGCAAAGCTCATGTGAGCTATTGTTATGGCAAAGTGTCCGTCGTCCGTCGTCCGTCGTCCGTCGTCCGGCGTCCGTCGTCCGTCGTCCGTCCGTCCGTGAACATTTTCAATCATCTTCTTCTCCTGAACTGCTGAGCCGATATTGGTCAAACTTCACAGGGATGATATATGGGTGATGCCATTTCAGATTTGTTAAAATGGAGGTCATCGACAATCCAAGATGGCCGCCATGGAAAAAGTAGGTCAAATTCTTAAAAAATAAAAAAATCTTCTCCACGAACCGCCAGGCCGATTTCGACGATACTTGGTATGAATGATCGATAGTTAGCGCTGTTTCAGATTTGTTCATATGGTGGCCCGTGGGTCAAAAATGGGCGTCGCCCGAGGGGTCAAATAGGGGTCAAAATTTTATTTTTAAACCGAATATAGTCATGTAATATATCAAATTGAAGGTATCGACGAGACAATCACTCTGGAACATTTTTTGTCTAAATCATATGATTACGTCATCCAATATGGCCACCGATAGTTCAAATGGTCATTCTTTTACTAAAGATTTCAAACGTCTTCTTCTTGTAAACTGCTTGGCCGATATTGGCCAAACTTAACTGTAATGGTCTGTGGTTGAAGCCTGTTCATTTTTGTTAAAATGGAGGTCATCACCAAATCCAAGATGGCCGCCGTTGAGAAGTAGGTCAAATTCTTAAAAAATCTTCTTCTCACGAACCGCCAGGCCGATTTCGACGATACTGGGTATGAATGATCGATAGTTAGCGCTGTTTCAGATTTGTTCATATGGTGGCCCCTGGGTCAAAAATGGGCGTGGCCCGAGGGGTCAACTAGGGGTCAAATTATATTTTTGCCCGAATATGGTCATATAATATATCAAATCGAAGGTATCGACTAGTTGATCACTCTGGACCATTTTTTTGTCTAAATCAGATGATTTTGTCATCCAAGATGGCCACCGAAAGGTAAAAAAGTTGTTCTTTACTAAAGATTTCAAACGTATTCTTCTTGTGAACTGCTTGGCCGATATTGGCCAAACTTAACTGTAATGGTCTGTGGGTGAAGCCTGTCCATTTTTTGTTAAAATGGAGGTCATCACCAAATCTAAGATGTCCGCCGTTGAAAAGTAGGTCAAATTGTCAAAAAATCTTCTTCTCACAAACCTCCAGGCCGATTTCGACGAAACTTGGTGTGAATGATTGATAATTAACGCTGTTTCAGATTTGTTCATATGGTGGCCCCTGGGTCAAAAATGGGCGTGGCCCGAGGGTCAACTAGGGGTCAAATTATATTTTTGCCCGAATATGGATTATAATATATCAAATCGAAGGTATCGACTAGTCTATCACTCTGGAGCATTTTTTGTCTAAATCAGATGATTTTGTCATCCAAGATGGCCACCGAAAGGTAAAAAAGTTGTTCTTTTACTAAAGATTTCAAACGTCATTCGTTCTTGTGAACTGGTTGGCCGATATTGGCCAAACTTAACTGTAATGGTCTGTGGGTGAAGCCTGTTCATTTATCCGTTAAAATGGAGGTCATCACCAAATCCAAGATGTCCGCCGTTGAAAAGTAGGTCAAATTGGTCAAAAAAATCTTCTCACAAACCGCCATGGCCGATTTCGACGAAACTTTGTATGAATGATGGATAGTTAACGCTGATTCAGATTTGTTTCATATGGTGGCCTCTTGGGTCAAAAATGGTCATGGCCCGAGGGGTCAAATAGGGGTCAAATTTTTTATTTTATTTTTTGACCGAATAATGGTCATTTATATATCAAATCGAAGGTATAGCAGTAAATCACATGCACATTCGCAATATTTGTTAGATCAGAAGGTACCAACAAATTCTGTGGAACATTTGAAGTTGTAAGTGAAGAGTCTTTGTGAAATCAAGATGACCACTATGGAGGCTTTTAGGTGAGCGATACAGGCCCATTTGGGCCTCTTGTTACAAATTTACCAGGCTGGGCTCTGAAACACAAGGAATTCCTTGGCATAGCCTTGAAATTCACGTGTTTCCCAGCCTCGCCTGATAAAGTTAAAATCAAGACACTGGTCTGATATTCTCATGTTTTAGCATAAAGTTGCACCGGGTGTCCATCAGCTAAGTACCATTGAGGAGTTACAGATATGTAACATTGATCAAGCTTCTGTTCACCTGGGCATTGAATCAGCACAGGAATGACTATACTGTCTTCTACTTGTACATCTACTGTCATTGAAACCTGCAGTGCATATTTAACAGTGTTTTTAAATCATTGAAGCGTGACCCAACAATGACGTCATGTTTCTGACGACATATCTGTGACGCAGTAACCGAGTGTCGCCAGTGTAATGGCGGCACCCACGGGTGTCAGTTAAGCTTCAAGGAGTTAAGATATATGAAACATTGATCAAGCTTCTGTTCACCTGGGCATTGTATTAGCACAGGAATGACAATACTTTCTATCTTTATATAGTACTTGTACCAAATAAACTATTAAAATCAATAATTTATGCAATTACCCAGCCAGCATTTGATATCGGACCGATGTTGGGCCGACATCTCACACGACATCGGGCCAATGTCGTACAATGACATCGGCCCGACGTCATTTTTGCAAAGCGGTGCGCTATCGGCCCGATATCGGGTAACATATCGATCCAACATCGGCCCGGAATCGGGCCAGCATCGTATTATATAGCGGCATAAAAGTGGTAAATCACATCGGACCGACATTGGGTCACACATCGGTCCAGCATCGGTCCGACATCGGGCCAACATCCTATTTTATAAACCAGACCTGACCAATGTCGTTGAGACCTACATTACGGGGTATATAAATCGCAAAATCGGAATGGAGTATTTACATTGATAATGTGGCCCTGGCTGCAAAAATGGACCTTTGGACATTGGCACAAATTAAAGCTTCTGACAATCCTACACATCCACACAGTGGGATTAGAATGTAATTGTTTATGCAGATGCCCATCAGGCTACTTCAACAACTGAATTGCGAGCAGCGTAGGCCCTGATCAGACTGTGCAGATGCGCAGGCTGATCAGGGACAGCGTTGATCGCAAATATCGTAAGGTCCTTTTTCGCAGCCGGCGGCCCAATTATATTCTGCAATAAAATCAGAATCTTATCTGGTGACAGGCCTTAGCCACACCATGCAGTCACTTAAAATTAGCCCATTCCATAAGAGTAATATATTAGTACTAATCCTACTACTTTTATAATGGGTATAACCCGATTCAGCTCTCAAGTACAAAGAGCCAAAATAGTACCGGAGAGTGAAACCAGGGATATCGTGATTCCAGTAAGAATGAACCCCACCATTAATTTTACCAATCACATACTCGTGCCTGGCCAACCACCGCCAATGAGTTATTGATCAAGTTTCATTGACTTCGGACCAACACATGGTGAGATGTATACAACCCGATGTGATAGCTATATAATGGACAGATAACTTTAGGATCCCTAAATCTCGCTTCCCAGATTTGGGCTCGATAAAAACAGCACAATATAGTAGCCAAGTTACTAAAGATGAATTCCAATATATTATTCATTAATTTGTGTCAAAGCCTACACACGTTACACAGCTAAAGTAATTTATTTAATGATTAGCAATGGATTACCAGGTTTTATCCGTGAATTATAACTGATGTTTTCACTGTTTGAACTAGTGAAAAAAATTCAACTAGTGAAAATAACGGTGAAGATATCATTGTTTTGCCGAAATTTGGCGAAAAGACGTTACGTTACCAGGGAATTTCCCAGGTTACAATGCAAGTCAAGTTTCAAGTTTTATTACTCATGGTCCATATGGGCATCGGAGTTAAGAAGAAAACATAACACAACAAACAAACATGGCATGATATAAAACACACGCAAATTATGATTATACATACATGTATATGAAGTTAAGGAAGATGATATAACCTTAAAAGTATTGAAAGCTGATAAATAATCATTTAAATTTTGATATGATTATTTTCATAAACAATGCTAAGTGTTTGTTTTTCTGTCGAATTCATAATTACATCAAATTTGTAGGTGTTAGGTGATGTATAGCAGTCTTTGGAAATATACTTTTTCCTTTCTTGTGAAAAATATGAACAATTAAAAAGATAGTGAAATTCATCACCTAACACCTACAAATTTGATGTAATTATGAATTCGACAGAAAAACGTTAAGTTTATTGATGTGACGTCACGTAAACATGTGCACAGGGGCTCTCCACAGGGTGTTAATACTGTTATAAACAAGAACACACATTGTTAAATACGGAAATTATACACCTCGACATACTTCATATGGCAGGGGTATAATATGGCAAGCTATTTGAGTTGAAGGTTTAGATTTGGCACAATTTGTATCGCTCTGACTAGAATATACTATTATAAACAAGACTAGATGGTTGGTAAATCCAATAAATGCTCCCTGACGCGCCTGGATTCAAATTCAAAGTCCTTGACCCTGGGTGTTGGTGTAAACTTAAAAAAGTTCTAAGTCACTGGACCTTGACTTTGGGCTTCTGGGCAGCATGGGTAGGGTATAATGAAAATATTGATGGTGATCGATGTGTATACGAGGTTTCAAGTTGATATCTCAAGTGGTTACAGAGATATAACAATTTGAAAAACTTTTAACGTAAACTTCAACAAAAAATTGACCTTGAAAAACAGCTCGGACGGAGGACTCGGGACGAAGCGGTAACTATATGCCCCCCCCCCCCCCCCCACCCCCCCCCCCCCCCCCCCGAAAAAAAAAAAAAGATTTCGGGGAGCATAAAAACACACTCACTGCTAAACTAAGCCTCAATGGGCAACCGTAATAGTAAAACGTAATAGTAAAACATAATAGTGAAACAAAATGCATTACATGTACTTTGAGGTTGTCACCGATGTGTGACACTATTCCAATGTAAATTGTATAAGACATTGTCAAACAAGGCTATCGCTCCACTGTATCTCTGCCACATTAATTGGCTTGCAGATCTGACACAATGTTAACCCCTTCAACACCAAATAACATAATGGGCTGTTCCATGCCAATGTTTCGCACTATTTCATTGGTCCATTCAAATTTTCAGGCTCTTACATTCTTCAAAAAGGGAAATATTTTCAAATTTGAAAACTACTGACAAACAGTGGAGATCCTGATGAGACGGCTCGCTACGAGCCAGCTCATCTGGATCTGCACTGTTTTTAAACATTGTCTCTATAGAGGTCTGTGGTGTTGAAAGGGTTAAACACTATGACTAGACTATAACTGCAAAAATATAGGGTCATTCTATGCTAATTAGATCACCCAGAAAAACGTTATGGATGACTGGAAATGGTTAAGTTTTGCAATGGGTGACACGACGCGGAATGAGACTACACTGCCACTTGCGTTAATCTTTCCAACAGTTATAAAAGTTAAACCGTTGGGCAATAACTCAATGTGTATACTTGAAAGCAAAGAGCTTGATTGGTTGAGCCTGAGCTGTGCTCCGGCTCGGCCAATCCAGTTGTTTGGTTGAGAGTTCACATTACCAGTGAATGCTGAAGATATATTATTTACACTACACAACAATATACATGTATCTACAAACTAGAACATCCTGACCTGGTGCCAGGTCCATGCCACACCAGATTCACTTAGCTCCAACCGCACAAGTAATACGATTACTTTTTAAAGGGGATCGATTGATTATTGGTGTTTTGAAACGGCCTATATAAGGTGATTTAAGGCCGGGCCAACGGGATGGACGATCCCGCATTTAACCTGTAAAAAATTAGGGACATTCCCAAAATCAGAGCTCAATATTTACATGAACTATATATTCAGCCCTGAAATTAGAATATCCTGACCTGGTGCCAGGTCCATGCCACACCAGGGTCACTTAGCTCTTGCCTCAAAGTAACATGATTAGCTCTAATCTTATTACTTCTTAATGGAGGATAACAGGATTTAGCTCTCAAGTACGAGGGGCCAAAACGGTACAAGAGGGTGAAACCATGCAATTCGGAATTCGGGAAAGGATGAACCAAATCGTTAAATTACCCTTTGTGTGCTCCCGACCAACTATATACCCACTTTATACACACAAATGACTAGATTGGTGCAATATAACGAATATCACACAATTATGCATATACAACTGACTAGATTGGCGCAATATAACGAATATCACACAAGTATGCATATACAACTGACTAGATTGGCGCAATATAACGAATATCACACAATTATGCATATACAAATGACTAGATTGGCGCAATATAACGAATATCACACAATTATGCATATACAAATGACTAGATTGGTGCAATATAACGAATATCACACAAGTATGCATATACAAATGACTCGACTGGTGCAATATAACGAATATCACACAATTATGCATATATAAAAGACTAGACTAGGGCAATATAACAAATATAACACAATTATGCATATATAAAAGACTAGACTAGGGCAATATATTACACACTACGTAGAGATTAACCATAAATTTAGAGGGAAATATTTCCTTGATGGGATTATTTCTGTAGACGTCCACGTGACGTCAAAAACGTCACGTTTGACGTCGTTTCCGGTGAGGCAAATCATGGCAAATACCCATACGCAAACTTCAGTGTTGGACGGTTTAACCCTTTCAACCCCATGCCTGTATAGTACTTGCTTATACGAAAAAGGAAAAAATGTAGATCTGGACGAGCCGTCTCATCAGATCTGCACTTTTGCATGTAATTTTCATATCTTTTGAACAAAAACACCCCCCGCCTCCCCTTTTCATAAATGGACTAATCTGAAAACCATTTGGGGACCATTGTATTGGAACACATAGCAGTCTATTCCAGTTACTTGGGGGTGTATACAAGCATTAAGGACGTCATAAGACATAACAATACCACAAACCTGAGCACATTCATCTTCATAACAGCACACAAGTACTAGTATCAAGGGCCCGAGGTTATGAAACTTCTTCCGTGCTCAACTCTGACTCAGCTTGGCACGAGCCGAGCATGAATGTGTGTTCTCAATAGTATTACAACCTCTTGTCAATGGCAGTATGTAACACAGAAAACATACCTTTCATCAAATGCAATGTACGCCAAATGTCCAAGTTGACCACGGTTCCGAGTTGAGCACGGAAAAAGTTTTATAACCTCATGCCCTGATGATAGCAATTAAGACACAGGGAATTGAAAGTCTGTAAGATACACAGGTGCAAAAACAGGTTACCTTTCCATATCAAACATCACTTGCACCAACATGTTCCCAGTAAACATTCCAGTAAATTTTCACAGAGATACCAAGTGATCCGTTACTTAATCCGTTATTTTGGTTTATTATCAATCAAGAAATATCCGTGTCTGCAATTGGTCAGATGATGGTCACTCGATATACGACGTAAATTCATATTGACCTGGGAAAGTACATTGACTTGTGGATTGGCCAAATTATCGTTGACGTCATTAAAATCCACGGCGTAGCTAATCATATCGCGTTCTTCAGCAGCAACATCGCTGAACATGATGTTTATTAATCGCGCCAAAACATGACGTCATGCAAGATTATTCGTAATTTTCACAAATGGATTTCTCAATTGATAATAAAACAATTGCCTTTATGTGTCGGTCAATATGTGGTTTTATCGACCCATAAAAGTGGTATCGACCTCAGACTTCGTCCTCGGTCAATATCACTTTTACCGGGTCGATAAAACCACATATTGACCGTAAATTTGCTACAGCCAGTCACTAATTCACTTCAATTTTTTTCACAAATTGTGAAAAAACATTTGTTTTGTGTCCTTCAAATGGCTGCTGCAAGGTAACCTGTTGGAAAAAGCCCAGGAGTTGCGAATAGATCCTCGGATATTCCAAGTCCACAACATAGTAGAATCCCACTAACAATAGTATCGCTTCTTCAACATTTGTAGTATCCATTAGAATCGCGCTGCCATCTGCAACTATGGCAATGTTTACCAGTTCACCTGCTTTCTTCAGAGCAATCAGCTTTGGTGGCGGGTTTGGCGGTGTTTGAAGCAATTTGTCCACTGGGTCCGTTTCTCCCAGCTGAAATAACAAGCAATATTTATTTCTTTGACACAAATGTACGAGCACCAGCTATAAAATTGGGTTGTTCATATCTAACATTTTGGGTGTATAATCCCAAATATAAGCACCTAATATTCATATGTTCTGATGAAGCACGAGTCAGACCTTGAAGCCATCTTTAAAATACAAAATATTACCATGGAACACAAATAGAACAAGGCGAACCTGATAACACATTGTTACCAGTCAATGTGTATTCAGTCAATGCAAGAAAGGTTACCTGATGAACACCAAAGTCAGATGCCATACATACAATTACCAATGCATATGTTAAAGAAACTCACCACACCAATCTGCACCACGGATTTCGACTTTTGTCCCTTCCCATGCTTATAGCTGGTCTCCACATACAATATTATCTCGAGGGCATCGCCGGCCTGCAAATATGACACCATAATCAACAAGAGCGGCATCTTTAAACAAATCTTACCCCCTCGCGGCAGCCTTGATAATATAAAAACGAGTTAACACATTTGCTAAACGTAAAAATACTAAGTACAATTTTGTGACCTTGACCTTGGGCCCAAGGACCCGGGTACATATGCGACATTCAATTATGTTCTATGAAGGAGTTCCAAAGAAACGACAAACATATTTGATAAATGCAAAAAGTGGTACGCATGGACGGACATCGACTAATTAATGCTATGTCCCCTTTTCGCGTTGCGGGGGGATAATAATCTGAGAAGGGACGTTTCAACATCTGCGATCTGTGTAGCCCAAGACTGAACAGTATGCTCATGATATATGATATTCGGTTGCATAGCTAATGGGTATCCGAAAACTTTAGCGCAAATGGGACGGAATGACGAAAACCATACTAAGTGTATGTGTTTTAAACTTGTACCCGAGAATTTTAATCTAAAAAAGTTGAAAGCAACACAAGCTCCTTTCCTTAGTCGGCAGCCCAGTTGAACAGGCAGTCACTCTATTTAGACAACTTATTGTATAAAACACATGTGTACCTTCTTTTTCTTTATAAGAGAAGATGCCGCTTCGAACACCTGCTCCATCCTCTTCATCAAAGCTTTGATGGACGACAGTTTGAGCATCATCATCAGTGTATTTATTTACATATATTGAACTGTACGATCATTTCTATCGTAAGAAGTTTAGTGAAATGGGCCCCTGATTATTGTAACGGATACCGGTACGTAGGAGAATGGACAAACATTATTTTTTACAGACGTGCGGACATAAATGAAAATTGGACGTTACAAAAACTTACGAATGGCTTCACTTTGAAGCATGGAAACTTTTCCAGAATAGTGGCAACATTTCCATTTGGAATGCTCGCTATCCAGGTCCGCCGCTGTCTGAATGTGCTCTTTAGTAAAGCCTTCGTGTGGGTGGGGTTCGGCTCCTTTTTTGCCGTCTCCGCAGCAAGCTCCACAACATGGGACTCGTAGTCCTCAGACCCGTGCGGCTCTGAGTCATCGATGGGCTGCAGTCTAAATCGCTTCGGAGAAGTTACTGCTGCTGCAGCGGGCCCGCTGCTTGGCGAGAGACAACTTTTTCTATTGTTGTCCCATCGGATATGGCGGATTCTTTGGCTTAGCGCCGTTGTATGCATTTTCTAAAATACAAAATGACATGCAACTACTCTTGCTTGAACTTGGACATGAAGGCCATATGGACGCCCTAAATAATTTAAATGTGGATGATAGATGGAAAGTAACCAAAAAAAACAAGTCGATCCAACTTAAGCTTGCATAGATATTTGGTTCTTGAAAACTTGAAACACAAATTTCTAAGTAACATGACATTGACGTTGGTAACACAAATAAAAATACGGATGATGGCCTAGAAGTAAATGAATTCTCAAGCGAATACAACTTCTGGTTGAATGGTATTCAATGCCTAAAAACTCCTAGCAAATATTTAAAAAATTGTATTAAACACAAATTGAGTAATTTGACCTTGAGCTCGCGCATGAAGGCCGTATGGACGTGGTAAGAATGAAAATATGGATGATGATGAAGAAGTATATGAAGTTTGAAATAAATCTGACTTACGTTTACACAGATAATGACTAACCGGAAACTTTAATGCAAATGGGACGGACAAACGGACGGATGTTGAGTTTTTTTTGTTGACCGATACTGCGCTACGTTGATCGTTCATATCCCTTTTCTCAGACAGTTTGCTTATCCTACATGAAAAGCAAAGTTTTTGTTTTATTCATGTTCTTACCCATGGCTGTGTCCCTTCACGGGCAATGCTTGGGAACGCCTTGTATACGGCCTGTCCAACCACTCTATAGTCGATGGAACTGTTGTTCGCTCCCATCTCTGGGTAGTTCAAAATATAGAAATAAGCAGACTCTGTAATTACTGATTTCCATACTTCATGGCTGGCACCAACTCGTAGGCGTGCCTTCACATATTCACTGAAAACAGGCATCATTAATGGAGTCTTAAGTGGTGCTGATGGTTGCCAGGTTGATGTTGAAGGTGGTGGTACAGGGGTGTGGGTAGGCGGTCCGGCAGATGTGGATTGGGTAGCAGGATGCGGTCCGGCAGGTGTAGATGGGGTGTGGGTCGGCGGTCCGGCAGATGTAGATGGGTTGTGAGTAGGCGGTCCGGCAGATGTAGATGGGGTGTGGGTAGGCGGTCCGGCAGATGTAGATGGGGTGTGGGTGGGCGGTCCGGCAGATGTAGATTGGGCGGCAGGAACTGACCCATCACTGGACGGTGACGGACCTGAAACATACATATATATTAGACTATTCTGTCAGTATTGCATGATGTACATGTACTGCCGTACATGATTTCAGAATATGGGAATGCAGACTATAAATAGTCAATCATTGAGTTAATGACTTTACCATGTTTCCACCGGTTATGTATACACAGAATGAATATATGCATGATGACTGAGACACGCATATGAAGTTTCAAGTCAATGTGACCTAGGACTGCAGGGGTATTATACGCCATATACGGTACATGTATTTGAGAACATTTAATGCAGATTTCAGATGGATGGACGCAGACATCATTGTGTGCCACCATTCAGTGAGTGTTAACATTTTTCCTACACGACAGCACAGAATGTATGTGACACAGTCAGACAAATATATAGATTACTCCTACAGATATTGTGCAACGGATGGTTTGCCAGGATGAACAATTTTCACAATTACATTTGGGCGACGATAAATTTATGTCCGTGCTGAAGTGTGCAATTATAAAAAATATAATTTTGGTCTATTTGCATGTTATCACAGGAACCATGTTTTGACAGGATTATACTACTTGGTGAATGGGTAGAAAAGGCCCACACACTATATTAGGGAATTATACAGAGCTCAAGTTAAGGTGCATACATTGAGTAGAAATGTCTTATTTTGCTATAAAAATGGCAATTGAGACGATTCTAATGAACTATTAACTTGACATTTTTGTCTGAAGAAATAACAAAATTCCACCCGAAACTGACCAAATAACGCACATTAACCGGAGCTCTGATTATGATACATACCTGTTTCAGTCAACAAACTACCGTTATGGTCTGTATAGACGTTCACAATGGCAGGCGTAGCTTCTGCCCATTCCTGTCCTGGCACCATTATCATCAAAACGTCATCTTTACTGACGAACTCCAGGCAGTCGTCCTCGTCGATCTCGGTCCCATCCTTTTCAAGGACGACTCTTAAGTCTGTAGGGGGTTCAAACAGCGCAAGCTTTTCCATGGCTGAAAGAAAGCAAACATGGAAATTGATCAGTTGACAGTATGTAAATGTAGCAATGGTCCCTGATAATATTAAGTGCTAGGAATGTGTATTATCGGAATTTTCATATCGCGATATATCATAATACTGGTACTTTGTATCGCGATACGTATCTAATAATAGTATGCACATCATTGCAAGACATTTAGTACTAAATTGAATGAATGAAGGCTGAAATTTGTTTATTTCATGATAAATAAACAGGACAAGTAAAGTCTCACCGAATTGTACATTGATGTATAACAAATAAAAAACAAATACATTGTTTTTGTATTAAGCTTTGCAGTCCTTGGGAATAAAACATAAAATAATTCCACACATTTTATTATATATTCTATTGCTGACAAAATGCAATCAGGAGCCAATTAAAATAAAGTAGGTAAATGTACGTAAGAAACGTATCATAATATGTATTATTTCAGATTCGTCTCGCAATATATCAATATACTGATATATTATATCATCCCTAATAAATGTGTGTACAGTTTATTGGCGAGTTACAATGTATGTACCACCTATACGAGCGTGATTTGTGATTATGAGACGCTCGTTTTGATTTTTGAACCATTTTTTTTACCAATGCTTGGACAAAATATCTACTAATTGGCATATGTAGAATATGTGCAGACACTGATCAGGCTGTGCAGATGCACAGAAAAAGATGACACATATGTGCCCAACAATAATTGGTAACAATGCAAATGTATTACTTACCTTTAGATATCAATCCCTCGAGTGACTTCGCCACAATTGTCTTCTTGGTCGTTCTACTGCCATCCCAAACCTTATACATTCTAACGCTCGACATGTTTCACTCGGTCTTGGTATAACACATTTTAGGTTTATAATTCACTGAAAATATCAAAGGCTAAATTGTTACATGGCCTGAAAGCTTTTTCTTTGGGAACTAAATTACAGTGGTTCGCTAAATATGCAGTACTTATCAAGTACAACAGTATACCCATTGTATGCATGCATAGACAAAGGCCACACGAACTTCAAGTCGGTATATTTCAGACATGTATTTTTGTTGGAACGCTTGACTGCATACTAGATTGTGTGAGTGTCAAAGTAATCAATGTCGAGCTCATCCACGACACATATTTTCTCCTGTGCAACTACGAACAACTGATCAACAACACCGAATATTGGGAGATTGTCTTCATACCCTAGTACGAGTACACATCCAACTTTGTATGTGTGGCCCTTAATTTCAACCACTTTTGCTGTGAATAATGGGCTCAAATGCAAATTGGAATTCACAAGAAAGTCATGAACCTCAACATCATCTGGTCAACAAATGAAGCTTCCAGTTTCGACACTATATCACCACTGTACAGGAAATTCTCAGACAGGTTTTTCGTTCACCCCCAACTGCCTCCAACACATCCAAAGTTGGTGCCTCATTGACAAACTTAATGCAATGTTCTTGAAACATTTCCATTTGATATTTTTGAAGAACAGGTGTTTTACCCTCAAACCTCATAACCCACTGATTTCTTCCTGGACCAAATTTAAGAATTTGCTGTGGAATGTGTATCAAATAATGAAATTTTGGCGTTATCTGCGACTTTGGGTATTCCAACTTGAACTCCTGGTGGTGCGTGAAAATCAACTGTTCTAAATGGGCAGCTGTATCGGCAGATGCATAAGGGCTTGTAGCGAGAAGAGTAATTTGAACCAGTCGGAGAAAGTTTGTCCACTTCCCATCACCTTCGGGTACTTTTCCCCCTAGAACCAATGGTAAAATAGTGCACAAATTCAACATTGTTGCTGCTGTCTGTTTCAACTTCCCATTTAGAAGCTCATCCAATGTGATTATTTGGGGTTTGTTTTTTTCTTCCAAGTATGAGAAAGTAAAACTGGCCAGTGATTCGTTCAAAAATGACAATTTGAAATATTTTCTGACCTTCACAAAATCATGGAGCATCAGACAAAGTTCTTTGGGTAGAAGACCTTCACTCAAGATGTGCATGGGGTCGTGAATTAGGCATTCGGACAACAATTCACTCTTTGAATTAATGCCCCATGATTTGCTCCAGTACCTTCGTGCATTTGTGCTCATCTCACTCATAAGTTCCAATATTTCGACATGTTCAGCTGGGGCTCTTCTTCGAAATTCTCTATCAATGAATTTTCCTTTAATATCAATTTTTGATGCAGTGCATGTTCTGCAAACCTTGTTTGCAAAGCCAACACCTTTGAACCCACCTAAAAATTGAGCAGCTGGTGTGTCTGCTGAAGCAATAATTAGGGACCCTTTTACTACCACATTGCAATCATGCAAAGACATTTCGATCCCTTCATTCTGTAAGAGATTTATTGATTGAACAAAATCAGTCAGTATACTGTTGAGACCAAAAGATTTAACATCTACACTTTTGACCACTGCCAACAATTGAATAGCTTCAAATTTGGAACGAAACTCGGGCGGAATATTCGCCAATGAAAAGTAGATCATGTTAACTTTATGTTTCTTTACATGGCTTCCAATTGGATTCACAATTTCTATTTCATCCATGTACAGTATAACCTCAATGTAAATCCCACGAACACCCGATTGATTCATGAAAGAACCATCACAAACATCTCGCATAATCCCATCTGTGCTTCGATGTGAATGTGATAGCCATTTACAAACTTCTGGCATAGATAATAATTTCTTCAAATTCATTTGAAATGGAACAATGTAGCCAAACTTTTTGACTACCCGAACATTTCCATGGATGTCACATATTTTTTC
This sequence comes from Conchocele bisecta, assembly GCA_029237695.1. Taxonomy (NCBI): domain Eukaryota; kingdom Metazoa; phylum Mollusca; class Bivalvia; order Lucinida; family Thyasiridae; genus Conchocele; species Conchocele bisecta. The sequence goes on from CM055278.1 coordinate 55,568,418, forward strand.
ACCCAATAATACCGACACACTTCTTACCAGCCCACATTTCTCTTCTAAAAATTTCAAATGCTTATGTTTTGTAAATATTTCTAAATTATGACCACCGAGTGGTATATCATTGAGAAAATCTATATCCTGTCCATTCCCTGTGAGGGCATTTTTTATTTTTTCTCGATATGCAATCAAGTGATTGGAAATCAGATCTGTAGTATTTGCCACAACTGACTCTATACCTCGATCGGATATGTGGTGATCAACTTTCAATGCTAACAAATATTTGGCATCAATAAACTTTTGATCAAACGTGGTTTCGTTTTCTTGTCGAGCCTCATCCATATCAGCCTGCTCATCCTCAACGTTGAATAATTCAATATTATTGTCCTGCATATGTAAATTATTTTCCACATTGAAATGTCTGTGCATTCGAGAAACATGCATTTTTTATGCATTCCAACTTCGAGTAACATACTGACACTCATCAATACAGCAATTTACTCTCAAATTTGGATCGTTTCTATGATGTCTGACGATATGTATGTTACAACTTTCAAAATTTACAGTAGTAAATGGACACATAGAACAGAAAAACATTCTGATTTAGTGCGACAGATATAGAGATAAAAATTGTTCAAACTGTAAAATGTTAACTTTTATTTAATAGTGATAGCGACTTGTGGGATAGTTGTGGCACCGTAACGCCAAATTATTGCCATACTGTCTGTTTCAGAGTTACAGGACAATCTGTTGGCGTCAAAGGCAGAGTTCCGAATCAGATCTGATTCACATCACACGATTACGTCTTTAATATTTAAGATTTGCGCTCAATCCCGTATTATCATCATAAAATAGCGTACCTATATTACAACCGCGATGATGATTACTAGTCTAAACACAAATAAAGTACTCAAATACGTCAATCCTTGATATCACCAAATTATGCTAAACATTCTGGCCATTCATGATCGACATAATTCAGAATACCTCGCTAGTTATCTGGCGATGGGTACCAATCCTGCGCTCGTGTATTTATATGGAGGAAAACGCAATATGGCCCAGTAAATATCAGCTATATATAAAACGTTATGGGTCACAAAATTATACTTGTGGGGGACCTCCCCCTAAGCACGCCTCGTAACTCATAGTTTAATGGATTCTGGTCTAGGGCGACAATGGGCAGGTCTCTTGTAAGATAAAAGTATATTCATAAAAGATAATACCAAATCACATTTAAATAATTGGCTATAACCGGTGTCCGGTAATTGGTATCCACCGGTAATAAGTTTGGTAGTAGTGGGTAGTGGGTGGGGTATCGAGATCTTTACTTCACAAACTGTTATTTTTTCCGACAATGACAGCGTGTCCGCAAAGAACTTCGACCATGCACGCAATACAATGGATATACATATTTACATATTTAGCACATATTAGTGGTAATTGATATCGAAGTAAGCAAATTATCAAAGATTTTCGACAAAGAAATAAACTTACAACCAAGAACAGCAATTTTGGCGCCTTTGGAAAATATAGTTTGTAAACAAAATCTCAACGTATATTTATTCGATTATACTTATAATTTCAGTTTGTAAACATCTGAGTTTCAACAATTATATCACGTCATCAAAAGAATATGTGAATACTACTTCCAAACTACACATAACAACTTCACTAAACGATTTATATTGATAGAGATTAATTCTTTATATTTTTCTATTTTTAGGCAGGTGTACTTGATTTAAGCACGTGGGTAAACGGTGGTGTTTTAAACCTAAACAATCAAGATATTTTGAGACCATACGTGTTCTAAATCTAAGCACGTTTGTTCTAATCTAAACAGTTAATCACGTCTAAACACCACAACATCGGTGATATTTTGAAAGTAAACGGCATAGGGTGTTACGTGTTTAGAATATAAACAACTACCGAACACGTTAGGTGTTCTTTTTTTTTAACAGTGTAGTTTTTAATAACCGATAATTGGCAATATTAACGCAAGCGGTAGTGTATACATGTTTGCCAACCAAAGGTAGTGAAGACTATTCATTGTTATTATTCTGATTTTCTCGATCTTGCTTCATTTGGGCTCGCTTCTTTCTCCCACCATCCCTATCTGTTGCCGTCCTCAGCCAGTCTCTAGCCGCCACTTCTATCTCGAGGGATGGTGGCAGTCTTTGTGGCATATGTGTACCACTTCTGCAATTATCAGAACCATTTATATATGTTATATTATAACCACTACCAACATTAAGTATTTGAACCATAATTATATCATTCACAAATTCCGACTAAGGGTGCAATACTTGTACTAGTAAAGCAACTGGTGACATCACACTAAAAGAAGTTCTTCGCTGATGATGACAACTATTTGGGTGTATTTATTCGACAATCCACCTAAATGTTTTGCATGTATGGTCCCAGGTTAATATTTTGTTCCCAATTGTGACCTTTCAAGGCTTTCACATCCTAGTGTAACGTCAACCTTGAGCTTAACCCTTTCAACCCTAAGGAACTGGAATGGACTGTGATATGCTAATGTTCCGACCAATCCAATGGTCACAAAATGATTTTCAGATTCGTCCATTTATGAAAAAGGGGTGTTTTTGTTCTAAGAAATATGAAAATTACTTGCAAAAAGTGCAGATCCTGATGAGACGGCTCGTTACGAGCCGGCTCATCTGGATCTGCACTGTTTGCATAAACCGCTATAGCGGCCTTTCGGGTTCAAAGGGTTAAGGACCTGATGATGACAATAAACAGACATCGACATGTTCACATTTCTTTTTATCTTGACCTTTTAAATGTGATATTGACCTTGGACCTTTATAATTTACACAAACTTACTCATTAAGATGGCTGCCAATTTCATATTGCCGAATGCAAGTTTCCCTTTCTTGCCATACCAGTTATACTTCTCTGCAAGGTTGGTTGTGACAGTTTGCGCCAACAGCCTACGGACGTTATCCTTTGGATCTGTGCCTCCGATAGGAGTCAAATTGTTAGTCTGAAAATACACAACTTACATTTAATGACTAACTAGAAAATGTGTTCATAGAACACTTATGCCCCACCTACTGCGTTGATAGTAAATGAGGCAAAATTCTAAGTTGAAAAGGGGGAGATAATCCACGACAGGGGTCGAATTAAGATTCAAAATAAACTTAGCACATCTACTCATCATAAGGAAGATATATACCAAGTTTCAGGTGATGGTTTAAAAGTTTTACGAGTTACAAGGCAAACATAAGACCAGAATGACATTGACCTTGAATGTTCGAGCATGGGTCGTAGGTGAAACAAAGCAGCATCCCTAGACACACATTGTGGCCAAATATTATTGGAATTGGTGAAGGAGTTACTGAGTTATTGAGAAAACATAAACAACTTAAACGCATTTACCTTACAAAGTGAACATAAGTCCACAGTGACATTGACCTTGGATGTTCGGGCATGGGTCGTATGTGAAACAAAGCAGCATCCTTAGACACACAGTGTGGCCAAATATTTTTGAAATTGGTGACGGAGGTAACGAGTTATTGAATTGAACATGTTCGGACGGACGGACGGACGGACGTACAGGGCTAACACATAATGCCCCCCAAATAAATTGGTGGGGGCATAACAAGGAAGCCGCCAACGGCATGTATCCCCTCGCTTTGATGCTTGATTTCAATACTGAGCATTTTCTAAGCAAATAACCTTGGGGTAAAATTGACCCATGGGTGTTCCGTAGAATGATGCAGGATGATGTTAGCAATGAATCTACGAAATACTCAAGCATTCCATGAAGCGAAACAGAATTTGTAAGGAAATATCCTGAGCGTTAAGTTTTGCGACAGAAATTTTTTTTTTTTGCTTACCACGACTTTGAAAATGGCCGGGTCTGTCAGATCGTCATTGAGTTTGTTCATGTCATCAATTGTACCTATAGGGAAGGTGATGTCGTCTGGTAAGTCTGCCTTATTCTGGTCGGCGAGGCCATGACGATTGATAGCCCTGAGTATAGTCTCCAGCAGTTTTCGCTGCTGTGCCTGCTCTTCTACACTTTTTTCAATCCCGGTAAACAGACGTTTGTCCCTCACTGAAACACAAGTTAGTCAACTGTGATATGTCACAGCTACAAAATGTAGTCTTCAGACAAATGGTAGATAAGGTTTAAAGTCATTTAATTATACTTAGTGTCCATAACTAGAAGTATTAATTACCACCAGACATATGGTCTGATATACTTTTTTCAGGGGGATATCCCCAATGTGCTATGAAGCAAATTCTAGGTTTCCTGCATTTCGTGTCTTTTACAACATTAGTGATAATATAGAATCACACAAAGAAAGAAAACTTAGTTGTTTCTTAGTTGTTCAACTAGCTTTGACTGGTCAGCCTTGGTTCTTCACGGAAGATTCGTTCATCACACGATTTCTTTCGAAGCAATTTGTAACATCCAGTTTTCTACTTTCGGTTTTGTAATACTTAAAAAAACAAACAACAAAAACAACAACAATACAACGACTATAATTATACAAGTCAAATTGGAAGCACATAACAGTCATTCTCACAGCCTACACATACTTATTACACAACCAATCTAATTACACACAAGTTCTTTAATCCTGTTTCACCAGTCACTCACACGTTACCACACATTCATTACACAACACACTTCCATTAATGTCCATTAGTCAGTGTATGATAAGTCAATATTGTATGCAAGCCACACCTGTTACTCAATATCCGTGTCACTTGCGTCACCTTCCAAAACATCTGGCTCCGGAAGCCGGTCACACACACTTTGGTGTGCAGGCAAACTCTTGTAATATTCAAGATATTCTGATGGAATAATGCCTGATTTGCATATTTGAATTAAGTCTCTCTTCTTCGCTGCGGAGATAGGTATCTTAGATGGATATTTGTGCGGAAGGTCTGTAGTGTCTTTGTGTAACATTCGGCCACGTTTTGTTCCAAACATTTTGATGCTCTGGAAAGCATCGTCAAAGTCGTATTTGAACTGGTACGTGTCTGGTTCATCCTTCATGAACCGCATCCATCTAATTTTTGTCCAGTTCACTTTCTTGCCGTCATTTGTTGCTCGTACATTTTTTACTTTCTGCGTCTTCACCGTCTTATAGTCAATCACATCTTCATGTTTGATTGGTACAACCGTATATGGATGTGTTCATACGAATGACAGTGTCCCATTGGCTTGGTACGTATATTGCTGTCTTCTTTTTGGCAAATTCTATTGCCGAATGCATGGAGTCAGACTCCATTTGCGTGTGACCACTCTCAAGAAATTTATGATCGATGATTTTAATATGATCAATGGTAGAAACTGCATCCAGAAGGCAAGTCGCGACAATTTGATTCCGGTTTTGTCCTCCACAGGCATCCGAGTAAAAGGTGACATGATCGATGTTCATGGGCAAGGAAAGTAGTTGCAAATGTAAACATGTTGCAATTTCACACGAGCCCCTTTGTGCTTCTACTTCTGACCAGACATAGCAGGTGCCTTCCTTGTTGGTAAGATTGTAGATGCTACAGTTGTAGCAACAGAGCTTACGCATGTAATACATGAGGCTTACTAAGGAGCAAGGCGTATACAACACTGATTGGAGGTCAAATGTGGCGACATATTTGTTTGCTGATGCTACAGCATTTGCTTTCTCTTCCCTGGCTCTACTTTTTCTCAGCTGATGTTGGTCATATTCATGCGTCAGCGCCTCCGTAACACTACCTTCCTCAACCGATCTGTGATACTTTGTGCATGTTACATTGGTCTTTTTTAGGTACATGAAGTGAGTAATTGTACTCTTCATTGAATACTTTCCTATACATCGCTATGGTAATAGGTTCCTCTGCTATGTCCCTGCATTGTTCTTTGTATAGCTCATACATTCGTGGTACATTTAACTCGGATCCAAGGAACTGCCTATTTGTTTGTTTTCTTGTGTAATGACCATCAACTTTGGGAAACGACTCAATGTGATCTCTTACTATCTTGAGTTTTGCATCGCTAGTTTTGTTGTGTGGTATGTGAGTGCCTCGTTTTTCTGAACCTTGGAAACAACCTTCTGATTTGCCTTTCAGTGCATGGTCGAGATATGCTGCCCCAATATTCAAAGTTGCACAGAAAAACATTTTACACACAGTATGTTTCTCAGCGGCATATTCAAATGTAAACGACCTGCTTACCATTCGTTTCTTCAAATTGACCCGACCATTGTCATCTACATAACTCCTGGTCTTCTTCCTCTTACTCTGGTGCACACAAAATCTTTCTGTCTCTCGTACCCATCCAAAGCCCAGAAGGTGTCAAATATCTTTTGCCTACTATCCTCAGATAGCTTTGTGTTGCATTTGTACCGACAGCCTGTGCAACCTGGCTGGACGGATTTAGCTTTTACATACTTCCCAGTGGAGCTCATGTACTCTTTTCCATGCAGACGGAGTTTTTTCTGAACATTTTTCTTCCATCCTTCTGGTGTAGCTTTCTTTCTACGTACCAGTTTTCTCTTTACTGGCGTAACAAACTTTGCCGATTTTCGAGGAGTTACATCATTTGGCGTGACGGTAACAGCTGGTTCTGTTGTAACAGCTGAAGTATGAATTGTGTCTATATCGGTTTGATATTGTGCATCTGTATAGTCTGTGTCTATCCCATCCACTCCAGTAAGCATAGCACAAGTTCCCGCACTACCAACAGCTTTAGAGTTTGTGTCAGATAGAGTATGTGTATTGTCAACCGCTCCAACAAAATCGGTCTCTTCCTGTACGGCATCATCTCCCATCCTATCAATCATGTTAGATCCACTCTGGGTCACATCAAGTGCTATGTAAGTATCGGTCTGAAGCACAAAACCTGTGTTTTCAGGTACAGTAACAGTTGCTGGAGGTATGTTATCGTTGTCCACACATACGGAAACACAATCAGTTTCCATGATTACAGGTTCAGACATCTCACCAATCCCAATCTTAGCAATGTCGTGTACTGTATCAGTCTTTTTCTGTGGAGTACCACTCTCCATACACACGGTATGTTGTGATTGTGAATGCACACCTTTAATATTTTCATTCACTGACGTGTGTTTAATTTAATTTTTCTACATGCATCGTAATGTTCTGGTAGACCTGGTGATGACAGATATGCAATGATGATTGCATCAGCTGTAGATACACATGGTCTTGTTGGATCTATATGTATCAATGGGTGGTTCTGTTTACTTGAATATATTTTAACAGGTCTGTTGGTCCAGTTTGCCAGAGCTAATGGCAGAATGTCGCCGGCCCTGCTTGACCAATGTCCATCTCTTCTGAGGTTTTCAATTTCCAAGCAATAATCTTTCAAGTAGCTTTCCTCATTTTCTGGCATATCCTTATTGCAGAGAAATCCAATATACTCGTCCACATTGTCCTCTAGGTGCTGCACAAGAGCTTGTCGGAGACTGGTAGCATCGTGCATAGTCGACAATGCAAATGCTGCTGCTTCAAAGAAACAATTGCCATAAGGTAAAACTTTTTGTCTTACAAGGCCGTTATTGAATAATAACTGATCTAATCGTTTTTCTTGCATTTCCTGTAGTGAAGTCCTTTGTTCGGCCTCTCTCTTGCTCACCAGTTTCGCATTGTCTATTTTGATAAAGTTCGTGCAGCGATCCCTTTATTGGTTTGGAGAACTGGCGTATCGGTATGACTTCTTGTCAATGTTGCTGACGTACTCTTATTAGAACCACTACTCACCGTTTTGTTGGTAACTTTTTTAGGTTTTTTTCTTTTTATTTTTCTCACGATTTTGTCACATTCCTCCATTAATTCCCTCTCTTGTCAAAGTTCCATTTTTTGCTTATCTGACATATTGTCAGAATATTCAGAATCTGTAGAGTTGTTTTCTTTATAGTCTGGCATATACAGTGTGTCCGATGTGGTTTTCCCTCTTGCTCGAGTCCCAGCAAGGACACTCAATGGTAGTTCATCCTCGCATACGAACCTTTTTACTTTTGTTTACTTTTTCTCTCCCGTGCATTATCCTCTCGCTCATCTAGCATACAAGCAAACTCACCAATGGAAATTGGGCTCGACATTTTACATGCGCAATTGTCACTGGTGTTCATATTCGGTACATGCATATCTATGGTATTCTCTGGTTCTCCCACTACGGTGACGGGTGGGCACACATTATTTGGTACGGTTATGTCCATGGTACCGGCATTCTCTGGTTCTCTCACTACGGTGACTGGTGGGCACACAGTATTTGGTACGTTTATGTCTATGGTACCGGCATTCTCTGGTTCTCCCACTACGGTGACTGGTGGGCACACAGTATTTGGTACGGTTATGTCCATGGTACCGGTATTCTCTGGTTCTCCCACTACGGTGACTGGTGGGCACACAGTATTTGGTACGGTTATGTCCATGGTACCGGCATTCTCTGGTTCTCCCACCACGGAGACTGGTGGGCACACAGTATTTGGTACAGTTATGTCCATGGTACCGGTATTCTCTGGTTCTCCCACTACGGTGAATGGTGGGCACACAGTATTTGGTACGGTTATGTCCATGATATCGGTATTCTCTGGTTCTCCCACTTCAGTGACTAGTGGGTGCAATGTTCGACCCAACGTTCTTTGGGGTATAGGCTGGGCGTACTGGGCGGAATAACTAACAAAAACTGGACTGCAGAGATTGGCGTGCAGCCATTGACTTTTATCCAACCGGAAGCATGTGGTCGATGTTCAATGTGTGACTAAAACACGTAAAGTGTTGTAATGACAGTAAATGGTCATAATGTTACATCTCCCTGTTTTTGAAAGAAAGAAAAGCAGAAAAACTTTATACTATAGATACATTAATTCAATGCACAGTCATGTTAGTTACATGTAGGCTTGATACAGCTTGAAGGTTAATTATAATATTTTGGTAGTTTTGGTAGCACTGTACATTTTAACTGTGGTACATAACTTTTGGAAAACCCTGTATTAGAAAAATAATTAGTTTCTCATCCATTTAAATTGTGTTATGAACTATATATCAGGGCATATAACATTATTATCATTACAAGTACAAATGATGTACATGTCGTTATAATTACATGCAAGTGTTTACATGCAATGTAAAGACATGTGATCATGTGCATATACGATCTTATTTGTGTATGTGTGATTAATAAACACAAATTTCAGCCGGAGAGTCTGTCATCGGCAGTCCAGGAATACACTTGAACACTATTCACTGTATACACAAATATCAGCCGGAAAGTCTATATACTTCGGCTGTCTCTGAAAACTGAACACATGTACATAGAATGTGTGAACTATGGTTATGCCGGAATGTCTTACTTCGGCTGTCAATGATGTGCATCACAAGGATTTTCGCATGTATGGTGCATCACGGAATTTTCACATGTATTGTATATCACTGGATTCGCATGTATTTAGTGTATCACTGAATTCTCACATGTATCACATAGATAATATAGTCTTGGGTTTCACTGCTCTTCCAGAGCGAGTAATGTATGGCTCATTATGTTGTGAACTAAAGTGACTAGGACTGTTAACTGGACTAGTAATAGGTAAATGACTAGATGAGTCATCATCTGAATTGTTACCAGAATCAGAATCAGGGTTTGTAGACTCTGTACTGTCATTTGCGGTAGAAAATGGATTCTCATGAGTCTGTAATACATGCGGTTGCGACGATAGGTACCACCTGACTCAGTCTGCACTATTACTGACCTTGGATCGTGCTCGCGTGTTACAACAGCGGGTTGCCATAGACCATGATTGTCTTTTATGCGTACACCTTCACCAATGTGTACTGGTGTGAGCGGTTTTGCAAATCTATCGTGATAAAATTGTTGACGGAGTTGTCGGTCGTGTAACTTCGTATTTACTTGCTCCGGCTCAACAATTTGTGGTTGAAGCTGTTGAGGGGTGCACGGTAGTATTGAACGCAATCGTCTACTGCTCAAAAGCTGAGATGGAGAATATCCACATTCGAGTGGCGTGTTGCGGTATTCTAACAAAGATAGATATGGGTCACGATTTGACGCTTTCGCCTTGTCAAATAGGTGTTTGACGGTTTGGACCGTCTTTTCGGCAAGACCGTTTGAAGATGGAAAATGTGGACTGCTGGTGACATGTTTGATGTCCCAGTCCGTTGCGAATTTTGCAAATTCAGCTGAAGCGTATTGTGGACCATTATCGGAAATTATCGTCTCTGCTATGCCTTCGGTAGACATGATCTTTTTCAACCTAGTAATCACCGCTTTACTGGTTGTCGTAGGAAGACTATCAACAAATGGGTATCGACTGTAGTAGTCAACCGTGACTAGATAGTTTTGATCGTTCCACATGAACAAATCCGTACCTACAACCTGCCATGGCCTGGTAGGTATGGGATACGACATTAACGGTTCAGTAGAGTTATTGTTCCTTCTTTCAAGGCAAATAGTACATTTTGTAATGTAGTTCGAAATATCTTCCGCCATTTTCGGCCAGAACATGCAGTCTCTAAGCGCGTTTTGTTGATTTCTCTATTCCCATGTGCGATGAATGTATACTTTCATCCTATCATTGACTTCCGCAATGACATGGGAATTACGATTTTATCACCTTTGAAGATGATGTCTTCAGCTACCGACAGTTGATCGCGGTGATTCCAGAATTCAATTACACTAGGCTGGCATCTTCGACGCTCGTCTGGCCATCCGTATTTGATAACATTCTTGAGATTCTGGAATCCGGTATCGGAGTTTGTGCGTTTCTAATCTCATCTAAGCGATTTGCACTGAATGGTACGTTGTTCACCACAGAGTGAACATGCGCGTCCATGCTCTCACTAAGTTCCGGATATGTGTCGGCAGGAAGTTCCTACTCAAGGCGTCAGCTAAGGGTATGTCCTTGCCCCTAACAATTCTACTCGCAAATCATATTTTTGCAACTGCAATAACATGCGTTGAACGCGTAAAGGCGCTGTGTAGATCGGTTTCTTCCAAATAGAAGAAATTGGCTTATGATCAGACTCTACCTTGACAGGTCTACCATATGTATACTGATGAAAATGCTTGGCACCGAATAGGATCGCGTAGGTTTCCTTCTCGATCTGCGCGTATTCTATTTCGCGTTTTGTCAAACTTTTGGATGCGTAGGCAATTGGTTTATCATCTTGTAGTATACAAGCACCGATTCCATATTTGGATGCATCTACTTGTAAGGTAAGAGGTTTAGCACTGTCGAAATATGTTAGTACAGGACTATCTGAGATGACTTCCTTAACTTTGCGAAACGCAGCATCCTGGGGAGCGTCCCAGACAAATGCTGTATCATGCTTCAGAAGTGCACGCATCGGACTTGTGATATCGGAGAGGTTTGGTGCAAATTTTGTAAGATATTGAATCATGTCGAGAACAGATTCTAACTCAGTTCGATTTGTTGGCGGTTTCATATCTTGTATCGCTCTGACCTTGTTCGGGTCAACTTTTACACCTTCCGAACCTATGATATGACCAAAATAACGCACTTACCTCAAGACAGATTTGGACTTTATCTGGATTGAGCCGTATGCCCTTTTCGCGAGCGCGCGTCAAAACAGATCGGAGGTTTGCGTCATGTCCCGCTTTTGTTTTGCCATAAATGAGTATATCATCAACGATGATTGAATGACCATCAATGCTTCAAATGACTCGTCCATTTTGCGTTGGAATTCATCCTGAGCGCAGTTTACTCCGAACGGTAATCGTAAGAACCGATATCGACCATACATTGTCGAAAATGTGGTCAGATACGAACTTTCATCGGAAAGTTTAATACTCCAGTACCCACTCTTCGCGTCCAGGACGGAAAAGTATTTCGCGTCTGCGAGTTCGGATGTGTCATCATTAAGTGTTCTCATCGGATAATGCGGTCGCATTATTGCATTGTTTAATGCTTGAGGATCTAAGCAAATCCGCAAACTTCCGTTGGGTTTTTTCGACAACCACTAACGAGTTAGACCCATTCGGTCGGTTCTGTGACCTTAACGATTATATCGCTATCTTCCATTCGCTGTAATTCTTCTTTTAGCTTGTCGCGAATAGCTAACGGTGCACGTCGCGGAGCATTTACCACTGGTGTCGCGTCATCTTTGAGATGCAGTGTTCACTCACCTGGAAATAAACCTATTCCAGTAAAAACATCGCAAAATTCTGTGAGTATATCAGAATTTTATGTCGTATCGCGGTTTACTGAGTTGTCCGACTTGTCAACAGTGTATACCAAGTTGACGATTGACAAATCTATGGACGATTTGAGACCCAATAATGGTGGACCATTGGTTTCTACAATGTAAAATAGCGGTTTGATCCGGCAGTCAGCATAAGTACAGTCTAAGATAGCGGTACCCAAGACATTGAGTGTGTCGCCACCGTACGCAGACAACTGACTCTCGCTTTTGCGAAGCGGGCCTTTAATGTTAAGTTTTCTGTATGAAGATACAGGGATAACGTTGACTTGCGTCCCGGTATCAATTTTGAAATTGATAGTTGCCTTGGCAACAGAGTTACCTACAGTAAGGTCAACAAATGCTTGGTCTACTGGTGTATTTGTCATATTTGTGACAGCATCTACAAAGAAATCATCAGAATTATGATCTGGAGCCTCATTACTCGCAACTGCATGGAACCTAGACTTATCAGGATCAGATCTACAAACACAAGCAAAATGATGAAGTTTACTGCATTTGTTACAACGTTGATTGTGTGCAGGACATTCTCCGTGTTTGTGTTGCCGTCCGCAGTTACCACAGGCTTTCTGTGACCATGATGACGTCTTTTTGTTTTTGTGTTTTGGTGGCTGATTTATCGGACTACGCGCTTTATCACCGTGTGGCGTGTCAGGTCTATTTTTGGAATGTGTAGGAAAATTCCGCCGTTGACTGTGCTGTTTGTTGACAGGTTTGTTCATCATAGTGAACGCTTGCTGGCTGCTCGGCAGACATCGACTTCAGTTGCTCCTGAGAGTATTCATGGGCTTGCGCTATCTGAATAGCCTTTTCAGAGTTAAATCAGACCCCATATTGATCAGTTTATTTCTCTCTGATTTTCCCAGAACTCGTACCGAACACCACTCGATCACGTATCATATTGTCAGTTTCGGCAAAATCACACTCTTGTGCAGCGATCAGGAGACGTGTGATATATGACTCAATATTGTCAGTGCCCTGAATTTCGTTGTTAAACTTGTAGCGACTGAAAATTGGGTTTAACTTCGGCCTGACGAACAATCGGAACTTGTCGAAATAAGATTTTAGTAGCTTCGAATCTTCCTCTGAGAAATTTGTCCAAGAGTTATAAATGTCCCGACCTTTATCACCTACCCACAGGAGTAAATATGAGACTTGCGCTAGTTCATCTTTCCCCTTGAGAGGTCCATTGAATATCAATGAAACGTGTTGCTCGAACTTCTTCCAGGACTCTGGCAAGTTCGACGACGTCCAGTCCATTGTTGGAGGGGGTATTCCGTCCATTATGTTGGCCTTTTACTGTGACACCATGCAATGTTCGACCCAACGTTCTTTTGGGTATAGGCTGGGCGTACTGGGCGGAATAACTAACAAAAACTGGACTGCGAGAGATTGGCGTGCAGCCATTGACTTTTATCCAACCGGAAGCATGTGGTCGATGTTCATTGTGTGACTAAAACACGTAAAGTGTTGTAATGACAGTAAATGGTCATAATGTTACAGTGGGCACACAGTATTATGTACGATTATGTCCAGTGTACCGGTATTCTCTGGTTCTCCCACTACGGCGACTGGTGGGCACACATTATTTGGTACGGTTATGTCCATTGTACCGGTATTCTCTGGTTCTCCCACCACGGTGACTGGTGGGCACACAGTATTTGGTACGGTTATGTCCATTGTACCGGTATTCTCTGGTTCTCCCACTACGGCGACTGGTGGGCACACATTTTTTGATACGGTTATGTCCGTTGTACCGGTATTCTCCGGTTCTCCCACCACGGTGACTGGTGGGCACACAGTATTTGGTACGGTTATGTCCATTGCACCGGTATTCTCTGGTTCCCCCACCATGGTGACTGGTGGGCACACAGTATTTGGTACGTTATGTCCATGGTCATCGGTATTCTCTGGTTCTCCACTACGGTGACTGGTGGGCACACAGTATTTGGTACGGTTATGTCCATGGTACCGGTATTCTCTGGTTCTCCCACTACGGTGACTGGTGGGCACACAGTATTTGGTACGGTTATGTCCATGGTACCGGTATTCTCTGGAGTAGATACTGGTTCTCCCGTGTCGGTACACTTGGTATAGTCCATGCTACTCAGCATGTCATCATCGCCTACCGACATTCGTAATCACTCATGGTGTCTGAAATATTGGAGAAAATACTTCAAATCATGTAGTGCCAAAACAGACCAACTACCTGTTACTAGAAAAGACAGTCGGGTTCGTAGTTTCCTACCGAACATCATTTCTGCTGGACTCAACCCTGTTGTTGTTTGCGGTGTTGTTCTGTAGTTGAACAGGAATCTGGACAATTTAGTGTCAAAATTTCCAACAGTTGCTTTTTTCATACTGTTTTTGAATGTCTGTACTGCGCGTTCAGCCATTCCATTCGAAGCTGGATGATATGGTGCACTTGTTATGTGTTTAATATTGTTTTTCAGCATGAATTCTGCAAATTCTGAACTGGTAAAGCAAGTACCATTATCGCTAACGACAGTTTTTGGCAGACAGTTATTGTTGATGTTGATGAATGTGTTGGTACAACTTCGATCCATTTGGTATGTTTGTCAATGACAATCAGGAACATTTTCCCCAGAAATGGCCCTGCATAGTCTATGTTAATACGACTCAATGGTTGTTCTGGATATTCCCACGGGTGTAATGGTGCTTCAGGAGGTTGCTTCCTGTTGATCTGACAGGTGCTGCACGTTTGAACTGTAGCGTCTAATTCATTGTCCATTTTAGGCCACCATACATAGCTTCTTGCCAACGATTTCATACGTGACACGCCTAGGTGTCCATCGTGTAATTCAGATTTGACCTTTCACGTCCTTGCGGAGGAATTACTACGCGATTTCCCCATAGTAGACATCCGTCATGTACGCTTAATTCAAGTTTCCGCGCTTTATAGGGTCGTAGTTCTTCATCATGTGACATGTTTGCTGGCCAACCTTCCTGAACAAATCAGCAATCGCATATATGGGAAGGAACAACTGCCAAATGAGAATATCATACAGGTACTCGACTTGTACATCATTGCCAGAAATATTCTTCAGATGGTGACGCGCATCCTCGATCCACTCTTCTGCTGTGGGATCGATGTCTTTGACAGGTCGTCCTGCACATTTATCTAACTTTCTATCTTTATGAATGTATACGGTTTTCCCGAGATTTTTGTAGCTTTCAACCATTTGTTTTAGTTTATTTTAGCTCTTTCTACAATGAGTTTGCTTTCCCAGCTCCAACACTTAGCTTCAATAGCTCTGCCTGCATCTTTTCAACATCCTTCTGTAATTGATCAACGTCGGTCATGTTTGTCACTGTTAACACTTCTGATTGTTATTTTAGAATGTCAAACAAAAATAGCACCGCACACAATGTCTTTAGTAGAATGCTACACTAGTTAATGTAATGGTATGCACCCAGTACATGTATATTGCTAACAGAAGGAGTAGCGGGTAACATCCCACATAACACCAAATACTAGCAAAATAACATGGATTCACTTGTTACACGACTTTTTCTCAGTTTAACCGTGATCAACTGATTCAAACAAATTGATTTAATAACAATCACAGTATATCCTTACCAGTAGCCGTCTCATCCAAACCTGAGCCAATAAGGGAGTTGGATGAACACCGTCACGGAGCAGTTTGCAATTTAAGGAATAATAACTGTTCTTACATTTTTGCTTTCTGTTGTTAAGCACATCAGCTGCGAACTTTGGTGACAGGGATTGAATACCGATGTTCAAAGATCTAATACAGACATTCACAGCATTTACCTGTTGTATCAAGTCTTTATCCTGCTGTTTAAACTCCGGAGCGTCAAGCTGACACTTGTGAAAATTCCATTGGGCAATGGAATAAGGGGGTAGCTCAAGGATCACCACTTTGACATTACCTAAAGACTGGCAGAATTGTATTATATTTGAATATTGTTCCTGCAGGTACTGAACAGCTTCTTCTTTTGTGACAAACCTCAATCCAATGCGGTTCCTCTCAATCTTACGTGCTAGATCACACGTCCCTAACCAAACGTACACCACAACACGACTATACTGCCTCGATACAAGGGGCAGTTTCCGTTTCCGTTCGAGATACCGTATCTGTTTTTCTGTCCGTACACCACCTTCGTACCACCACAAAATATTTGCACTATGGTCCTCAATCTGGTCTCTAATGTGTGAAGCTTTGCTGTCACTCAACACTATACTTACACTGTGTTGTTCCTTACCTGGTGTAACCACGTGTCTGGTCAGAAATTTCCTGAGCTTTGATTCAGTCATACGGTAGCAGGTCGCAAATGAAATTGATCGGAAAGGGTTTTACAGACGTGTGACTGGATTGAACCGGCCATGAATGAAATTGAATGTATTGGACAACTATACTCAGGAATTATGACTTAAAAACATTTGGCTTTTATCGAAGTAAGGGTGTCTAAATACAGGATAAAATACGGTATATTACGTTTAAATGTCTCCCTAACTTCGGGAAAAAAACAGGATATTCAATATTGAAATGCAAATTTACATCACATCAGAACGAACAAGGGTAATTCTACTATTTGGTTATGAAACTGTAAAACTGCAACGGATCTATGTCGTATGATGCAACAAGTACAAGAAAATGGAAAATATTGATTCAATGACAAATGGACGACAAGCCCATACGGTTATACTGATTATTGGTGCATATAACTGTTGTTGTTGTTTTTTCTCTTTTTTTTTTACTCGCCAAGTCAAGTGCTACATTGTTAACAAGACATGCATGCCATATTAAGAAACTTCAACTCGTGATATGACAGATAGACAGATGACAGAAAAGCGGTAACAATAGCTCACATGAGCTTTGCTCAGGTGAGCTAAAAAATGTCACGACTCCGTTGGCGAAGTGTTGTTCCAACGGCTGCTGTTATCCCAACGACTGTGGATGTCACGACTCCGATCTTTGCTCAGGTGAGCTAAAAAATGTCACGACTCCGTTGGCGAAGTGTTGTTCCAACGACTGCTTCTATGTAGTCCACCCTGCTCGCAGCGCCACTTGTGGAACTCGAGAATGATACGACACGTCGCAGTTAGTTCATCATTTTTATTTGTCCACAATTTGCAGGATGCTCGACCACAACAAACCAGCAATCGTACCCTGCAACAACAAAAACAATGGTCAGCATTGTTTTGTGAAAACAAGTATCTTACATGTATCTAGGTCGGCACTACAGGTCGGCAAGATCACCATTGGCTAATATTTAAATAATCATTTCGGAAAGTACTGTCTTTTGGTATCATGAAGAAAATATGTTTAGTGCCAACCTAGATTACTATCTTCAGACAACACTATTATAAACAAAATAGTCCATTCTAAATGCTTATCTGGAGCATTATATTTCTCTGAATTTAACATATCATTCAAAAATAGTGAAGATTCAGCTACTAATCACACTACACATATTTATAAATGTCACTTTGAAAATACATGTATGTACCTATTTAGTGTTCTTATGCATTATATTGTGATATCGTCTCTCATAATTCTTTCACATTGAATGACAATGGTACATTTTATCTGTATTGTGTATGAACATATTTGTGCACTTACAATCTTGCCCAAAGACAATTAAAGCAATGAATTTCGCCAAAAACGCCACCAACAGCAGCAAGAATCTGGGAAATTTTCTTCTTTAGAATCGCATGTGCTTTTTTCACGCTATGTAACTGTGAATTTGATGAAGTAATAAAATCCGCGCTCTCTTATTGGATAACTTGTACCAAAACGCACAAATATAACCGATATTAAAGAATTCGTACATAAAACTTATCAAAGATATAAAATTATGAATTAGTACAATTTAGGAGGCTAGACTGCAATGAATCCAGAATTTAACAAAATTACTTTTTACACAATTTGGACAATATTCACGATGTGTAATCACCCTTATTATTTTCAACCGGAGCTGACAAGAATAATAGTTACACGCAATTTAACAGCAAACTGACAATATAATAATGTATCATTTTACCTTGCTACATTTGAATTAACTTTGATAATAAGTATTTGCGAATAATCGAAGTTTTGCTCGTATTATCTGCATTCGGACAGTTTATTTTTAAAAAATTATTTTCGTAAAACAGACTTTAAAAATTGAAATAAATGAATTTTAACCACGGAAAATAAAATGCACAAACAGTTTATTTTCAAGATTAATGTTCGTACACTAAATGTTAGAAACTTAAATAAATTTGATTTAACGGAGGAAAATAAAATCCCAGACAGATAATCATTGCACAGCAAGACAGACAAGCACACATGTTATGAAAAAAATCCGTAATAAATGCGTGTCATCAGTAACAAAATACAAGATATAGAAAGCACTTACCTTTACTACAAAATAACAGCCAATAAATATAAAAGGGAAATTAATCCGTTCACAAAAGCATACAATTCAAATTGACGCCATCTTACGGACAAACGAACAACAACTGAAAGACCTTCACATAATTTGAACTACACCACGTGACAAACTTTACGCATGCGCGCTATAGCTGTAACACAATGTCTGGGTGATTGACATGTCACGTGACTGTGACGTCAAAAAAGTGGGAGGAGAGTCGCCCCAAGTGGGCGGAGACTCGCCCCAACATTTGTATCTCTTCCCTACCCCTAACCCTAACCCTAATCCGCTGCCAACCCCAATGTCAAGGTCACAATCTTAGTGTGTTCATAAACTTAACGTTGAGGGAAATTTGTTGCTGTGACAAATCCACAACCGTCATAACCCAGTTAACCTCAAGGTCAATGTCACAATCTTAGTGCATTCATAAACCTCACCTCGAGGAAAATTTGTTATAATTTCTGTTTCCTTTCACAACACTTCTCGATATTTCAAACATGCCTTCTTCTATTGGTTTTCAATCATTCTATAATTCCAGCACAAAAATATTTACACAATTCCCTAGCATTTGATTGGCCCGTAGCAAGTCTCAAATTTATATGCCAGTAAACTCCCACGCCGAACTACTTTCCGTAACCGTGAGGCGCAGTTAAAATAAGTCTTAAGAAAACAGAAAATAAACTCATTTTCTTTATGAATTTATCTCAAATGCTGGAATTATAAGGAATGAATGGCCTTTTGCTGAATTTATCGGGGATATAAACTTGGAAAAGTCGCGGGAATACTGGACGACGCCTTCCGTCCAGTATTCCCGCGACTTTTCCAAGTTTATACCCCGATAGATTCCACAAAAAGGCCATTCATTCCTATAATGACAAAGCTATGAGCCTCATACCTCCGCTAGCCCCAAGGTCAAGGTCACAATTTTAGTGTGTTCACAAACTTTTTGGAGGGAAATTTCTTTTTCTATTTCTGTTTCCTTTCACGCCGTTTCTTGATATTTTACACATGCCTTGCTCTCAGTCCGCTTATCATGCTGTGACAATTCCATGATTCTCTGGTCTTCACTAATCCCAAGGTCAAGCATCACAAGGTGCGCTTCGTTGTCTTTTGACATTAAAACATGGTGCGACAGCACTTTAGAATCATTTATAATGGAAATGATTCTAAGGTGCTGCCAACCATGTTTTTTTATGGAGAAAGAAGGCAAACGATAAATAATGTTTGTGTACAGCAGACTATGGGTTAACATGGAAGTCCATTTCAGATACTTACTGTCTGTTCCACGCTTTGGCTATTAAACAGATCTAAATGATATTTGGATGTACAATGTAAGTACTTCATCATACAAACAAAATCACCCTCCCCAAAAAAAATTACATGTATTTGATGAAATTCCATTAAATATTGATTTTATTACGAAAAAAATATTTTTCTATATGGGAATTTAACATGGGGGCTAAAAATATATATTTTTATTTGTGGACCGATTTTCAAAATCTAACATGTTTTTTTAGCTACATCATTTCCAAGTTATCTAACCAGGTTTCGGAGTCAATTTCCAAACATTTTTTTGTTTTTTGACTGCTCCCACAGCTCGTCCACCTCCTTTTCCCCTCATGTTAAATTTTTTTCGCAATAAAATCAATATTTGATGGAATTTTATAAAATAAAAAAAATTGGGGAGGGTGACTTTTTTTGTTATTGATGAAAGACTACTTAGATTTAAATATTGTTTTTAATTTAATGTGTTTAATAGCCAAAACTTTGTCAGCAGCAAAACGTGGATCAGACAGTAGTGATGAATGGGGTAAATCGATCGTTCTTGCCAAATTGTGCTATTTTCCTCAGGTGCCATTATGTTTTAGTCCCATAAATGTATGTATGTTCTTTGTGTTTGTGCATTGGAGCTCCAGATAAGCTGCGTATTTGCTTAAATACCCAATTAAAATTGCCAAAAACCCAATTGAAATCAGAAGTAGCGAGTATCAAAAATATCAAAAAGCAATAAAATGTTTATGGTACATTTATCATGCTGCAGAAAACAATGAACAGACCACAAATATAGCATATTTTTCATATTTTCCACGAAAACACATCTTGGTATTTCATTAGAATTGTCTCTGATGAAATGCCAAGACATGTTTTCATTTCGAAGCAAATTATTCAACAATCGCTCAGGGCTCCAGATAAGGAATTAGTAATTGAGTATTGTCGCTCCATCATTTCTGAAGCAATTGGGTATTTCAAAATGGTAATTCTGTAAAATAGAATCACACGACAGTTTACACTTCAGCAGACCGCACTTATTGAATAGTTTGCTTCTAAATGAAAACACATCTTGGTATTTCATTAGAATTGTCTCCTTGGAGACAATTCGAATGAAATACCAAGTTGTGTTTTCATGGAAAAAATAAGAAAATATGCTATATTGTCAGGGGTCGTAGCTAGCCAATTTGAATCTGCAGGCCCGGTTGACGACTTAGAGCACCGTTGGTGCGAGTATGCTAAGGGGGTCTGTGGGCATGCCCCCCCCCCCCTAAAAAAATTGAAACTAGAAGGTAAATGATGCACTCTGGCACATTATTTTTTCCATTTTCTCGAAAATTCTGTAGGCCCGGGCCTGCAGTGCCTTAATGCAGCTACGTGCCTGTTTGTGGTCTGTTTATTGTTTTCTGTAGCATGATAAAGATACCACAAATTTTTTCATTGCTTTTGGATACTCACTACTTCTGATTTCAATTGGGTTTTTGGCAATTTTAATTGGGTATTTACGCAAATACGCAGCTTATCTGGAGCCCTGATTGCTGTCGGTAGTGTGATTTTATTTTACCTAATTAAAATTTTGAGATACCCAATTCAGAATTGCTTCAGAAATGATGGAGTGACATTACTCAGTTACTAATTCCTTATCTGGAGCGCTGGTGCACTCCAGTTAAGGTGTGTAATTTGATCAACTTTGGGGAGACTTTCGTTATTTGGCAAGTTGTGAGTGCTTTTGAATCGTCTCGATTAGACGATTTTAAAGCAATCCCAACTTGCCATTTTTCTTGGAGAAATAAGAAAAATACCCGGAGAATTTGGTCCAATTACGCACCTTAACTGGAGCTCTGCTGCACTTTGGCCACTTCTTCGATGCTTGGGGTCGTTGTTGTAGGTTATACTGGAGGAAGATTGTATGTGCGACCATGCGTGTGTGCGTACGTCCATCACAAAACTCAACATAGTTTGAACATGTATTGTAGAGCTCCAGATAAGCGTTGTGTCGAAAGCGTACCATACCCCCTGATTTCCAAATCATTGTGTATTTTACTTTTACAAATACGCATAAACAAATAGAAATTCAGGGCTCCAGATAAACTTTGTGTCTAAAGACACAAAGCTTATCTGGAGCTCTGAACTTCTATTTGTTTATGTTGGAATGATGTCAGGTAATATTTGTAACGTCATTACTGTGCCATTTGACGTTATTTTTTATACCACATTATACTTGTACCATTGCATTTATAAAAACTAAATTCAGTAGTAATGCTGAACTTACTGGCGTGTGTAACTTGTATGGTGGTATGCAAGATTTTGTAAACAATTCGTAAATGTCTTGCAATCAAAAACACGTACAATTGTTAAACTTGGTTTCCCGCAATCTCAGATTGTAATATGGCATATTTTTTTCGTCCATTTTTCGAATTGACATTTTTCGGCAAAATAAACATTCATTTACCATCGTTATCGGACGCGTTTATTGACATTATTATGCTTTTTTTTCATCAAACGTGAATTGACACTCTTGAGATCAGGCGGGACAGCAACTGCTCATTCCATCATGCTCTGCGTTAAAGCACATATTCCAGGGTTGACGACTTCGAGCACCGTTGGTGCGAGTATGCTAGGGGGGTCTAGGGGGATGCCCCCCCCCCAGAAAATAAAATCGAAACTAGAAGGTAAATGATGCACTCTGGAACATTTTTTCCATTTTCTCGAAAATTCTGCAGGCCCGGGCCTGCAGTGCCTTAATGTAGCTACGCGCCTGTATTCCGCAGACTTTATCAGATAACATATAGTATATCCAACAAAATTATTTGCCGTGTTTTATCTGCAGATCATCGGAAAATATTTTGAAATCGCCGCCATTTTGGTCCTGTCATTCCCACAGTATAATTATGTACTCTCAAGTGAATGTTCAGTTAACTGAACTGCGACCTGCATATGCCCTGATCAGACTGATCTGGGTCTATGCTGGTCGTACAATCTGGTTTTGTGTCTTAACTTTTAGCACATGCAACTCAGACCTACAGCTAAGGTGCGTATTGGCATATTTTAAACACATGTTTTAGCAGAATACGCACTGATTAAAGGTACATGCCCACTCAGTAGGCACAAAATGTTCTTTATAGGAATTAAATAAGTGTATAAATGTGTCATTATTCCACCAGTTCTAGTCATTATTCCACCAGTTCTAAAACTTACGAGTGCCCGCTATGCAGATATACTCATTTATGTGTGTGTGGGGGTATACTGGAGTCAGGTTATCCGTCCGTCCGGTCCGTCCGTCCGTCACTAAACTTAACATCAGAGAAATATCGTTATAACTTCTATTTCCTTCATCTAAAATGCTTAATATTTCACACATGCATTCCTGTAAGGCTCTACTACCATGCTGTGCCAAAATCCATGACTGTCCAACCCCCGCTGATCTCAAGGTCAAGGTAAAATACTTAGTATTTTTACAAAACTTAACATCAGAGAAATATGTTATAACTTCTATTTATTTCATCGAAAATTCTTGATATTTCATGCATGCATTCCTGTAAGGCTCTACTACCATGCTGTGTCAAATCCACGACCGTCCAACCCCCGCTGATCTCAAGGTCAAGGTCAAATACTTAGGTCTTTTTACAAAACTTAACATCAGAGAAATGTGTTATAACTTCTATTTCTTTCATCGAAAATTCTTAATATTTCATGCATGCATTCCTCTAAGGGTCTACTATCATGATGTGCCAAATCCACGACCGTCCAACCCCCGCTGATCCCAAAGTCAAGGTAAAATACTTAGTCTCTTTACAAAACTTAACGGCAGAAAAATATGTTATAACTTCTATTTCCTTCTTTGAAAATTCTTAATATTTCACTTGTGCATTCCTCTAACGTTGTACTGTCATGCTGTGACAAATCCACGACCGTTCAGCCCCCGCTGATCCCAAGGTCAAGGTCACATACTTCGTCTCTTTACAAAACTTAACATCAGAGAAATATGTTATAACTTCTATTTATTTCATCGAAAATTCTTAATATTTCATGCATGCATTCCTCTAAGGCTCTATTAGCATGATTTTAATGGAAAGTATAGTAATACAGGTAGCATTTGTATGTTAATTTGTTTAACCCACTTCAGCCTAAGGACACAATAACTTTAGTTGAAAATTACTCCATATTACTCCATATATTTTGAACCGTCTCGTGTTACCACTCATTTGAACCGTCTCGTGTTACCACTAA
>CM055278.1:55593013-55644420 GCA_029237695.1 Conchocele bisecta
AAGCAATTTGGTATTTCAAAATTTTACTTGGGGAAAATAAAATCACACTACTGTTTACACATCAGCAGACAGCAATTATTGAATAGTTTGCTTCGAAATGAAAACGAGTCTTGTCATTTAATTAGAATTGTCTCCTTGGATTATTTTTTTTCTTCTGCAGCATGATTAAGGTACAACATTTGTATACGCAGCTTATCTGGAGCTCTGCATATTGCTTCAAACATAGGACACTATCACACGCAAACAGAATTTAAATCATCTTGTTAGATTCATGAATGTGTTAGCTGAACGCTTTATGTTTTGAATGTTGAAAATAAATTTGCTACAAAATATCACTGCCTTTCTTCAAATGTGCCCTTGTGTTTACAGTCGGAGTTGATGAATCCGGGTATATGCTATATGGCCATCCTGTGTAGAGTAACCTTTCATGAAGGGAAGTAATTCTGCTTGTTGTGTAAATTGCTATAAAACTATACACATTTCTACAAATAATTTGTTGATATATTTAAGAAAGTGTGTTGGGAGCGTGGTTGGACAACATATACAAATAATAATAAAAAAAAAAAAATGTATATGTTCTGTGTAAACCAATGCTTCACATAGCCCACCCACACTCCCACCAAAGTGTTTTAGTATATACTTTCTTAAATATATAAACAAATGGTTTGTACAACTTTGTATAGTTTATATAGCAAATTACAGAACAAGCAGAATTACTTCCCTTCATGAAAGATTGCTCTACCCAATACCAAAATAGTGTTACTGGTTTTTTATAAGCAACGGGCTATATATAACTTTCATGAAGGGAAGTAATTCTGCTTGTTCTGTAATTTGTTAAATAAACTATACAAATATCTACAAACCATTTGTTGATATGTTTAAGAAAGTATATACTAAAACACTTTGGTGGGAGCGTGGGTGGGCTATGCGAAGCATTGGTTTAACCAGAACATATACGTTTTTTTGTTGTTTTTTCTTTTTTTTTTATTCCGTAAATGTCGTGCACAGCCCCCACATGCTCCCGAGACACTTGTTTTAGTATATCAACAAATAATTTGTATATATAACTTTCATGAAGGGAAGTAATTCTGCTTGTTCTGTAATTTGCTATATAAACTATACACATTTCTACAAACCATTTGTTGATATATTTAAGAAAGTATATACTAAAACAAGTGTCTCAGGGAGCGTTGTGTCCTTGAGCAAGACACTTTATCCACACTGCTCCAGTTCAACTGTAAATGGGTACCGATAATTCGTAGTTGCTCTGTAAAATACGAAATTACCGGCTTCTCTCAAAAATCTCTACCTCCGTTCTTTCTCCCATTCTTGGGAGACGGCATGCAAGGTCCTAGAGCCAGTGCCGCCGTTAAATATAAGCTAAAAAAAGGGGGAGCATGGAGACAGTGCGGCCGTTAAACGTAAGCAAGCAAGCAAGCAAGCAAGCAAGGGGAGCATGGGTATGCGAAGCAATGGTTTACACTGAACATATACGTGTTTTTTTTTATTTCCCTAAATATCGTGTACAAACCAATGCTTGAGACACTTCTTTTAGTATATACTGCTATATACCAGAATAGTGTTACTATGCGAAGCATTGGTTTACACTGAACATATACGTTTTTTTGTGTTTTTTTTCCTAAATATCGTGTACAAACCAATGCTTGAGACACTTGTTTTAGTATATACTGCTATATACCAAAATAGTGTTACTGGTTTTAACCACAACCTATGCAACCAAACACTAGAAACAGAAATATTTGTGTTTCTAGTGTTTGGTTGCATAGGGTAAACCAGGACAGCGTGTGTCTTTGCAACTTCTTGTAGACCATGTAGGGAGGTATTAAATAATAAAAACAGAAATAGCTGAAGACAAGAAAACTTTGTAATAATTATGGGTCGCCTTATATACCGCTTTACATGTAAAGTAATGCATTCCTCCATAGCACAAACTACAGGTACCGTTAATAACCCTAAATATTCGGACACCATTTATTTGGTGAAACGTGGTTTCTCCACAACAGTGAGCGTGCCAATATTTAGGGTTAGTATGGCAGCAATGGTCTAATCACAATAACAATGTACTTGGATACAATCTGTTTTGGGATTCTGTTTCCGAATATTCAGGGTTAATACGGTATATAGTATAACTGCTCACAAGGCCAAAAATCTTGACTTCATGAAAATCACTAATCATCTGACACCAAGTGTCTTACATAGCACGACACTTTATTGTTGGGTTGATTAATCAAATGGGGTTTTACATCCATTCGACAGCAGTTCATTGAATGGGATTGTATTTCCGATCAACATCCAGATCATATGCAAATGTTTGTTTGTTTATTGGTGTTTAACGGCCTATCAAGAGCTAAGGTCAGTACCGGCCAACGGGTTCGATCCAGTATTTAACCTGCTGCAGGAGGGAAAATCCCAAAATCAGAATGGAATATTTACATGAAGAGCAAGTATATTCAGCCCTGAAATTAGAATTACCTGACCTGGTGCCAGGTCCATACCACACCAGTCACTTGGCCCCCTTCCCCTAAAAGTAATAGGACTAGGAATAATTGTATTACTCATACAAGAGGTATAACCAGCTTTAAACCTCACATACAAGAATGCCAAATCAGGTCTCTGGTCGGGATTCCGGTGAGGATGATATCCCGATCATTAAATTACCCATCGCATGCTCCCACCTGCCACCCACCATATGCAAATGTGTTCGTTTGTTGGGGTTTAACGGCCTATCAACAGCTAAGGTCATTTAAGGCCGGGTCAATGGATTTCGCGATGACCTTCATTTTAACAAAAATGAAAAGGCTTGACCCACTGACCATTACTGTGAAGTTTGGCCAATATTGGCCTAGTGGTTCACGAGAAGACGTTTGTAATATATATTGAAAGAACGACCTTTTGACCTTTCGGCGGCCATCTCGGATGACGTAATTACCTGATTTCGACAAAAAAAAGCTCCAGAGTGACCATCTCGTCGATACCTTCGATTTGATATATGACCTGACCATATTCGGTCAAATGTGGCATTTGACCCCTACTTGACCCTTCCTGCCCCGCCTTTTTTTGACCTGGGGTCCACCATTTGAAGGAATCTGAACCAGCGTTAACTATCATTCATACCAAGTTTCGTAAAAATTGGCCTGGCAGTTCGCGAGAAGATTTTTTAAGAATTTGACCCACTTTTCAACAGCGGCCATCTTTGATTTCGCGATGACCACCATTTAAACAAAAACGAAAAGGCTTGACCCAATAACCATTACCGTGAAGTTTACGAGAACAAGAACGACCTTTTGACCTTTCGGCGGCCATCTTGGATGACATGAACATCCAAATTTCGACAATAAATGTACCA
Source organism: Conchocele bisecta (assembly GCA_029237695.1). Taxonomy (NCBI): domain Eukaryota; kingdom Metazoa; phylum Mollusca; class Bivalvia; order Lucinida; family Thyasiridae; genus Conchocele; species Conchocele bisecta. The sequence continues at coordinate 55,596,381 of CM055278.1, forward strand.
GTGATCACGATATATGTCATGACCATATTTGGTCAAAAATAAAATTTGACCCCAATTTAACCCCACGGGCCACACCCATTTTTGACCCTGGGTTCACCATTTTAACAACTTTGAAAGAGCATTGTACATCGATCATTCCTACCAAATTTTGTCGAAATCCCCTTGGCGGTTCTTGAGAAGAAGATTTTTTGAAGAATTTGTGCTATTTTTATACGGCGGCCATCTTGGATTACGTAATGACGTCATTTTAACAATTGTGTAATCCACCAGGACCATGACCATGAAGTTTGGTGTCGATAGGCCCAATGGTTACCGAGGAGAAGACGTTTGAAAATGTTCACTGACGGACGGACGGACGGGACGGACACATTGCGGTAACAATAGCTCACATGAGCTTCGCTCAGGTGAGCTAAAAATCAGAACGGAATATTTACATCGAGATAAATATATATTCAGCTCTGAAATTAGAATAACCGGACTTGTCTCTTGCAATGTAAATGCCATAAGCAATGATATGGTATACGAGTCTTCCACATTTCCCTGTAGTTGCAGCGAACCATACCGATACATTGTGGGGAAATTATACAATAGTTGTATATAAAAGGTACATGCCCACTGAGTAGGCACAAAATGTTCTTTATAGGAATTAAATAAGTGTATAATTGTGCCCGCTAAATAAGTGTATACCAGTGCCCGCTATGAAACTTTTGAGGAACTTTCTTTATTGTCTTAATTAATATACAGAAGTATAAGTATTATATCTTGTTACCACTCATTTGAACCGTCTTGACGAGACATTTCAAATGAGTGGTAACACGAGACGGTTCAAATGAGTGGTAACACGAGACGGTTCAAATGAGTGGTAACACGAGACGGTTCAAATGAGTGGTAACACGAGACGGTTCAAAATATATGGAGTAATATGGAGTAATTTTCAACTAAAGTTGTGTCCTTAGGCTGAAGTGGGTTAAACAAATTAACATACAAATGCTACCTGTATTACTATACTTTCCATTAAAATCATGCTAATAGAGCCTTAGAGGAATGCATGCATGAAATATTAAGAATTTTCGATGAAATAAATAGAAGTTATAACATATTTCTCTGATGTTAAGTTTTGTAAAGAGACGAAGTATGTGACCTTGACCTTGGGATCAGCGGGGGCTGAACGGTCGTGGATTTGTCACAGCATGATAGTACAACGTTAGAGGAATGCACAAGTGAAATATTAAAAATTTTCAAAGAAGGAAATAGAAGTTATAACATATTTTTCTGCCGTTAAGTTTTGTAAAGAGACTAAGTATTTGACCTTCACTTTGGGATCAGCGGGGGTTGGACGGTCGTGGATTTGCCACATCATGATAGTAGACCCTTAGAGGAATGCATGCATCAAATATTAAGAATTTTCGATGAAAGAAATAGAAGTTATAACATATTTCTCTGATGTTAAGTTTTGTAAAAAGACTAAGTATTTGACCTTGACCTTGAGATCAGCGGGGGCTGGACGGTCGTGGATTTGGCACATCATGATAGTAGACCCTTAGAGGAATGCATGCATGAAATATCAAGAATTTTCGATGAAAGAAATAGAAGTTATAACACATTTCTCTGATGTTAAGTTTTGTAAAAAGACTAAGTATTTGACCTTGACCTTGAGATCAGCGGGGGTTGGACAGTCATGGATTTGGCACAGCATGGTAGTAGAGCCTTACAGGAATGCATGTGTGAAATATTAAGCATTTTAGATGAAGAAAATAGAAGTTATAACGATATTTCTCTGATGTTAAGTTTAGTGACAGACGGACGGACAACCTGACTCCAGTATACCCCTCCCCCCCACCCCCCCACAACTCGTTGCGGGGGGGGGGGGGGGGGTATAAATAGCCTGATACCACCTCGCGTCACTATAAAATAATTATTTCTAAATGATTATATCTGTATAGCGGGCACTCGTAAGTTTTAGAACTGGTGGAATAATGACACATTTATACACTTATTTAATTCCTATAAAGAACATTTTGTGCCTACTGAGTGGGTATGTACCTTTAATCAGTGCGTATTCTGCTAAAACATGTGTTTAAAATACGCCAATACACACCTTATCTGTAGGTCTGAGTTGCATGTGCTAAAAGTTAAGACACAAAACCAGGTTGTACGACCAGCATAGACCCAGATCAGTCTGATCAGGGCATATGCAGGTCGCAGTTCAGTTAACTGAACATTCACTTGAGAGTACATAATTATACTGTGGGAATGACAGGACCAAAATGGCGGCGATTTCAAAATATTTTGCGATGATCTGCAGATAAAACACGGCAAATCAATTTGTTGGATATACTATATGTTATCTGATAAAGTCTACGGAATACAGGCGCGTAGCTACATTAAGGCACTGCAGGCCCGGGCCTGCAGAATTTTCGAGAAAATGGAAAAAATGTGCCAGAGTGCATCATTTACCTTCTAGTTTCGATTTTATTTTCTGGGGGGGGGGGGGGGGCATCCCCCTAGACCCCCCCTAGCATACTCGCACCAACGGTGCTCGAAGTCGTCAACCCTGGAATATGTGCTTTAATGCAGAGCATGATGGAATGAGCAGTTGCTGCCCCGCCTGATCTCAAGAGTGTCAATTCACGTTTGATAGAAAAAAGCATAATAATGTCAATAAACGCGTCCGATAACGATGGTAAATGAATGTTTATTTTGCCGAAAAATGTCAATTCGAAAAATGGACGAAAAAAATATGCCATATTACAATATAATGTGGTATAAAAATAACGTCAAATGGCACAGTCATGACGTTACAAATATCACCTGACATCATTCCAACATAAACAAATAGAAGTTCAGAGCTCCAGATAAGCTTTGTGTCTTTAGACACAAAGCTTATCTGGAGCTCTGAATTTCTATTTGTTTATGCGTATTTGTAAAAGTAAAATACACAATGATTTGGAAATCAGGGGGTATGGTACGCTTTCGAAACAACGCTTATCTGGAGCTCTACAATACATGTTCAAACTATGTTGAGTTTTGTGATGGACGTACGCACACACGCATGGTCGCACATACAATCTTCCTCCAGTATAACCTACAACAACGACCCCAAGCATCGAGGAAGTGGCCAAAATGCAGCAGAGCTCCAGTTAAGGTGCGTAATTGGACCAAATTCTCCGGGTATTTTTCTTATTTCTCCAAGAAAAATGGCAAGTTGGGATTGCTTTAGAATCGTCTAATCAAGACGATTCAAAAGCACTCACAACTTGCCAAATAACGAAAGTCTCCCCAAAGTTGATCAAATTACACACCTTAACTGGAGCTCTGTGCAGCCCCTGGAGGCATGGTAGCCTATTCCCTGATATTTTGAAATGCACCAGTGCTCCAGATAAGGAATTAGTAACTGAGTAATGTCACTCCATCATTTCTGAAGCAATTCTGAATTGGGTATCTCCAAATTTTAATTAGGTAAAATAAAATCACACTACCGACAGCAATCAGGGCTCCAGATAAGCTGCGTATTTGCGTAAATACCCAATTAAAATTGCCAAAAACCCAATTGAAATCAGAAGTAGTAGAGTATCCAAAAGCAATGAAAAATTTGTGGTATCTTTATCATGCTACAGAAAACAATAAACAGACCACAAACAGGCACGTAGCTGCATTAAGGCATTGCAGGCCCGGGCCTGCAGAATTTTCGAGAAAATGAAAAAAATAATGTGCCTGAGTGCATCATTTACCTTCTAGTTTCAATTTTTTAGGTGGGGGGGGGCATGCCCACAGACCCCCTTAGCATACTCGCACCAACGGTGCTCGAAGTCGTCAACCGGGCCTGCAGATTCAAATTGGCTAGCTACGCCCCTGACAAATATAGCATATTTTCTTATTTTTCCATGAAAACACAACTTGGTATTTCATTCGAATTGTCTCCAAGGAGACAATTCTAATGAAATACCAAGATGTGTTTTCATTTAGAAGCAAACTATTCAATAAATGCGGTCTGCTGAAGTGTAAACTGTCGTGTGATTCTATTTTACAGAATTACCATTTTGAAATACCCAACTGCTTCAGAAATGATGGAGCGACAATACTCAATTACTAATTCCTTATCTGGAGCCCTGAGCGATTGTTGAATAGTTTGCTTCGAAATGAAAACATGTCTTGGCATTTCATCAGAGACAATTCTAATGAAATACCAAGATGTGTTTTCGTGGAAAATATGAAAAATATGCTATATTTGTGGTCTGTTTATTGTTTTCTGCAGCATGATAAATGTACCATAAACATTTTATTATTGCTTTTGATATTTTTGTGATACTCGCTACTTCTGATTTTCAATTGGGTTTTTGGTTTTGGCAATTTTAATTGGGTATTTAAGCAAATACGCAGCTTATCTGGAGCGCCAATGCACAAACACAAAGAACATACATACATTTATGGGACTAAACCATAATGGCACCTGAGGAAAATAGCACAATTTGGCAAGAACGATCGATTTACCCCATTCATCATTACTGTCTGATCCACGTTTTGCTGCTGACAAAGTTTTGGCTATTAAACACATTAAATTAAAAACAATATTTAAATCTAAGTAGTCTTTCATCAATAACAAAAAAAGTCACCCTCCCCATTTGTTTTTATTTTATAAAATTCCATCAAATATTGATTTTATTGCGAAAAAAATTTAACATGGGGGGAAAAGGAGGTGGACGAGCTGTGGGAGCAGTCAAAAAACAAAAAAATGTTTGGAAATTGACTCCGAAACCTGGTTAGATAACTTGGAAATGATGTAGCTAAAAAAACATGTTAGATTTTGAAAATCGGTCCACAAATAAAAATAAAAATATATATTTTTAGCCCCCATGTTAAATTCCCATATAGAAAAATATTTTTTTCGTAATAAAATGAATATTTAATGGAATTTCATCAAATACATGTAATTTTTTTTGGGGAGGGTGATTTTGTTTGTATTGATGAAAAAGTACTTACATTGTACATCCAAATATCATTTAGATCTGTTTAATAGCCAAATCGTGGAACAGACAGTAAGTATCTGAAATGGACTTCCATGTTAACCCATAGTCTGCTGTACACAAACATTATTTATCGTTTGCCTTCTTTCTCCATAAAAACATGGTTGGACAGCACCTTAGAATCATTTCCATTATAAATGATTCTAAAGTGCTGTCGCACCATGTTTTAATGTCAAAAGACAACGAAGCGCACCTTGTGATGCTTGACCTTGGGATTAGTGAAGACCAGAGAATCATGGAATTGTCACAGCATGATAAGAGGACTGAGAGCAAGGCATGTGTGAAATATCAAGAAACGGCGTGAAAGGAAACAGAAATAGAAAAAAAAAATTCCCTTCAAAAAGTTTGTGAACACACTAAAATTGTGACCTTGACCTTGGGGCTAGCGGGGGTATGAGGCTCATAGCTTTGTAATTATAGGAATGAATGGCCTTTTTGTGGAATCTATCGGGGTATAAACTTGGAAAAGTCGCGGGAATACTGGACGGAAGGCCTCGTCCAGTATTCCCGCGACTTTTCCAAGTTTATATCCCCGATAAATTCAGCAAAAGGCCATTCATTCCTTATAATTCCAGCATTTGAGATAAATTCATCAAGAAAATGTGTGTATTTTCTGTTTTCTTAAGACTTATTTTAACTGCGCCTCACGGTTACGGAAAGTAGTTCGGCGTGGGAGTTTACTGAGATATAAATTTGAGACTTGCTACGGGCCAATCAAATGCTAGGGAATTGTGTAAATATTTTTGTGACATTTTTTAGCTCACCTGAGCAAAGCTCATGTGAGCTATTGTTACCGCTTTTCTGTCATCTGTCTGTCTGTCATATCACGAGTTGAAGTTTCTTAATATGGCATGCATGTCTTGTTAACAATGTAGCACTTGACTTGGCGAGTAAAAAAACGAAAAAAAACGAAAAAAAAACAACAGTTCTATGCACCAATAATCAGTATAACCGTATGGGCTTGTCGTCCATTTGTCATTGAATCAACCATTTTCTTTGTACTTGTTGCATCATACGACATAGATCTGTTGCAGTTTTACAGTTTCATAACCAAATAGTAGAATTACCCTTGTTCGTTCTGATGTGATGTAAATTTGCATTTCAATATTGAATATCCTGGTTTTTTTTCCGAAGTTAGGGAGACATTTAAACGTAATATACCGTATTTTATCCTGTATTTAGACACCCTTACTTCGATAAAAGCCAAATTTTTTTAAGTCATAATTCCTGAGTATAGTTGTCCAATACATTCAATTTCATTCATGGCCGGTTAAACCCAGTCACACGTCTGTAAAACCCTTTCCGATCAATTTCATTTGCGACCTGCTACCGTATGACTGAATCAAAGCTCAGGAAATTTCTGACCAGACCCGTGGTTACACCAGGTAAGGAACAACACAGTGTAAGTATAGTGTTGAGTGACAGCAAAGCTTCATACATTAGAGACCAGATTGAGGACCACAGTGCAAATATTTTGTGGTGGTACGAAGGTGGTGTACGGACAGAAAAACAGGTACGGTATCTAGAACGGAAACTGCCCCTTGTATCGAGGCAGTATAGTCGTGTTGTGGTGTACGTTTGGTTAGGGACGTGTGATCTAACACGTAAGATTGAGAGGAACCGCATCGGATTGAGGTTTGTCACAAAAAAAAGAAGCTGTTCAGTACCTGCAGGAACACTATTCAAATATAATACAATTCTGCCAGTCTTTAGGTAATGTCAAAGTGGTGATCCTTGAGCTACGCCCTTATTCCATTGCCCAATGGAATGTTCACAAGTGTCAGCTTGACGTTCCGGAGTTTAAACAGCAGGATAAAGACTTGATGCAACAGGTAAATGCTGTGAATGTCTGTATTAGATCTTTGAACGTCGGTATTCAATCCCTGTCACCAAAGTTCGCAGCTGATGTGCTTAACAACAGAAAGCAAAAAGGTAAGAACAGTTATTATTCCTTAAATTGCAAACTGCTCCGTGACGGTGTTCACCCAACTCCCTTATTGGCTCAGGTTTGGATGAGACGGCTACTGGTAAGAATATACTGTGATTGTTATTAAATCAATTTGTTTGAATCAGTTGATCACGGTTAAAACTGAGAAAAAGTCGTGTAACAAGTGAATCCATGTTATTTTGCTAGTATTTGGTGTTATGTGGGATGTTACCCGCTACTGCTTCTGTTAGCAATATACATGTACTGGGTGCATACCATTAAATTAACTAGTGTAGCATTCTACTAAAGACATTGTGTGCGGTGCTATTTTTGTTTGACATTCTAAAATAACAATCAGAAGTGTTAACAGTGACAAACATGACCGACGTTGATCAATTACAGAAGGATGTTGAAAAGATGCAGGCAGAGTTATTGAAGCTAAGTGTTGGAGCTGGGAAAGCAGACTCATTGGAGAAAGAGCTAAAAGAAACTAAAACAAATGGTTGAAAGCTACAAAAATCTCGGGAAAACCGTATACATTCATAAAGATAGAAAGTTAGATAAATTTGCAGGACGACCTGTCAAAGACATCGATCCCACTGCAGAAGAGTGGGTCGAGGATGCGCGTCACCATCTGAAGAATATTTCTGGTAATGATGTACAAGTCGAGTACCTGTATGATATTCTCATTAGGCAGTTGTTCCTTCCCTTATATAGGGTACGATTGCTGATTTGTTCAGGAAGGTTGGCCAGCAAACATGTCACATGATGAAGAACTACGACCCTATAAAGCGCGGAAACTTGAATTAAGCGTACATGACGGATGTCTACTATGGGGAAATCGCGTAGTAATTCCTCCGCAAGGACGTGAAAGGTCAAATCTGAATTACACGACGGACACCTAGGCGTGTCACGTATGAAATCGTTGGCAAGAAGCTATGTATGGTGGCCTAAAATGGACAGTGAATTAGACACTACAGTTCAAACGTGCAGCACCTGTCAGATCAACAGGAAGCAACCTCCTGAAGCACCATTACACCCGTGGGAATATCCAGAACAACCATTGAGTCGTATTCACATAGACTATGCAGGGCCATTTCTGGGGAAAATGTTCCCGATTGTCATTGACGGACATACCAAATGGATCGAAGTTGTACCAACACATTCATCAACATCAACAATAACTGTTGAAAAATTGCGTAACATCTTTTCTACCTTTGGTCTGCCAAAAACTGTCGTTAGCGATAATGGTACTTGCTTTACCAGTTCAGAATTTGCAGAATTCATGCTGAAAAACAATATTAAACAAATAACAAGTGCACCATATCATCCAGCTTCGAATGGAATGGCTGAACGCGCAGTACAGACATTCAAAGACAGTATGAAACAAGAAACGAGGCAAAGCCACGAAGGCCAGGTTTTTTCCAAGCATAGACACTTGGATAACATAATTATACCCACTTTTTGTAGACTAGATGGCCGTGGCCTGCATGTCGCGCCTTGGGGCGAGGCATGGACACTAAAAAAATAGATATAGTAGATGGAAAAACTTTAACCAAACAACTTTAACCGGACACACGGACGAACGGACGGACGTATGCCAAAATGCCGACGATATCGCGCTTTCCGCAAGCAGGTGTGACAATGATGATAAACACCCATGTGAAGTATCAAGGTATTGGGTGAAGCAGTTGCAGAGATATAGAACACGAAAAAACTTTAACAAAAAAATTCAAAGTAATTTGAACTTGACATAGGGCACAGGATCGCGCTTTCCGCAAGCAAGTGCGACAATGATGATAAACAACCATGTGAAGTATGAAGGTATTGGGTGAAGCAGTTGCAGAGATATAGTACACGAAAAAAATTTAACAAAAAAATTCAAAGTAATTTGACCTTGACATTGGGCACAGGATCGCGCTTTCCGCAAGCAGGTGCAACAATGATGATAAACACCCATGTGAAGTATCAAGGTATTGGGTGAAGCAGTTGCAGAGATATAGTACACGAAAAATCTTTAACAAAAAAAATTAAAAAAATTCAAAGTAATTTGACCTTGACATAGGGCACAGGATCGCGCTTTCCGCAAGCAGGTGCGACAATGATGATAAACACCCATGTGAAGTATGAAGGTATTGGGTGAAGCAGTTGCAGAGATATAGTACACAAAAAAAAATTAACAAAAAAATTCAAAGTAATTTGACCTTGACATTGGGCACAGGATCGCGCTTTCCGCAAGCAGGTGCGACAATGATGATAAACACCCATGTGAAGTATCAAGGTATTGGGTGAAGCAGTTGCAGAGATATAGTACACGAAAAAACTTTAACAAAAAAATTCTAAAGTAATTTGACCTTGACATTGGGCACAGGGGCCGCACGGTTGGGGTTAGAATGAAAAATATGGATGATGATAAACACCCATGTGAAGTTTGTTTCAAGGTAATGGGCGAAGCAGTTGCAGAGATATAGTATAACGAAAAGTTTTAACAAAAAAAAAAAAACTCTAACCAGACGTACGTTAAAAAGTTAACGTTGAAAATGGCTAAGTCAATTACGTAGAAATAATAGGTGAAGGTAAAAAAATGGTCACATGTTGGATAGTTGTATGTGGTAGGCACCCCTTGGTTATGAAGCTGTGAACTTTTGGTGGTCCTAGGTGGTACAGTACCAAAGAAATGGACTTAAACACGAAAACTTAACATTGTAAACGCGAAAACTTAACATTGAAAATGGCTAAGTCGACTGCGCGGAAAAAATGGGTGAAGTTAAAAAAAAAAGTAACATGTTGGATAGTGATATGTGGTGGGCGGGGGGTACCCCTTGATTATGAAGCTGTGAAAGTTTGGTGGTCCTAGGTGGTACAGTACCAAAGAAATGGACTTAAACACGAAAATTTAAACATTGTAAACGCGAAACTTAACATTGAAAATGGCTAAGTCGACTACGCGGAAAAAATGGGTCAAGTTAAAAAAAAAAGTAACATGTTGGATAGTGATATGTGGTGGGCACCCCATTGATATGAAGCTGTGTGTAAAGTTTGGTGGTCCTAGGTGGTACAGTAACAAAGAAATGGACTCAAACACGAAAACTTAACATTGATTGTGGACGCCGCCCGCCGCCCGCCGCCCGCCTGCCGCCCGCCCGCCGCCGCCCGCCCGCCCGCCCGCCCGCCCGGCTTTCGCCAATCCAATAGCCTGGATTTTTTTTCAAAAAACCTGGCTAAAAAGCAACTGTTGGAAATTTTGACACTAAATTGTCAAGATTCCTGTTCAACTACAGAACAACACCGCAAACAACAACAGGGTTGAATCCAGCAGAAATGATGTTCGGTAGGAAACTACGAACCCGACTGTCTTTTCTAGTAACAGGTAGTTGGTCTGTTTTGGCACTACATGTATTTAAAGTATGTTCTCCAATATTTCAGACACCATGAGTGATTACGAATGGTCAGGCGATGATGACATGCTGAGTAGCATGGACTATACCAAGTGTACCGACACGGGAGAACCAGTATCTACTCCAGAGAATACCGGTACGATGGACATAACCGTACCAAATACTGTGTGCCCACCAGTCACCGTAGTGGGAGAACCAGAGAATACCGGTACCATGGACATAACCGTACCAAATACTGTGTACCCACCAGTCACTGTAGTGGGAGAACCAGAGAATACCGATACCATGGACATAACTGTACCAAATACTGTGTGCCCGCCAGTCACCATGGTGGGGGAACCAGAGAATACCGGTACAATGGACATAACCGTACCAAATAATGTGTGCCCACCAGTCGCCGTAGTGGGAGAACCAGAGAATATCGGTACAATGGACATAACCGTACCAACTACTGTGTGCCCACCAGTCACCGTAGTGGGAGAACCAGAAAATACCGGTACAATGGACATAACCGTACCAAATACTGTGTGCCCACCAGTCGCCGTAGTGGGAGAACCAGAGAATACCGGTACACTGGACATAACCGTACATAATACTGTGTGCCCACTAGTCACTGTAGTGGGAGAACCAGAGAATACCGATATCATGGACATAACCGTACCAAATACTGTGTGCCCACCAGTCACCGTAGTGGGAGAACCAGAGAATACCGGTACCATGGACATAACTGTACCAAATACTGTGTGCCCACCAGTCTCTGTGGTGGGAGAACCAGAGAATGCCGGTACCATGGACATAACCGTACCAAATACTGTGTGCCCACCAGTCACCATAGTGCGAGAACCAGAGAATACCGGTACCATGGACATAACCGTACCAAATACTGTGTGCCCACCAGTCACCGTAGTGGGAGAACCAGAGAATGCCGGTACCATAGACATAAACGTACCAAATACTGTGTGCCCACCAGTCACCGTAGTGGGAGAACCAGAGAATACCGGTACCATGGATATAACCGTACCAAATACTGTGTGCCCACCAGTCACCGTAGTGGGAGAACCAGAGAATACCATAGATATGCATGTACCGAATATGAACACCAGTGACAATTGCGCATGCAAAATGTCGAGCCCAATTTCCATTGGTGAGTTTGCTTGTATGCTAGATGAGCGAGAGGATAATGCACGGGAGAGAAAAAGTAAAAAAAGTAAAAAGGTTCGTATGCGAAGGAAAAAAATTAATGTAAAGTATTGCTCCAGTAGTTCTGAGGATGAACTACCATTGAGTGTCCTTGCTGGGACTCGAGCAAGAGGGAAAACCACATCGGACACACTGTATAGGCCAGACTATAAAGAAAACAACTCTACAGATTCTGAATATTCTGACAATATGTCAGATAAGCAAAAAATGGAACTTTGTCAAGAGAGGGAATTAATGGAGGAATGTGACAAAATCGTGAGAAAAATAACAAGAAAAAAAACTAAAAAAGTTACCAACAAAACGGTGAGTAGTGGTTCTAATAAGAGTACGTCAGCAACATTGACAAGAAGTCATACCGATACGCCAGTTCTCCAAACCAATAAAGGGATCGCTGCGAACTTTAGTCAAATGTTAGACAATGCGAAACTGGTGAGCAAGAGAGAGGCCGAACAAAGGACTTCACTACAGGAAATGCAAGAAAAACGATTAGATCAGTTATTATTCAGTAACGGCCTTGTAAGACAAAAAAAGTTTTACCTTATGGCAAGTGTTTCTTTGAAGCAGCAGCATTTGCATTGTCGACTATGCACGATGCTACCAGTCTCCGACAAGCTCTTGTGCAGCACCTAGAGGACAATGTGGACGAGTATATTGAATTTCTCTGCAATAAGGATATGCCAGAAAATGAGGAAAGCTACTTGAAAGATTATAGCTTGGAAATTGAAAACCTCAGAAGAGATGGACATTGGTCAAGCAGGGCCGGCGACATTCTGCCATTAGCTCTGGCAAACTGGACCAACAGACCTGTTAAATTATATTCAAGTAAACAGAACCACCCATTGATACATATAGATCCAACAAGACCATGTGTATCTACAGCTGATGCAATCATCATTGCATATCTGTCATCACCAGGTCTACCAGAACATTACGATGCATGTAGAAAAGTTAAACACACGTCAGTGAATGAAAATATTAAAGGTGTGCATTCACAATCACAACATACCGTGTGTATGGAGAGTGGTACTCCACAGAAAAAGACTGATACAGTACACGACATTGCTAAGATTGGGATTGGTGAGATGTCTGAACTTGTAATCATGGAAACTGATTGTGTTTCCGTATGTGTGGACAACGATAACATACCTCCAGCAACTGTTACTGTACCTGAAAACACAGGTTTTGTGCTTCAGACCGATACTTACATAGCACTTGATGTGCCCCAGAGTGGATCTAACATGATTGATAGGATGGGAGATGATGCCGTACAGGAAGAGACCGATTTTGTTGGAGCGGTTGACACCACACATACTCTATCTGACACAAACTCTAAAGCTGTTGGTAGTGCGGGAACTTGTGCTATGCTTACTGGAGTGGATGGGATAGACACAGACTATACAGATGCACAATATCAAACCGATATAGACACAATGCATACTTCAGCTGTTACAACAGAACCAGCTGTTACCGTCACGCCAAATGATGTAACTCCTCGAAAATAGGCAAAGTTTGTTACGCCAGTAAAGAGAAAACTGGTACGTAGAAAGAAAGCTACATCAGAAGGATGGAAGAAAAATGTTCGGAAAAAACTCCGTCTGCATGGAAAAGAGTACATGAGCTCCACTGGGAAGTATGTAAAAGGTAAATCCGTCCAGCCAGGTTGCACAGGCTGTCGGTACAAATGCAACACAAAGCTATCTGAGGATAGTAGGCAAAAGATATTTGACACCTTCTGGGCTTTGGATGGGTACGAGAGACAGAAAGATTTTGTGTGCACCAGAGTAGAGGAAAAGAAGACCAGGAGTTATGTAGATGACAATGGTCGGGTCAATTTGAAGAAACGAATGGTAAGCAGGTCGTTTACATTTGAATATGCCGCTGAGAAACATACTGTGTGTAAAAAGTTTCTCTGTGCAACATTGAATATTGGGGCAGCATATCTTGACCATGCACTGAAAGGCAAATCAGAAGGTTGTTTCCAAGGTTCAGAAAAACGAGGCACTCAAAACAAACAAATAGGCAGTTCCTTGGATCCGAGTTAAATGTACCACGAATGTATGAGCTATACAAAGAACAATGCAGGGACATAGCAGAGGAACCTATTACCATAGCGATGTATAGGAAAGTATTCAATGAAGAGTACAATTACTCATTTCATGTACCTAAAAAAGACCAATGTAACACATGCACAAAGTATCACAGATCGGTTGAGGAAGGCAGTGCTACGGAGGCGCTGACGCATGAATATGACCAACATCAGCTGAGAAAAAGTAGAGCCAGGGAAGAGAAAGCAAATGACAAAGCAAATGCTGTAGCATCAGCAAACAAATATGTCGCCACATTTGACCTCCAATCAGTGTTGTATACGCCTTGCTCCTTAGTAAGCCTAATGTATTACATGCGTAAGCTCTGTTGCTACAACTGTAGCATCTACAATCTTACCAACAAGGAAGGCACCTCCTATGTCTGGTCAGAAGTAGAAGCACAAAGGGGCTCGTGTGAAATTGCAACATGTTTACATTTGCAACTACTTTCCTTGCCCATGAACATCGATCATGTCACCTTTTACTCGGATGCCTGTGGAGGACAAAACCGGAATCAAATTGTCGCGACTTGCCGTCTGGATGCAGTTTCTACCATTGATCATATTAAAATCATCGATCATAAATTTCTTGAGAGTGGTCACACGCAAATGGAGTGCGACTCCATGCATTCGGCAATAGAATTTGCCAAAAAGAAGACAGCAATATATGTACCAAGCCAATGGGACACTGTCATTCGTATGGCACGCAGAACACATCCATATACGGTTGTACCAATCAAACATGAAGATGTGATTGACTATAAGACGGTGAAGACGCAGAAAGTAAAAAATGTACGAGCAACAAATGACGGCAAGAAAGTGAACTGGACACAAATTAGATGGATGCGGTTCATGAAGGATGAACCAGACACGTACCAGTTCAAATACGACTTTGACGATGCTTTCCAGAGCATCAAAATGTTTGGAACAAAACGTGGCCAAATGTTACACAAAGACACTACAGACCTTCCGCACAAATATCCATCTAAGATACCTATCTCCGCAGCGAAGAAGAGAGACTTAATTCAAATATGCAAATCAGGCATTATTCCATCAGAATATCTTGAATATTACAAGAGTTTGCCTGCACACCAAAGTGTGTGTGACCGGCTTCCGGAGCCAGATGTTTTGGAAGGTGACGCAAGTGACAAGGATATTGAGTAACAGGTGTGGCATGCATACAATATTGACTTATCATACACTGACTAATGGACATTAATGGAAGTGTGTTGTGTAATGAATGTGTGGTAACGTGTGAGTGACTGGTGAAACAGGATTAAAGAACTTGTGTGTAATTAGATTGGTTGTGTAATAAGTATGTGTAGGCTGTGAGAATGACTGTTATGTGCTTCCAATTTGATGTTGTCATGTGCATCCGACTTAAACTGTCGCTATGGCATTTGAAAAGCATGCGTTCTTTGGATTATTCGATTACTTTAATTTAAGTTTTTTATGAGTCATCACATCTTCAGTTGTTGAAGTTTGTTCATGTGGATTGTTTTACTGGTGTGCTGTTGATCACATGGACATGTTTCTCCACCGTCGGTAATCGGACAGTCCAAGTACACGTATGTATGTAAATCAAATACCGGAGCTACAGTTCAAGTCAAACAAATACTACAGACACATCATTCAAACCGGAAATACGTTTCTTGATCTAACGGGTATAGTGTTAGGAAGATCCTGAAGAAGATTGGTCCGAATTAATGACTATAATTACTATCACTGCAATTGCCAGTGAGACGTATCCATGCAATAAATGAACTGAGCATATTTATTACGTGTCATGTTTAGCGCTTACAGCATGCCAACATAAGATAATGTTCAATAAAAGGTTTGGGCACACTTACCTGAAACATGATAAATATATGGTCAAAAATGGAAAATTATTTCTAATTTTAGTTTTTATTATTCATACTCACCTGAATGGTTGCAAACTGATAGGTTGCTATGAAATCGTCCTAATAATAAAAATCTGCCTACTCTAATCACTCAAATAACCCACCATAGACCATTCCGCTCTACCCACAGCCAATTGGCTAGTCCGCTATTTAAACTCCTCCTATTATTGTTAGGTATACAGCTACAAAAGTAAATCATTTTCCATATGGAAATGACACTGCTAGATAAAAATAGCCTGAAGTATACTAAGTAGGGAGAGATAAAACCATCAAGCAGGGGACGGGGAGGAGGGTCTACCTTACCATTCAGGTGAGTATGAATAAATAAAAACTAAAATTAGTAATAATTTTCCATTTTTATGTCTTCAAACTAACCTGAATGGTTGCAAGAATTCGTAGTGATGGTGGGAGGTATTCTCACTACTCATACTCGACCGGAATGGTAAGGCAGATTAAAAACCCTCAAAACAGACAAAAATATTTGGTCTAGGTACAAACTTGGGTGTTACCTATATAGTAATAACATGGTCTCACCCTAGAATCATAGGGGAGCCCAAAGCGGGCCCCCCCCCCACCCACCTTTTCTACGAAAGTAGAAGAGAGGTGGATAAAGACAAGCACCACCACGCTAGTCTCGTAGACTGACTCGTAGACTCCAACCTGCTATACTTGGTTAGAACGCGGAGGAATACTCAAGGTATAGCTGCTGCTACCAGACGAAGCCCTGGCGAATGTAGTCGCCCGGCACTTCACACGCAATAACTCAACTGAGATAAACTCAAAGTCTATACATAGTCTCATGGACGACACATGACTCGTACATATCGAGAACACAGTATAAACGCCCTAAGCACTAAGGTCATCCTAACAAGCAAGTGCTGAGGAGTTAAACTGGCCCTAAAGCCAGATCAAAACCTATACCAGGGTTTGACACTAACTTTTGGCCCAGGGATTCCGCAGCATGGACATCCCTATTGTTACTAATGTTGAATGGGATTTTCTTGAAAATGCAGTGATTCCTCCTACAAAACAGGGATCCTCGGGATCTCGGGACACTGCGAGTGTCGACCACTGTATACCTATAAACCCATGTATAGTAGACAAAGAGAATAGAATCATAACCCAAAGTGAAACACTATCCTTTTGCAAACAACACTGCTACAAACTAGAAAGGTAGCCTCGCCCTAATTGAAACATGTACAAAACAATGCCTCCTGGGCCAGCGTGATGAACCGTAAGAACCATAGATCACCACAGATCCCCGTTCATCAACAAAAGCAAGTGAAGTTCATCGAGAGGAGAGTCACACTTACCAACCCCCAGGATTCCACTGGGACTGTAAAGACAAAAACCGAATAATCGGGTAATCAGAAAAAAATCGCAGACTATCGCGAACAGGTAGATCCAAACAGCCTCCTAAACTTGATGCTACCGGCTGATAAACCCACAACTGCACCCGCTGCTACTAACGGACCCAGTTCTTAAAACATCTCCCTGAGATGCCAACCCCATGTCGGTCACATGAGGAACATGGAGAGAAAAGGGGGTTACTTTCCGGAACACCACATATGTATTCCGGAACACAAATCAGTACTCACTTATATGCATAAAATAAGTTAAATATAGCCTTGGCCCAAGTTTCGGCTACCATGAGCACCCGAATAACTACAATAACACTGATTGCAAGACGCAAAAACATCACCGCGCTGTGACAGGACCAAATTGGGCCATGTCTCGCTTGTAATCATAGATGAACAGAAGTGTTTTTGTCCTAACTTCTTCCGATAAAACAATCCCCAAATAAGTTGGCTGCACGCTTAGATCAGACATTATACGAATTACGTGATGAATAAATCAATATCTCTGAGCGCTGGAATATCAAATGGTAATCGCCTAGAACGAGAATGATAAACGGGTAAATAAAACAATAGGATTATTGGCAGAATTGTATTTAAACGAAATAATAATATCCAGATATACCCGCGCCGATCAAAAATCGTACTTTTAATAGTAATCCGTACTACCGTCTATCTAACGTATTTCCCGGAATAAATACGGAAAAATCGTAACAGTTGGCAGTTACGCATCTCCTGCCAGTGCAGAGAGCGATCATAGAAAGAAGTTGAGACTACATGCACCTCGTGCATTTAGGGCCTAAACAACTCAGCTGCAGAACCACTTACTGTAGAATAAACTCAAGTAATGGCCCTATCTATCCAACGGAAGACAAAGGATTGCGATACCTCCCGTTGGCTTAAAATTGGTAATAAAAAACTTTACGGTCGGACCGGATGTCCTAATTCTTCCGAACCTAATGCTTCATCGCACGGACTGGACAGAACGTGTGAACCACTGTCGCTGACAGGCGTGACGGAGGGAGGCCCGAACCACAACTGATTCCAGATCATGTGAGAAGGGATAAAGTATCTGAGGGAGAAATCTCGGTCATAGGAGAAACTGCTGATGTGTAAACAGTAGTGTGCTTCTATTTAACACAATTAACATTTTGAAATACCCAATTGCTTCAGAAATGATGGAGTGACAACAGCATGTTGTATATACAGTCGATACGCGTTATGTCGACATTGCTTACATCGATATACCTGCTTATGTCGATATACACTAGTGGTCCCGGCCGAACTGCTATATAACTCATACATTACATACCTGATATATCGATATCGGAAATGTCGACATTTCGTTTATATCGATGTGGAAAACAAGTGCCGATGGTATAATTAATACACATTATACTGTAATGTCGATATGCAATTTGAACAGCGGCCGTCGTAAAGTCTGGTCAAACTTAATTGGCACAGGTAAGTTTCTCACACATACAAAGTGATCAAAACATGCCGCCGGTAACCGTGTTACAATCGCGGAATACCGTCAAGCCGACCACGTAAGCCGTGGTCAACCAATTAACGACAGTGTGACGTGAAATCACAAAAATACTCTTGTTAATAGCCAATTATATGCTTGACATGAATCGATCCGTAAATGCCATAATCATTAACGGACGCTTGTTTATAATAATTACAATTGAGTGAATTACATGCGATCTTATAAACACGAACAGTTGGTATCTCAAATCACTTCCTTAGCAATGTCCAACATGCCGTACATGGGTCCGAAGTTATACTGGAACGAGTAAATTGAAAAGTCCGAATCGGTACGTGGGCGCAAACAGTGGAAAAAATAAAACCGACGTTTGAGCCTTGCCGCAACAAAACCACAAATGGATACCCCCATCCGGACAAGATAGCACTGGACACCAACGGATGCAGAAGCCATTCCGTCAGAACCGGAGATGACCGCAGAAACCATAACCACCTGTCCGTGCAGAACAGAATCCGCCGCTGTCAACCCCCGGAACACTGCCAAAAGCTAAAACATGTTGATGTGTCCCTGAGTTTCTGCACTGACCACCAACACACCAATGTAGGGGCTCCAATGAGCCCCCCAGCCTTCTCACGACGCGTCTGTGGACAGAAAGCGAGTAGGAGGAGGTAACACTATGGGAAATCCCTGTAGGAACCAGACCTCCACTGCCCACCATCTGATACAACGTAGGAAGATGGTGATCCTAGGCAGAGACCGATCCAAAGGATCGGGGTGCGGCTTCCATAGCCCTAGTAAGTAAAATACTGGAGGTCGCAAACATAACCTTCCCCTATTCTGCACCCCCGAAATTCCAGGAGTGCAGAAATTTCCTAGCTGACAGAGAACCTCTGACCAGTACCCGGAAACTAAACAAGATGCCACGACAACCCTGTCCAAAGGTACTATGATGACTGATAGATCGGTCAATAAGCTAATTCCCACCTAAGAAAAATCCTGTGTGGGAACCAACTACGACTACTCTAGATCTAAAAGACACAAAACTCGGAAACAACTTAAACTTCCGAGAGCATCTGCGGAAGGGCACGTGGAAGTACGAGACCCGCAGATCTATGGAAACAACCCAGTCTACCGGGCAAATGGCGCTCCGACCACGTCCCGAACTTCCTCTATAGCACTATACTTCAGAGAGAGACTCTACTAAACCCTTGAAAATACCCCCGTCAGGGGAAACGACCCCACAGGAGGTAGACAAGAAGGAGCAGCAGGAGGGACCATCGGTACCGTAGCTGCCCTTTGGCCGTTCGATCGCACAATTAACAGAGGTCAAAAGAGGCGAACGAAGCAAAACTATAGCCGTTCAAGAAAAAAAAACTAGCCGGCTATCACTGTGTCTCACCTGGACAAGAGCATGTCCATAGAAAACTCCAAAGACATGTTGACAAGAGGCTTAGCGGCACAAATCGCCGACTGAAGCACTGCGTCCAGAGACGATGAATCATACTGATTCAAACATAAATCGAAAGTTGGCATAGCCACAATCGACTTAACAGCCTACACCCATGCCGTCGCAAACGCGAACCAGGACCAGGAGCCGAAGATATCCCAAACGCTGCGGCGTCCTTGTCCAGAAACGGAGATCTCAAAAACCATACCGCATAGAGGGGCATGTAGAACTTAGACCCAGTGTGGCGATCAAAGTTTGAGCACTAGGAACCCCGCAGTGGCCAAATCCTACCTAAAGCTCCCCAATGTACGTAACAAGAAGCCCTACTGTAGGAGAGCAATGAAACCACGACAACTCCGGCAATTCCACCACCACCGAATCAGCCTCACAACAGCCATCCGAGGAAGTACCCCTATGGGAGGCTCCACTGGCAAAACCACCAGCTGTGAAAGAGCCGACAAACCCACTAAGTACTAGGACTTAGACAGGAACTCCAGAATCTTAGCCAACTGAACCATCATAACTCTATCGCGTGTCGAGTCCGGAATATAGACTGGGAATTCAAACTCATATACACTCGAATAAAGAGCAGGCCAGACAAGTACGGAGCCAAAGCACCACGGCGTCCAATACCACCTCGACCGTCTCCTCGAGAACGGAAGAGCTAGATCTCGAGGAGCCGGATACAAAAACACAATATGTACACAGGATACGAACCCACGAACACCCCGGTCAGAAATAGTTGCTACCCCGGTGCCCGGTACCCGGTGCCTGCCCAGTGCCCGGTGCCCGGTGCCCGGTGCCCGTAACACAATACCGGCACCTCTCCTGCGAGAGTTAGGGTACGTTGTGACCGGGTGAATGTGATAAGCACCTGCCGCAGCAACCTTAGACTGGCAGTCATCTACCACATACGTGGAATCTGATTCAACAGAACTGTACTGTATCGTTCCAAATAGTATATGTACTGCCGAAGCTAGTACTACATGTAGAAGCCCTATACAACCGTCTCCTACGACGAACAGGAGAACGAGATCTAGATGAACCTGTTCCAAAACCTGAGAATGACCTCGAGGAAAAGGAAGAACAAGATCTCACTCCGAACCCGAAATCGAAGAGCTAACCCAATCCTGACCTACGACGAGATCGACTCCTCGACTTACGTGAACACGTATAACGAAGACCAACCGAAGACAAGAACGTCTTCCTACCGGAAGCAGCAGGCTGTCCAAGGAGAGTCTGGTGCCCGGTGCCAGGTGTTTGACCGGTGCCCGGTAGCCTAAACCGATGCCCGGTGCCCGGTGCCCGGTGCCCGGTGACATAATGCCCGGTGACATAATGCCCGGTGCCCGGTGACCGGTGCCCGGTGCCCGGTGCCCGGTGACATAACCGGTGCCCGGAGGTACATAACCGGTGCCCGGTGCCCGGTGCCCGGTGCCCGGTGACATAACCGGTGCCCGGTGCCCGGTGACATAACCGGTGCCCGGTGCCCGGTGCCCGGTGCCCGGTGCCCGGTGCCCGGTGACATAATGCCCGGTGCCCGGTGCCCATAACCGGTGCCGGGCCCCGGTGCCCGGTGCCCGGTGACATAACCGGTGCCCGGTGCCCGGTGCCCGGTGCCCGGTGCCCGGTACCCGGTACCCGGTACCCGGTGACCGGTACCTCTACTGTGAGAGGCTACACCGGGCGCCTCTACTGTGAGAGGCTGGGTTCGCTTTGAACCGGGTGTTATGGGAACAAGCACCGGCCAAAGCAACCCTGTGATAGGTATAGCTCTATGAGAACCGGGTGATATGAGATCAGTACCGGACCCAGCAGCCCAGTATCCCCTGCATGGATCACCGGCCTATCACCTGAGCAAAGTTTCGAAGTCAGAGAACCTGACCGAACTTTCTCAACGGAACCAGATCCCCCCGATGGGGGGATCCCATCTGGCACACCCTCCGAAGCCTTACCAACCTCGGAAGGCCCCACCGCTCCCAAGAGCTGGAAAGCGGCCACAGACTACTTAGAACGTGAGATATGGGTCCTACGATACCCATCCTTACCCCACGTCGTATCCGTCCAACGGACAGACAACTCACATGGCCTCTCCTTGCAACACCCGCCACAGGCATAAGCACCTGTCCTTATGGTGTCCCACGGAGAAGTCATGTGCCCACAAGCAGAGCGTGATTGCGGCATGCTAACCGGTATTGTAATACAAAACCCGATAGAATACACCGCAATACGCTACAAAAAATGTGTCACGGGAACGAATCCACTAAGGGACGAACCCGTTAGGGTACGAATAACGTACACGCGAACCGCGAAAATACGTGACACAGAATAAAACACAGTGAAAAACCCCAAAAAAAGCAAAGGAGAATAATCACGCAACACGAATGAGTGATAGTAATATGTATTGAACAATATCAAATGACAAATAAGGTACAATACACGGCAGAAATTCAAAATTAGAACGAAATTATGGGAGATACAAAATATACCTGCACCCTGATAGCGTCCTAAAAATAATAGGAGGAGTTTAAATAGCGGACTAGCCAATTGGCTGTGGGTAGAGCGGAATGGTCTATGGTGGGTTATTTGAGTGATTAGAGTAGGCAGATTTTTATTATTAGGACGATTTCATAGCAACCTATCAGTTTGCAACCATTCAGGTTAGTTTGAAGACATAAAAACCAGAAAAAGTTATTGGTATATATTGGATACTGGTCTTACAAAACACCATCATCTATTACCAGGGGGATTTAACCAAATACTGCTATAGTGATGTACACTGTTTTGGCATAAAACACAGAGAACATGAGAGCAAATGCGGATGAGCCAAAACAATGTAGCATTACATAAGATCCTTTGGCATTTTCATGCAAAGTCGCATTTTGAAGCTAGGTATTCCAAAAGCAGCTATTGATTTATTTTTAGTATATCTAAATATAGATATAAGACACAGCCCCGTACAAATAGTATTTTTATCTACAATGTTATTGCCATCATTTCAGGGTCATGACAAACAAGTGAATTTGTTAATAAAGATAGTGTACTCTATCAAACTTTGAAACTTGATTTTCTCGAAAAGTACAAAAATGGAGATAGATGGTTTTGGCTTTAACCCATCGATATACAACCTTCTCCATTTAGAAATTTGAATATTGGTATGGTCACCCAGTTTCCTTTGGAGTATATGCACCTTGTGTGTTTAGGTGTTGTAAAGCGCTTACTGTTTTTGTGGACAAAAGGACCTCTTAATATAGGTTGTAGAATAGGAGCGAACATGATTGAACATATATCAGACTGCTTGAAAGACTTGCGTACAGACATGCCCCGAGAATTTTTAAGAAAGGGTAGATCTTTGTATGAGGCTGACCGATGGAAAGCGATTGAGTAGACAATTCCTGTTATATACCGGTCCTGTTGTACTTCGAGATAACCTTTCACAAGCTACCTACAAACGTTTCATATTGCTTTTTGTAGCAATATTTTGCCTTTCAAGTTCATTTTTCTATATTTCACACTGTGAATATGCCGATGAGCTTCTTCGTCTATTTGTTGTACAGTTCGGAAATTTGTATGGTAAAAATATGTTAGTATACAATGTTCATGGTCTTATTCACATGGCGAAAGATGTTTCGAAGTTTGGTGCCCTGGATAGCTTTTCTGCCTTTGTGTTTGAAAGTTTCTTGGGCAAAATTAAGCGCTTGATAAGAAAACCGAACTTCCCTATATCACAGGTGATTAGAAGACTTTCAGAAAAAAAGAATGTGCGTTCACAAGCCGATCACATCAACGGCACAGTGATAAAAAAACATACAAATGGCCCAGTTGTTAGAGAATTCTTGTCCTTTTCACAATTTAAAGAACTTCAGTTACCAGGCATGTTCATATCTGTTAGAAGGGGAGATAATTGTATTATGGTTGGTGACAAAATAAGTCTTGTGCGCAACATTTTATGTAAGCAGGATGCTTCAGATAAATATGTTGTTTATGAAGAGTTTCAAAGAAGGTCCAGTATTTTTACTACCCCTCTGAACTCTTCCGATTTAAGAATATTTGTTGTTTCTCATCTATCTGAAGAATTGAAAGTAGTGAAAATATCAGACATAATATGCAAATGTGTTCTTCTGCCATTTAAGGATGACTACGTATCTGTACCCCTTGTCCATCTTGTTGGTGTACATGTACCCAGTACAGTACCAGTATTGTAATTACCATGTCTACGTGTTTCAGAGGCCTTGATAAACTGCATATTTGCTTTCGTAAATACGCAATAAAAAAATCTGAAAACCCAATAAAAAGTTAAAGCCCTGCGTACCAAAACCCAATTAAAAAATCTAGTAATCAATTGGCTTGAAAATACATGCATACTGATAATTTCACATGGACCTTTTCCAATAAATTTTTAGAAAAATGCTGACGATGTCGGTGGCAATATCATCCGTGAAATCACCGATAGCCTATATGTCATATTTCATTATTTGGTTATAATAAGCGTCTTATATGTGGCCGTGCCTGAATAAATGGGACATATGGCATATGATTATTTGACCAGTATAGACCCAGATCAGACTGCATGTTCGAGTAGTCTGACCAGGGTCTGCTCTGTTCAACATTCAGTCTGAAACATCTGCCATGCTTCTGACTAGTGGGGGTGCTAATGTAATAAATTTGCACATCCGGACAACTCTTCCAAATTTGGCACAAATGTCCTTCATAGCATGCTTATCAAGAAATTTGATGGAAGCAGTTGGGCATTTCGCATTTTCGGTGAGTTTCAGACAAAATTCAAAATGGCCGCCAGCCAAGCCACTGATCATCATATATCAGGTATATGTGATGCTATTTTCACATAGCTGATGTTTATTTCAACATTTTCCAGGTCACTGATTGTGTTGGTGAGGGTTTTGAAATGATTAAAGGTCAATGTCACATTTTTGTAGGTCAAGATTACTATTAAATGATCACAGGAGGGCGAAATTCTATCATAACAGAATAGATGGGTCAATTGGTATAATGGACCTTCAAAAAATTGTAACAAATTGGTTCTCAGCAGTTTTTAGTCCTAGTGGGTGCCGATATAAGAAATAGAGAAAACATCTAAAAATATGAAAGTTCTAAAATTCAAGATGGCCGCCAAAATATATCATTTGCCTCATAGAACGGCATTGGTAATTTAAAAAAAAAATAAGCTTGGGAATTTAATTTTTGCCTGATTTTTAAGTATTTCCAGAATATTTGAACCTAAATGTATTATGAACTTTGCTAATTTGCATAAATACAAGATGGCGGCCAAAATAGTTGCATTTATCCGAAAATAGCGATCAGAGTACAAAGAGCAATAAAGTTGTAGGTAGGCATGGTTCACTTGCATAACACAGTTGAGATGCATAACAATATAACTGGATAATGCCCATCTACTTAGCATAAATCCAAAATGGCTGACATATAGTCACATATTTTAAAATACAATGTTTTAAAATACAGTAAAAGTGTTTGCAAGTATACAAACACTCAATCCAGAGCATTCAAAACCGGTGCATTGTATCATGTAAAAACCGAGTATTTGGCGGCCATCTTGGATTTTCTCAAATTTTAGGACTTTTATATCTTTATATTTATTTCTCATTTGTTTATATGTTGTTGAGGACATCCTATAGTACAACAAAAAAAACGTTCAGAAACCATTTGTTGCAATTTGTTTTCAATGTGAACCTATTATATGTGGTATATTGACATGTCTAGTAATTTATCATTGACATTGACCTCTAGAACGCGACCTTGACCCTAAAACAGGTTCAGGCATGTGCCAAAATATTAAGTGGCATTGAAACCCATATAATCGATACCAAGTTTATGCAAATTTGTGCACTGAATGCGTAAATATACTGATGAAGGTTTTATTGGCGGCCATCTTGGATTTGGTCTAAAAAAAGGCAGTAAATGTAAAAATTCAGATTGCTTCCATCAACATTCTTGTACAGTACCACCTAAAGATCATTTGGGCCAAATTTGGAAGAGTTGTCCGGATGTGCAAATTTAGGGCCTTATATATGACATTAGCCTCCCTCACTAGACAAACCGTATAACTGTATAGATCTTTTAATTATTACCAGACTGTGGATGTGTGCTAGGGGATTAGAAACTATGATTATCATAATTACTATAAGCCCCATTTCTGCAGCCACAGACACACGTGTGCTTTTTATTGCATTCAATTCTACTGTACTATCTCAAGCCAGGAAAAATGGTCAGATAATTTCCTTTCAATTTTAAACGTAATATACTGTTAGGCAGTCCCAACATTTGAACTGGCACACACAAATCAACGCTGGGGAAGTTTAATATAAAACAAAAATATGTATAAATAATATATTTAAAAAAAAAATTATTTGTGTGTTTAATACAGAGACTGCCACTTCAGGAGGGAAACATTGTATATTTTAATATATCAATTGTTGGTTTAAAGGCATACTCCGACGCTTGAATACAACATTCAGAGTATGTCGAAACATATATAACTAGAAAACGAGCGACGGAAACCCTCGCAATATACGGCCTTTTGAAAATTGTCGGAAAATGTGAAGATAATCCAGAAGTGGGAGATAATTCATGACCTAAGGGTCGAAATAAATTGAAAGCCACTTTGCACATCTCAGCCTACATGTATGTTAGTATCAATATAAAGATTCGCTGGACACTGAAATACGTAGTACTTATCAATAGTATACCTTTTAGAATTCAAATCCCGTCACCAACCTTTAACTATATATAATTATATATATAAGTGGACAACCCTGAATTTTGATCACACACTTGGGGGTTAGTGGGTGGGGGTGGGACCATACGGTGGCACAGGGATATACGATAGGCTCGCCGTCGCTGGTTTCTAGATATATTCTGACCTAATATAGTATTGGTACATATTTGAACACACATGGCACTACAGTATAATGTAAAAATAATATAAATGTAGCATGTACATGTACATAATGATGTATGCCAATCCTGTTCGGACACAAAGCCATTAATCCTCCTTATTGCATATCGTACATTTTCTCGCACAGTATGTTTCTCCTCGTTGAATTTATCGACGAAAAGCAGCTAGCAGTGATTCCAAGTAATTGGAAGGAGGGGAAAAACTGTGCTGCATGGCCACCATACAAATCAACGGACATAATTAATAAGGCTGTACGTAGTAAAGAACAGCCTGACCTGGAGAAGTGGGGCTCAAATCCCATTCGGGAACTGTGCAAGCATGGTAAGTTGCTCTATAACAGATCGTTAACATTAACCCTTTGAAACACACATGTCTCTCCATGAATAGGTGCCAATTTTTGTAAATAGTTTAGATCCAGATGTGCACCTTCAATTTTTAAAGTTGAAATTTATCCCCCCCCCCCCCCAAAGTATATCAAGGAATGATTAATTACCATATATCCTTTGTCTGTCTTTATTTACGGTAAAAGTTTTGCGTCAGACTTTATGAGCCCTCGCTCACTTGCTCTAGTTTATTATATCCCCTACCCATAGGCGAAAGGTGATATAGCTTTAGTCTATGTCCATGCGACATGCGTGCGTCATGCGTAACAAATTTGGTATCACAATAGCATTTGAACCGTTGGACGGATTCCAATAATATTCGATAGCCATGTCCATGATGTGTAACTGAACATGCTGAAAATACCCTTGTCACACGCGTACACCTCAATTTCCCAGGTCCAAGGTCATTTGTGTGAATGTTAATGTTTACGTTTAGAAAATGCGTTTATACCTGAACATAATGGAGTGTCACATGTGTGTTTACCCAGGTTCCTACGCCCAAGGTCAAGGTCTCGATCAAGGCTGCCAGCGAGAGGATTAGCTTAGTACTAACATGCGCTTCATGTTCAGTGTTATTATTGCTTAACTCTTTGCATGCTGGGGACAATAATGGCTATAAATAGTACAAATATATCAGTAGATGGAAATACAGTAATGGTAATATTGATTCTTTATTCATATTGCTCTCTGAAAATATGTCTTGAAATTTCATTAGAATTGCATCGTTACCATGAAATTCTCTTGAAATTCCATCACATATAATAATTATTTGGATATTGTTTTCACGCATGCAAAGAGTGAATCAATTATTCCAGAGGACTATGATAATTAACGTTTGACGCAAGTTTAAGAGAGCAGAAATCGAATCTGATCTAGAAACAGCGGCAAGTAGCGATGACAGTGACGGTTATGTGAGGCGGTCGAGAAGAAAAAGAAGGTAATTTAAACAATGTATGCTACATTTTCATCAAGCCCAATTTATACTTTAGTGGGAGCAAGATACATGTATATGGGCAAGAATTCGCTGTTCTGGAGAATGCATATTTTTCTTGTCAATTCCATTTAAACACTACATACAAAGAGAAATGTTGAGATGGAACGACAGTTATATGAATACACATATGGACTATCCAGCAGTACCAAAAAATCTGTTATTGAAGTTGATTGAACAAGCTGTACAGTTCTTCAATATGTATGTATCTCACACTTTTTAGGTGAAAAAGGGGGACATTTTTAACATGTCCTAGTATGTGCAAGTATTTCATATTGATCTTGCCCTTTTCATTGCGTCGAAAGAGATCGTCGAAAGAGATCGTACATGTACGTTTCTGTGAGCAGAGAAATTTTACAATTTTCATGGAAATTTATGGAAATTTACGTTTTATATAGTTACATGTAGTTAAAAACTTCTCACTCGGCTCAAAACAGGGAGTCATTAAAACATTCCCTACATACACTAGGCAATTTCACTCAAATTGCCCTGTAAATTAATCCTTGCATTCTACATCTCCACTGTGTCTCAGATGTGGATGAGAAATGAGGAAACAAGTTAGTCTGAAAATACTTTAATGCTTTTAAATTTTTACTATCTTCACCTTTATCTAGGTCGCCAGACAACTACTCGCCTGATGACACAGATAGCGATGATGAACCATGCAGGTCATCGTCCTCAAAACGTGTGGTATCAAGATCACTGACCCTCGCGCCATCACCCCAACTGCCCATACCACCACCTTCATTCCAACTGCCGATACCACCGCCATCACCACAACTGCCAATACCATCGCCATCACCTCAACTGCCAATACCATCGCCATCACCACAAGTGACATGGTCAACATCATCACTTCACCATGACCAATGGCAATGTCGCCACCAACATCGCGGACTAATCATGCTAATGTAATTGTGGGCCAACCAGCAGCTTCTGCAACTGTAGGTAAGTATTTAATCATATGCTTGTCATTGTCTCCTCGCCAATAGGCAAGAGAGGATGTAGCGTTAGTCCATGTACGTATGTGCTGTACGTTAGTAACACCTTTTATTATCCCCTCGCCATAGGCGAAAGGAGATATAGCGTTAGTGCGTGCGTGCGTGCGTGCGTGCGTGCGTGCGTGCGTGACACTTTTGTTATCGCAATAACATTTGAACCATTGCACGGATTCCACTAATATTCGGTAGCCATGTGTATCTGAACATACCTTTGTCGGACGCGTAAACCTCGATTTCCCAGGTCCAAGGTCAAGGTCACTCGGTGAATGTTAGTGTTTACGTTTAGCATTTGCAAATTTATGCGTTTAGCTTGATTTCCTTGGAATCGCTTGATGGATTTCAATAATATTTGGCAACAGTGTATACCTAAACATACTGGAGTGTGACATGTGTACCCGGTCTTCTACGCCAAAGGTCATGAAATTGGACTTAACATTTACGTTACTATCAAGGCTGCCAGCGAGGGGATTAGCTTAGTGCTAACGATGCGCTTCTTGTTTTTCAAGCTTTTTTATTATGTTGCCAGTGAGGGGATTAGCTTCGTTAAACGATGTCATTTCTTGTTCATAGTCTTGTGACGTTCGCCGTTGATATCTCATGAGTTATCCCCCATGACATCCGAAACTGATTTTTGTCAAATTCACTCTTGTTCACGTGATAACATTAGTTCTACATTCAGAGTACATATATAAAAATATGTAATAAAAGCATGTATTGAAGAAAGCTAATCGTTATCTATGATACTATACGATACTTTCCGCCAGAATTGTATAATTATAGTGGTTGTATTGTTGTTGTTTTTTTGTTGTTTTTTTACGTATTACAAAACCGAAAGTAGAAAACTGGATGTTACAAATTGCTTCGAAAGAAATCGTGTCATGAACGAATCTTCCGTGAAGAACCAAGGCTGACCAGTCAAAGCTAGTTGAACAACTAAGAAACAACTAAGTTTTCTTTCTTTGCGTGATTCTATATTATCACTAATGTTGTAAAAGACACGAAATGCAGGAAACCTAGAATTTGCTTCATAGCACATTGGGGATATCCCCCTGAAAAAAGTATATCAGACCATATGTCTGGTGGTAATTAATACTTCAAGTTATGGACACTAAGTATATTAAATGACTTTAAACCTTATCTACCATTTGTCTGAAGACTACATTTTGTAGCTGTGACATATCACAGTTGACTAACTTGTGTTTCAGTGAGGGACAAACGTCTGTTTACCGGGATTGAAAAAAGTGTAGAAGAGCAGGCACAGCAGCGAAAACTGCTGGAGACTATACTCAGGGCTATCAATCGTCATGGCCTCGCCGACCAGAATAAGGCAGACTTACCAGACGACATCACCTTCCCTATAGGTACAATTGATGACATGAACAAACTCAATGACGATCTGACAGACCCGGCCATTTTCAAAGTCGTGGTAAGCAAAAAAAAAATAAAAAAAAACTTTTCTGTCGCAAAACTTAACGCTCAGGATATTTCCTTACAACTTCTGTTTCGCTTCATGGAATGCTTGAGTATTTCGTAGATTCATTGCTAACATCATCCTGCATCATTCTACGGAACACCCATGGGTCAATTTTACCCCAAGGTTATTTGCTTAGAAAATGCTCAGTATTGAAATCAAGCATCAAAGCGAGGGGATACATGCCGTTGGCGGCTTCCTTGTTATGCCCCCACCAATTTATTTGGGGGGCATTATGTGTTAGCCCTGTACGTCCGTCCGTCCGTCCGTCCGTCCGTCCGAACATGTTCAATTCAATAACTCGTTACCTCCGTCACCAATTTCAATAATATTTGGCCACAATGTGTGTCTAATGATGCTGCTTTGTTTCACATACGACCCATGCCCGAACATCCAAGGTCAAGGTCACTGTGGACTTATGTTCACTTTGTAAGGTAAATGCGTTTAAGTTTTTTTATGTTTTCTCAATAACTCAGTAACAACTTCACCAATTCCAATAATATTTGGCCACAATGTGTGTCTAGGGATGCTGCTTTGTTTCACCTACGACCCATGCTCGAACATTCAAGGTCAATGTCATTCTGGTCTTATGTTTGCCTTGTAACTCGTAAAACTTTTAAACCATCACCTGAAACTTGGTATATATCTTCCTTATGATGAGTAGATGTGCTAAGTTTATTTTGAATCTTAATTCGACCCCTGTCGTGGATTATCTTCCCCTTTTCAACTTAGAATTTTGCCTCATTTACTATCAACGCAGTAGGTGGGGCATAAGTGTTCTATGAACACATTTTCTAGTTAGTCATTACATGTAAGTTGTGTATTTTCAGACTAACAATTTGACTCCTATCGGAGGCACAGATCCAAAGGATAACGTCCGTAGGCTGTTGGCGCAAACTGTCACAAACAACCTTGCAGAGAAGTAAAACTGGTATGGCAAGAAAGTGAAACTTGCATTCGGCAAGATGAAATTGGCAGCCATCTTAACGAGTAAGTTTGTGTAAATTATAAAGGTCCAAGGTCAATATCACATTTAAAAGGTCAAGATAAAAAGAAATGTGAACATGTCGATGTCTGTTTATTGTCATCAGCAGGTCCTTAAGCTCAAGGTTGACGTTACACTAGGATGTCAAAGCCTTGAAAGGTCACAATTGGGAACAAAATATCAACCTGGGACCATACATGCAAAACATTTAGGTGGATTGTCGAATAAATACACCCAAATAGTTGTCATCATCAGCGAAGAACTTCTTTTAGTGTGATGTCACCAGTTGCTTTACTAGTACAAGTATTGCACCGTTAGTCGGAATTTGTGAATGATATAATTATGGTTCAAATACTTAATGTTGGTAGTGGTTATAATATAACATATAGAAATGGTTCTGATAATTGCAGAAGTGGTACACATATGCCACAAGACTGCCACCTCCCTCGAGATAGAAGTGGCGGCTAGAGACTGGCTGAGGACGGCAACAGATAGGGATGGTGGGAGAAAGAAGAGAGCCCAAATGAAGCAAGATCGAGAAAATCAGAATAATAACAATGAATAGTCTTCACTACCTTTGGTTGGCAAACATGTATACACTACCGCTTGCGTTAATATTGCCAATTATCGGTTATTCAAAACTACACTGTAAAAAAAAAAAGAACACCTAACGTGTTCGGTAGTTGTTTATATTCTAAACACGTAACACCCTATGCCGTTTACTTTCCAAATATCACCGATGTTGTGGTGTTTAGACGTGTTTAACTGTTTAGATTAGAACAAACGTGCTGAGATTTAGAACACGTATGGTCCCAAAATATCTTGATTGTTTAGGTTTAAAACACCACCGTTTACCCACGTGCTTAAATCAAGTACACCTGTCTAAAAATAGAAAAATATAAAGTATTAATCTCTATCAATATAAATCGTTTAGTGAAGTTGTTATGTGTAGTTTGGAAGTAGTATTCACATATTCTTTTGATGACGTGATATAATTGTTGAAACTCAGATGTTTACAAACTGAAATTATAAGTATAATCGAATAAATATACGTTGAGATTTTGTTTACAGGCTATATTTTCCAAAGGCGCCAAAATTGCTGTTCTTGGTTGTATGTTTATTTCTTTGTCGAAAATCTTTGATAATTTGCTTACTTCGATATCAATTACCACTAATATGTGCTAAATATGTAAATGTATATCCATTGTATTGCGTGCATGGTCGAAGTTCTTTGCGGACACGCTGTCATTGTCGGAAAAATAACAGTTTGTGAAGTAAAGATCTCGATACCCCATCCACTACCCACTAATACCAAACTTATTACCGGTGGATACCAATTAACGGACACCGGTTATAGCCAATTATTTAAATGTGATTTGGTATTATCTTTTATGAATATACTTTTATCTTACAAGAGACCTGCCCATTGTCGCCCTAGACCAGAATCCATTAAACTATGAGTTACGAGGCGTGCTTAGGGGGAGGTCCCCCACAAGTATAATTTTGTGACCCATAACGTTTTATATATAGCTGATATTTACTGGGCCATATTGCGTTTTCCTCCATATAAATACACGAGCGCAGGATTGGTACCCATCGCCAGATAACTAGCGAGGTATTCTGAATTATGTCGATCATGAATGGCCAGAATGTTCAGCATAATTTGGTGATATCAAGGATTGACGTATTTGAGTACTTTATTTGTGTTTAGACTAGTAATCATCATCGCGGTTGTAATATAGGTATGCTATTTTATGATGATAATACGGGGTAGAGCGCAAATCTTAAATATTAAAGACGTAATCGTGTGATGTGAATCAGATCTGATTCGGAACTCTGCCTTTGACGCCAACAGATTGTCCTGTAACTCTGAAACAGACAGTATGGTAATAATTTGGCGTTACGGTGCCACAACTATCCCACAAGTCGCTATCACTATTAAATAAAAGTTAATATTTTACAGTGTGAACATTTTTTATCTCTATATCTGTCGCACTAAATCAGAATGTTTTTCTGTTCTATGTGTCCATTTACTACTGTAAATTTTGAAAGTTGTAACATACATATCGTCAGACATCATAGAAACGATCCAAATTTGAGAGTAAATTGCTGTATTGATGAGTGTCAGTATGTTACTCGAAGTTGGAATGCATACAAAATGCATGTTTCTCGAATGCACAGACATTTCAATGTGGAAAATAATTTACATATGCAGGACAATAATATTGAATTATTCAACGTTGAGGATGAGCAGGCTGATATGGATGAGGCTCGACAAGAAAACGAAACCACGTTTGATCAAAAGTTTATTGATGCCAAATATTTGTTGGCATTGAAAGTTGATCACCACATATCCGATCGAGGTATAGTCAGTGGTGGCAAATACTACAGATCTGATTTCCAATCACTTGATTGCATATCGAAAAAAAATAATGCCCTCACAGGGAATGGACAGGATACAGATTTTCTCAATGATATACCACTCGGTGGTCATAATTTAGAAATATTTACAAAACATAAGCATTTGAAATTTTTAGAAGAGAAATGTGGGCTGGTAAGAAGTGTGTCGGTATTATTGGGTGAAAAAATATGTGACATCCATGGACATGTTCGGGTGGTCAAAAAGTTTGGCTACATTGTTCCATTTCAAATGAATTTGAAGAAATTATGATCTATGCCAGAAGTTTGTAAATGGCTATCACATTCACATCGAAGCACAGATGGGATTATGCAAGATGTTTGTGATGGTTCTTTCATGAATCAATCGGGTGTTCGTGGGATTTACATTGAGGTTATACTGTACATGGATGAAATAGAAATTGTGAATCCAATTGGAAGCCATGTAAAGAAACATAAAGTTAACATGATCTACTTTTCATTGGCGAATATTCTGCCCGAGTTTCGTTCCAAATTTGAAGCTATTCAATTGTGTTGGCAGTGGTCAAAAGTGTAGATGTTAAATCTTTTGGTCTCAACAGTATACTGACTGATTTTGTTCAATCAATAAATCTCTTACAGAATGAAGGGATCGAAATGTCTTTGCATGATTGCAATGTGGTAGTAAAAGGGTCCCTAATTATTGCTTCAGCAGACACACCAGCTGCTCAATTTTTAGGTGGGTTCAAAGGTGTTGGCTTTGCAAACAAGGCTTGCAGAACATGCAATGCATCAACAATTGATATTAAAGGAAAATTCATTGATAGAGAATTTCGAAGAAGAGCCCCAGCTGAACATGTCGAAAGATTGGAACTTATGAGTGAGATGAGCACAAATGCACGAAGGTACTGGAGCAAATCATGGGGCATTAATTCAAAGAGTGTTTGTTCGGCATCAACAACATTGATTTGTCCGAATGCCTAATTCACGACCCCATGCACATCTTGAGTGAAGGTCTTCTACCCAAAGAACTTTAGTCTGATGCTCCATGATTTTGTGAAGGTCAGAAAATATTTCAAATTGTCATTTTTGAACGAATCACTGGCCAGTTTTACTTTCTCATACTTGGAAGAAAAAAACAAACCCCAAATAATCACATTGGATGAGCTTCTAAATGGGAAGTTGAAACAGACAGCAGCAACAATGTTGAATTTGTGCACTATTTTACCATTGGTTCTAGGGGGAAAAGTACCCGAAGGTGATGGGAAGTGGACAAACTTTCTCCGACTGGTTCAAATTACTCTTCTCGCTACAAGCCCTTATGCATCTGCCGATACAGCTGCCCATTTAGAACAGTTGATTTTCACGCACCACCAGGAGTTCAAGTTGGAATACCCAAAGTCGCAGATAACGCCAAAATTTCATTATTTGATACACATTCCACAGCAAATTCTTAAATTTGGTCCAGGAAGAAATCAGTGGGTTATGAGGTTTGAGGGTAAACATCTTTTCTTCAAAAATATCAAATGGAAATGTTTCAAGAACATTGCATTAAGTTTGTCAATGAGGCACCAACTTTGGATGTGTTGGAGGCAGTTGGGGGTGAACGAAAACCTGTCTGAGAATTTCCTGTACAGTGGTGAGTGATATAGTGTCGAAACTGGAAGCTTCATTTGTTGACCAGACTGATGTTGAGGTTCATGACTTTATTGTGAATTCCAATTTGCATTTGAGCCCATTATTCACAGCAAAAGTGGTTGAAATTAAGGGCCACACATACAAAGTTGGATGTGTACTCGTACTAGGGTATGAAGACAATCTCCCAAAATTCGGTGTTGTTGATCAGTTGTTCGTAGTTGCACAGAAGAAAATATTTGTCGTGGATGAGCTCGACATTGATTACTTTGACACTCACACAATCTAGTATGCAGTCAAGCGTTGCAACAAACTTACATGTCTGAAATATACCGACTTGAAGTTCGTGTGGCCTTTGTCTATGCATGCATACAATGGGTATACTGTTGTACTTGATATTTAGCGAACCACTGTAATTTAGTTCCCAAAGAAAAAGCTTGCAGGCCATGTAACAATTTAGCCTTTCATATTTTCAGTGAATTATAAACCTAAAATTTGTTATACCAAGACCGAGTGAAACATGTCGAGCGTTAGAATGTATAAGGTTTGGGATGGCAGTAGAACGACCAAGAAGACAATTGTGGCGAAGTCACTCGAGGGATTGATATCTAAAGGTAAGTAATACATTTGCATTGTTACCAATTATTGTTGGGCACATATGTGTTATCTTTTTCTGTGCATCTGCACAGCCTGATCAGTGTCTGCACATATTCTACATATACCAATTAGTAGATATTTTGTCCAAGCGTTGGTAAAACAAATGGTTCAAAAATCAAAACGAGCGTCTCATAATCACAAATCACGCTCACCATGGATTTATGTATAGGTGGTACATACATTGTAACTCGCCAATAAACTGTACACACATTTATTAGGGATGATATAATATATCAGTATATTGATATATTGCGAGACGAATCTGAAATAATACATATTATGATACGTTTCTTACGTACATTTACCTACTTTATTTTAATTGGCTCCTCATTGCATTTTGTCGGCAATAGAATATATATTAAAATGTGTGGAATTATTTTATGTTTTATTCCCAAGGACTGCAAAGCTTAATACAAAAACAATGTATTTGTTTTTGATTTGTTATACATCAATGTACAATTCGGTGAGACTTTACTTGTCCTGTTTATTTATCATGAAATAAACAAATTTCAGCCTTCATTCATTCACTAAATGTACTAAATGTCTTGCAATGATGTGCATACTATTTTATATAGATACGTATCGCGATACAAAGTACCAGTATTATGATATATCGCGATATGAAAATTCCGATAATACACATTCCTAGCACTTAATAATATCAGGGACCATTGCTACATTTACATACTGTCAACTGATCAATTTCCATGCTTGCTTTCTTTCAGCCAGGGAAAAGCTTGCGCTGTTTGAACCCCCTACAGACTTAAGAGTCGTCCTTGAAAAGGATGGGACCGAGATCGCCGAGGACGACTGCCTGGAGTTCGTCAGTAAAGATGACGTTTTGATGATAATGGTGCCAGGACAGGAATGGGCAGAAGCTACGCCTGCCATTGTGAACGTCTATACAGACCATAACGGTCGTTTGTTGACTGAAACAGGTATGTATCATAATGAGAGCTCCGGTTAATGTGCGTTATTTGGTCAGTTTCGGGTGGAATTTTGTTATTTCTTCAGACAAAAATGTCAAGTTGGTAGTTCATTAGAATCGTCTCAATTGCCATTTTTATAGCAAAATAAGACATTTCTCCACAATGTATGCACCTTAACTTGAGCTCTGTATAATTCCCTAATATAGTGTGTGGGCCTTTTCTACCCATTCACCCAGTAGTATAATCCTGTCAAAACATGGTTCCTGTGATAACATGCACATAGACCAAAATTATATTTTTTATAATTGCACACTTCAGCACGGACATAAATTTATCGTCGCCCAAACGTAATTGTGAAAATTGTTCATCCTGGCAAACCATCCGTTGCACAATATATGTAGGAGTAATCTATATATTTGTCTGACTGTGTCACACATTCTGTGCTGTCGTGTAGGAAAAATGTTAACACTCACTGAATGGTGGCACACAATGATGTCTGCGTCCATCCGTCTGAAATCTGCATTAAATGTTCTCAAATACATGTACCGTATATGGCGTATAATACCCCTGCAGTCCTAGGTCACATTGACTTGAAACTTCATATGCGTGTCTCAGTCATCATGCATATATTCATTCTGTGTATACATAACCGGTGGAAACATGGTAAAGTCATTAACTCAATGATTGACTATTTATAGTCTGCATTCCCATATTCTGAAATCATGTACGGCAGTACATGTACATCATGCAATACCGACAGAATAGTCTAATATATATGGGCCGCGCTCTGTGAAAACCGGTCTTAATGACAACGTCACGAAAGCCGTGAAATGACGTCGCGAAGTTGGCGCTTCAACGCAGCGCCAAATTTCACATTTTGACGCGAATTTTACATTTTTCATGCTCGAGTTTTCTTAAAAAAAAGTGAATTTATTCTCTGTTGGATTAAGCAAAGCAGACCAAATGGAAGAGGAGCTTGTGGTGAGTACATTTTCATTACTTTTGTTTTATTTTTTACAAAAGGAATCGTACATTTTCTGGAAACTGTGTCTACCAGGGTGAGACTCACTCGGTAAAATATAGCCGCCATCTTCGCAATCATGATGGTAGTTTATCTAAATGTATCTAATTTCAGAAATCTGAATTGATTGTGGCAAAATCTTGACGATTGTCAATTGGAATGAATATCTAGATCTAGCAATTTCATTTGGATCTAACTTGTTTACTTGTTTTATATTGTATTAGCATTTCCAAAAATTTACAAAATGAGGTGCAGGCCAGGTAATTTTATGCAGATGGGGTGGCTCTGTGCACCGCACTATTTTAAAACGTTTCATTACTAATTACATTCATAGGTTTTATTGAAATGTGAATCTAGTTTCTTAAATTGATAAGTATGTAGTTACGCATATATCCGTATTGACAAATAAGGCATAATTTGTTTAACATCTTTCATACCGTTCGACAATAGCGCCAATTTAAAATTTAAAACACGACAGCCCTGAATACACAATAACAGCAATTCTATCGATTAGGTTTATATAGGCGTAATGGAATTTTCATTTTATGTTTAGCCGGACTAGTTCAATGGGTATTAATGTTACTTACCATGCGGTCGGCCCGGGTTCGATTCCCGGAATACGTGTTTCTTTTTTTTTATTATTAATTTTTATTTTACGCGACGTTAATTTATAACACAGCGCCTCATTAATCGAGTTACTTTTTCAAATTACTTATTAATCATCATTGTGAAAGTATCTACATACTTCTTTAAATTTTTAATAACAGTAATATATCGGTCTAGAGACTAGATAACGTCTACCCCGCCCGGAGGGTTGAGCAAGTCAGATTTGACAGTCTTTCTGGACACAAATGTTTCCCGAAATGAATATGTGTCTATCTCCCGATATTTGGGGCAACATTTTTCCGCATAGCAGTCAAACGGGAAAAGAGTACATTTTCTATCAATCTAGTATATATTACTCAATCTATGACTGTTTTTCAGGAATTGGAAAGTTTTGTTTTCCGAACATTTCGGCAGAACACCACTCAACACTCCACTCACCACTCCACAACTGTCACAAGTGATCGAGTCTGAGGGGGAAGAGCTTAATGATGACGGAGACACACCGGCCGTGATGGACCTGGATGGTCGTGCCAGGCGCTTCCTGGACGACTGTGTAGAGACTGTGGCCATTCCACAGTCTACACACAGCAGTGATGACAGCGATGATGCGGCACAGGGGCCGAGCATGGCAGTACCGGATGGCGACCCGGATGTAGTGAAAATACAACAACTGAAAGTTAATGGGTGTGGGTGTCGTCACAATTGTCAATCTATGTTTGAAGAAAGTGTTTTATTCAAACATGTGTTAGATGTAAAGGAAATGGACAAAACAGAGAAGGAGATGTACGTCATGGCAACGTTAATAGACAATAGTAATGTACAAAATAATGAAACAAAGAGAGGGAAAAAGCGACCAACGACTTAGGAGCGAGTACAAATTGCTTGGAAGAAAAGTATGCAAGAAAGTGTTCATGTTGGCGTTCGACATTGGAAAACATACTTTGAGGAATGTTGTAGCACACGCCAACGAACACGGTGCTGTTTCAAGAACACATGCAAACGCTGGAAGAAGGCCCGCACATCCGCTTGCATTTAATGATGTAAAAAATGTTGTACAGTTTATAACAAACTATGCCGAAGAATGTGGATTACCACAGCCGCCGCGCCACGAGGGAGAGACAACACGCCTCCGATATATCTAACCAGTCAAACAACAAAAAAAGAGCTTCACGAAAAATACGTTTCGAGCTGTGCGGAATTAGATGACCGTCGTGCTGTTAAAACATCCACATTCAACAACATCTGGAGAGAGTGCCTGCCACATATCAAGATCGCTACACCGAGAGACGATGTGTGTGCTGTTTGTGAAAAGATTAGGAAAACAATCATGGATTCTGTAACGGAAGAAGAAAAGCTTACTGCAACGCAAACAATGAAGGATCACATTATCTGTGCGCAAAATGAGAGGGACACATACAACCGCTGTATAAAACAAGCGAGATTATCTCACGACGACAACTTTCAGGACAGGTATGTTCACTACACATTTGACTTCAGCCAAAATGTTTCTATTCCCCATCACTCCCGACAGATGGGCCCACTGTACTTTGTGAGTCTACGAAAGATCCAGTTGTTCGGGTTCCGGATTGACGGCATACCTACACAATTAAACTTCCTAATTGACGAAAACCAAACAATTGGACCAGACGGAAGTGCGACCCACGGCCCTAACGCTGTCATTTCCATGGTTGACTGGGCGATGGACAACTACGGCAGTAGTGAGGAGACTTGCAGTATCCATGCAGACAATTGCCCAGGTCAGTT
This sequence comes from Conchocele bisecta, assembly GCA_029237695.1. Taxonomy (NCBI): domain Eukaryota; kingdom Metazoa; phylum Mollusca; class Bivalvia; order Lucinida; family Thyasiridae; genus Conchocele; species Conchocele bisecta. The sequence goes on from CM055278.1 coordinate 55,636,955, forward strand.
AAGTCGGCTAGTCAATAATCGCCAACTTCTAAACAGTAATCATGCAAACATTTCAAAATGTTCAGATGTTGGAGACGATTATCACAGACATGTGATGTCAACTAATTCATTTTCATTACAGTACTGCTTGTAGCTTCATAGTATCGTCATATATCTTCAATGAAACTACTTTACACAGTGCCATGATGAATACACGTTTTTTATTTTGTATAGTACATAAACAAACAAACCTGATATGTCCCTTTAAATGACTTATCGTATGTGAGACTCACAATGTTAAACGCAACTTAATTGTGCTGTAAATATCTGTAGTCCCATATCAACCAGCGTATGTGTGCCATTATTGTTCGGGGCACTACGTTACATAATTATGTCCCGTATTGTTTTATGATCATACTCTTTTGATATTATTGAAAACCAATTTATTTAAACACTTTATGTCCAGGGCCCTGCAAATGCAATTATTTTCGTGTAAGTACATACTTATATTATATAAGCGCTAAAATACAATGTTCTAAGATTACACACACGGATGCAATTTGTTTCAGGACAGAACAAAAACCAATATGTCATTGGATACTTCATGTGGCGAGTTATGACTGGGAAGCATAAACAGATAGAGTATTTGATGCAAGTTCCGGGTCATTCACGTTGCTTGGTCGATGGTGGCTTCGCCTCATTAAAGAAGCTGTACCGATGGACGGACTGTGACTGCCTCGACCAACTGGACGAAGTGGTCAACCGGTCATCGACAACAAACGTGGCCAGTCCGGTACCCGGGCGTGGCAGTGGCGGGATTGGAAGGCGTTCCTTATGCCAGTGTTCCGTTCAATACCGGGCATAAGGTGTGTTTTACAACTATGGCTAGATCTTTGTAGACTTGTTTAACTTTTTAACATTTTGTATAGTTGAGTATGGGTATGTGCATACTTGTCAATATGGTGTAAACAATCACAAGCGGCGACAATCGTACTTGTCGTACACGAGGAACACTGCAAAAGTTACCACTTGCCATTCATTGTGGGTCTGCATCCATGAAAACGAATTCATAAATACATAAACGGTGGGTTCTTTGATCTACAAATGGCGGACACAATCATGTTACTCCCGATGATCAAACATGTGTTGTTCATTTCAGGCAATACCAGTACTTCCGGGTGTCGGCAGACACGCCGGGTGTTGTGGTCCTGAAGGCGAGTTCTGGCGCTGAGGAGACCAGAGTGAACATACTCAAACAGAAGGACTATGCCTTTGAAGATGATTCCAGACCAAGCGTACTGCCAGCAGGCGGTTTGACCACAGGAAGGCAGAACTATTTATACCGGGTAGTGCGGCCATTCGTCCGACCATTACACCAGGACACAACATGCCCAGCTCCTGTGATGCCAACATAGGATGCATATATATCACAAGAACTGATTTTTCTCAAGATATATCCTAACAATTGTCCACAGTATAACACATAATTCCGTCGTTAATATACTCTGAAACAAAAATATAATTATTTATATACATAAATGCAATATAGTTTAATCTACTATATTGCTATTATAACTTTTATTATGCGATTATTTGTGATAGTGTCGCTGTTTTAACTTAGACGGTGTTGTCGCTGCCTAGGTTAGTAATGGAGTGATGACTGTTCTGGTAAATATACTTCTTCACTAGCCCGTGTCTTCCCTGGTCCTCTGAGAATGTGTGGAGTTACGTTACGTTCGCATTATTCACGTTTTTACGCGACGTAATTTGACAATGTCGTCACATTTTCACGACGCGGCACTTGCTATCATGCTAGATAAGTGGACGTAAAATAAAAACTATAACAGATATTTTGATTTTCTTTTCTGCATATTGTTTTTAAAAGGTGCCTGCATTAGAAAATGTAAAAAAGTGAACATCGAAAATTTTGTCATTAAGGCCGGTTTTCACAGAGCGCGGCCCATATGTATGTTTCAGGTCCGTCACCGTCTAGTGATGGGTCAGTTCATGCCGCCCAATCTACATCTGCCGGACCGCCCACCCACACCCCATCTACATCTGCCGGACCGCCTACCCACACCCCATCTACATCTGCCGGACCGCCTACCCACACCCCATCTACATCTGCCGGACCGCCTACCCACACCCCATCTACATCTGCCGGACCGCCTACCCACACCCCTGTACCACCACCTTCAACATCAACCTGGCAACCATCAGCACCACTTAAGACTCCATTAAGGATGCCTGTTTTCAGTGAATATGTGAAGGCACGCCTACGAGTTGGTGCCAGCCATGAAGTATGGAAATCAGTAATTACAGAGTCTGCTTATTTCTATATTTTGAACTACCCAGAGATGGGAGCGAACAACAGTTCCATCGACTATAGAGTGGTTGGACAGGCCGTATACAAGGCGTTCCCAAGCATTGCCCGTGAAGGGACACAGCCATGGGTAAGAACATGAATAAAACAAAAACTTTGCTTTTCATGTAGGATAAGCAAACTGTCTGAGAAAAGGGATATGAACGATCAACGTAGCGCAGTATCGGTCAACAAAAAAAACTCAACATCCGTCCGTTTGTCCGTCCCATTTGCATTAAAGTTTCCGGTTAGTCATTATCTGTGTAAACGTAAGTCAGATTTATTTCAAACTTCATATACTTCATATACTTCTTCATCATCATCCATACTCAATTTGTGTTTAATACAATTTTTTAAATATCTGCTAGGAGTTTTTAGGCATTGAATACCATTCAACCAGAAGTTGTATTCGCTTGAGAATTCATTTACTTCTAGGCCATCATCCGTATTTTTATTTGTGTTACCAACGTCAATGTCATGTTACTTAGAAATTTGTGTTTCAAGTTTTCAAGAACCAAATATCTATGCAAGCTTAAGTTGGATCGACTTGTTTTTTTTTGTTAATTTCCATCTATCATCCACATTTAAATTATTTAGGGCGTCCATATGGCCTTCATGTCCAAGTTCAAGCAAGAGTAGTTGCATGTCATTTTGTATTTTAGAAAATGTATACAACGGCGCTAAGCCAAAGAATCCGCCATATCCGATGGGACAACAACAGAAAAAGTTGTCTCTCGCCAAGCAGCGGGCCCGCTGCAGCAGCAGTAACTTCTCCGAAGCGATTTAGACTGCAGCCCATCGATGACTCAGAGCCGCACGGGTCTGAGGACTACGAGTCCCATGTTGTGGAGCTTGCTGCGGAGACGGCAAAAAGGAGCCGAACCCCACCCACACGAAGGCTTTACTAAAGAGCACATTCAGACAGCGGCGGACCTGGATAGCGAGCATTCCAAATGGAAATGTTGCCACTATTCTGGAAAAGTTTCCATGCTTCAAAGTGACGCCATTCGTAAGTTTTTGTAATGTCGAATTTTCATTTATGTCCGCACGTCTGTAAAAAATAATGTTTGTCCATTCTCCTACGTACCGGTATCCGTTACAATAATCAGGGGCCCGTTTCACTAAACTTCTTACGATAGAAATGATCGTACAGACATTTTTATAAATTCAATTCACAGATGGACGATGCTCATTGTGTCTACCATATACGTCTTATATGTGTAGTTCAATATATGTAAATAAATACACACATCATTTTGCACCATCAATTACCATTGCAAATGTATTTGTAAGTTTGAAATTTTGCACTTACGAACTTCTTACCTTACGAACTTTAGTGAAACGGGGCCCAGAGTCTTAACCCTTACAGCGTGTTTGAACAGTTTCCGGGCCTAGCCTGATAAAGTTGATATCAAAAGACACTAGCCTGGTATTCTCTATAATCCATCTGTAGTGTCCCCCCCTCCTCCATAATGTTCATCTACATCCCACAGCTGTCATAAGCTAGTCACTGGGCATATATCTGCTTTTAAAGACACATTTATATTTTAATTATATATCTGCAGATCCTGGTTGAACTGATGATGATGCTCAAACTGTCGTCCATCAAAGCTTTGATGAAGAGGATGGAGCAGGTGTTCGAAGCGGCATCTTCTCTTATAAAGAAAAAGAAGGTACACATGTGTTTTATACAATAAGTTGTCTAAATAGAGTGACTGCCTGTTCAACTGGGCTGCCGACTAAGGAAAGGAGCTTGTGTTGCTTTCAACTTTTTTAGATTAAAATTCTCGGGTACAAGTTTAAAACACATACACTTATAGACCTTGAGCCACCAATAACCCCCCCTCCCCCCCCCCTGTGGGATTTTTGGTCAGTATGATTTTCGGATTCAGTAACCTATTGTCTGTCAAATCTGATTGTCTGCGCCTTGAAAGCCGCTGGATGAACAAATGGCGGCCATTTTTCAAAATGGCCGCCAAACGAAACGGTGTTGTTTTAGTTTAGGCTGATATGTGCCATTTAGACCACCACATACCATACTAATTACTATGAATCATTCACCAATTGAATATAACACGAGTTACAAAACATTTTAAATTGAATTCCATCGTTATATAGGCACAATTTCCAAAATGGCCGCCAAAATACGCATTTTTTTAATTCTTGCGAACGTTTTTGCACCACATGGTTAGCTAGCGACCGGTTTAATCATGTAAGGAGCGTTATAATCAAATAGCGAATTATAGTTAACATATATTTACATTATTTCCGATTTGCTATGAACGTTATTCATTTCAAAATGGCCGCCAAACAGATATTTCACAATGGCCCATTCAGGCGATTTTGAACAACGACACCGCTATTAACCCTTTAAGCCCTGAGGTTTTGGCAAAAAGTGTAGATCCAGATGAGCCGGCTCGTGACGAGCCGTCTCATCAGGATCTGCACTTTTGCAAGTAATTTTCATATTTTTAGAACAAAAACACCCCCTTTTTATAAATGGACTAGTCTGACCATTTGGATTAGTTGCAGAAGTAACAAGTCACAGTCCATTCCCTTTATTTAGGGGTGTGAAGTGAAAGGGTGAGTTTATCAAAATTTGGAAACGTTATATTGCGCCCGTTGCGGCAGACATGAGAATGCGTTATTATAAACATATCAGTGTATTACTTGGCCAAGGTCAAGGGGGTGGGGAGTGTGGGGTGTGGTGGGTTGGTGGGGGTGCTTTGTTGCTCACGAGATCAGAAAAAAAATCGCGGCGTTGTTTTGAAGTGTCCTATGCGGTACGTATTTCAAATTGCAACTATGTCTGCAATAAAAATCACGGTGTTGTTAAATACGGCGCATCCTATTATATTCATGTGTTGTAGTACAGTTTGAGATTACAACCGGTTCACGACTTGTGTTCGAATTTAAGCCTTTTAACACTAGTTTCATAGTTTCTAGCTATATATATATCTATATACGATTGCTATTCGCGAGTGAGCGTTGTGTATTGTCAGGCAGCAGCAAATATGGATTCAGATGAAAAGCCATTATCGCTGAAGCGGCCAAGTAAACGAAAAAAACATGTTAGTAAGACACTGAGCTGTATTGTTCATTTCACAACAACTGCCACTGGGAGTAAAATGCAACCATTATCAGAGGTGTGTTTCAACAAAATTCACGAATCAATTGAGATTCGGCGCACACGAGGCAGTGCGGAACAAAAAACTTACAGAAATATGCGATATGGTTCCATCGACATACTACCCGCACATGTACGGTGTACATAGACGTTGTTATAGCACGTTCACTAACGTATCACGCATACTCAAAAGAACTAAACCGCCAACTATTGATGAAGCTGGTCCAAGTGGGGTAAAGAAAAGACGGCAGTCTCAAACGGCATCAGTCCTATTCCCAGCTGACCAATGCCTGTTTTGTGAGCAAGGTCGTAAGACGAAGCATAAAACTGAGGAGGCACTTGTAAAGTGTGTGACCACTACCGCTCACTCGGCAATACAAGCAGCTGCAATGAGAAAGCGCGATCACGTGCTTGAAAAGGTAGTGGGGGTTGACCTCATTGCAAAAGAAGCTTATTATCATGCTTCATGTCGCAAGGACTACACTCGTGAAAGTACTCGTAATTTCCAACCAAGGAAACTGAACGAGTCCATTGAAACGAAGGACGAGCAGGCAGCACACATAGATACGTTCGATCATATATGCTCATATATCGACGACAGCATTATTCAGGGTGCCCATGTCGAACGAATGACAATGTTGAAAGAAAAAATACCTGGCTTTCATGCAAAATACGTACCCACAGTTCTACAACCGTTGTACAAAACCTACAAACTGAAGGATAAAATAATGAAACGGTTTGGAGACCGGATCAGATTTTGGCAACCAAATTACAAGAGTGAATTGGTATTATTCATCAGATGTACCAGACGGTCAAGCTATTGAGCTTGCTTTCGAATTGGCCGCATCCGACTCAAAACGTGTAGAAGAAGCAGCGTTAATTATGCGCAGAAGCATACTGCAGCTGCAAAAGGATTCCACAGAAATGCCATGGCCACCATCAGCTACATTTCTGCTGAATGAACGGGAACCGTCCGCTCTTGTGCTTGAATTTCTGGGCCACTTATTGGCCGCAAAATCGTTTTCCGATGCGTCAAGCAACAAAATGGCGACTAGCTAATTCGATTGCACAGGATATGCTATACGACCACACGAGGCCAATGGAAAATGCCCAAACATTTTCTCTTGGGAATGTCGATAAGGCATCTGACAGGCATGTGCAGAGCTTGTGACATTAATCAACCGATTTGGTCACTGCGTTTATATTGCAGCCTCCTTGAACTCGAAACGGCCAAATGCAACAGTATAGCGATTGCACAAAGTGTTGTTCCATCTACGATCCAACATACTGGTAATATCGTCACACACTTGTGCTGGGACAATTTCGACTTGCTTGAAGAAACACCATCCGGCATGGGCACAACACATACTGCCCATGGAATAGTCATTCAAGAGGTGATACCCATACCACCACAACAAACACAGTCTAACGACGTACCACACATCGCTAAATCCAAAGCACGTTCTGTTACGTACACATCGGACGTCATAGAACCGTGTTTCGCTAAAGAAAAGGTGGAACCAGCATGCAGGTGACGTCGTGAAAGTACCGTTGGAGAAATATGATGTCGAATTGGCAGCACAGAGATCAGATCATGGTATGGATACTATGTAGGGCGCATTTGCAATCGATTGCCCCAGACAGTGCCCAATTGGGCGGGTTGGATTTCCATGACAGGCCGCGCAGTGTTGTAAATGCTGACACTGAACAAAAATCGGTCATAGATTATATGGCCCCAGTAAATTTTCCTATCACAGAAAATGCAACAGTTCAGCGTGTTTTGAACATTACACAGGCTGCAACAAAAGAAGTCGGACAGCACAGTTCAATAGTCACATTTGATTTGGCTGTAGCACGGAAAGCATATGCCATCATCTGGCAAAATCCGGAGAAGTACAGCGATGTATTCGTTCGTATGGGCATATTCCACACACTTGCTCTTACCTGGGAGCGCTGGGAAAGTATCTTAGAGGAAGTGGTTTCGAAGAGATCGTAATT